>VZRE01000415.1:0-110993 GCA_013396775.1 Cephalopterus ornatus
GGGGGGGGGAAAGGCAAGAAGGCAGGGCATGAAAAAAATCTGTCCAAAACTTAGTCATGTTTCACCATGATGAAAGCCTGTAAATTCCACAGGAAGAAATGGCACTTGAGCAGTGATAATTTTCTGGAGATGGCTTGGTGCATGCCCTGCCTGGTGAGAATGGGGCTATATGAGGAGGACTTGTCCTAGTTTGGGGGGGCTGAGCAGGTGTCCTGACCTGTTTCTTTTCTCTGTAACATTCAGCTCTGTGAACTTTCCTTGCACTCTGTGGATAACGCGCATGTGGTTACAAAGTATTAAAGCATGTCTTTGAGGTTTGGGGGAGGAGAGGGAGGGAGTGATTGCTTTGTTTTGAGGCTTTTGGTAGCTCCAGTTCTGGTTGTTCCTGATAGTTGTGTCTCATTGTATAGTCCAGTACTAGGCATGGAGCTGTTTGAAATAAGCTTAAATTTTAGGGAATGATCATGGGGTAGATGAGTGAAGAAGACATAGTTTCAGCAAAAAATGGTTAGTAACCCCTAAAGAAGGATGACTTATACCTGAGGATGAATCTTGTAACATTGTAGACCCTTAAGCTTTTTTTTTTTTAACATGCTATTTTAGCTTTCTCCAGGTCTTTTTTAAAATGTTCATAAATCCTCAGTTGTTGGTCATATCTGTATACAGATGGAACAGTGAAATTTAAAAGCTTTGAAAAGTGTATTTAAACTGTACTAGGTTGTGCTCTCAGGTAAGAGCAACTTGATCTACTAGTGGGGGCAGGTACCACCTAATTTAGGTATCTCTGTTTATAAATCAGTACTGTATAATTGTAAAAATAAGATAGTAATTACTGCCTTGGTGTGATAATAAGCTTGAACATCTGTATACAAACTAAATTTGAAGTAATTATCTACTAAATAATTTATTAAACTTGGTCAAAATTATCGTCTTCATTCATATGAACTTTGTTCCTAATCTGGATTTAAATACACAGCAAAATGCTAGGTTTTTGAAAATTGCAAGTCACTAAATGCAAATAATCTTGACATTAATGATGATTACCTTGAACATTATACTTGTGTTTCAACTGGTTAGCTGTAGCATGATACAGGGCTTTTCTCTGCATTGAAACTACCTGATCCAAATTTACAATTTTGCTCAATTTAATAAGAAGTGAACTAAAATAGTGTCAGTGTTAAATGCTACGTAAAGAGTGTAGTTACCAGTGCAGAAATGTAAACTCTATTTTTCTGTTCTCTGGTCATGGCAGTGTATTCAAATCTATAGTAACAGTGAAAAAGTTAATGCTTGCTGTGATCTTCATCCTCAAAACATGCTCTATATTCTGCTTTCTGTGAAAAAGAAAAATAATGGAGTTATTTAAAAGGTGATAGTGTCTATCCTATAGTTGCTTTATATGTCACTACTTAAAGTCAGGGTAGATTTTTTAATAGTATTACTGAAATGGGGAAAACTATTAAATGTTAACTGTAAGGATTGCTAAAGAAAATACTTACACCTCTTATATACAAGCAATTTTTCAGCATAACCTGCCTTTGAAAGAAATTGTGGAATTGAAATATTGCATAATTTTAAGTCAGTGAACAATTGCATTTTAGTTGTTGACTTTTCCAGTTGAACAGAATGAAATGATAGTCTAAGGCTTTAGTCAAACCCTGGTATGAAAGCTCAGGGATTGCTTTCATATATTATATTATGTAAGCCTGTGTGCACTGATCAAAACTGCTATGACAAAAGCACAGAAGATTGTTTTGGTAGTTCTTAAAAGTGAAGTTTAATGAAGGATATAATTAACAGTATTAAGTAAATATAAAAAATTGCAAAAGACTCTTTATACACAAGCTGTGATGCTTTAACTATGCCAATACAAATTATTTGCTGTGCATGTGGATTCTGAGTATAGATTCACTTACCCTGGCCAAAATTATTGCTCTAAAAAAAAAAAAAAGACAACTTTGCACGGTTGTTTTTAAATACTTTATAAATTTACCTTCTTAGATCAAACCTTAAAGCAGAAAACGTGTGCAAAGTGTGGATGTTACTTAGTTTTACATACCAGCTGAAAGAGGGTGCATTCTATACTTTGAAGGGATAAAGCTTTTTGAGAGGAGAATTGTGCAGGTCTTCTAAATAACAGGTAACTTTTAGCTGAAAGTACAGCTATGGAATGTTCTCTCCACACAGGTTTTTGTGTAATTAAGTACGATTTAATTTTGAGGGGGAGAATTCTTCAAAGAAAATTAGTAAAAAGAGATGAAAATGATGCCTGGAACCATAAACTGAATTTGTTTCTCTTTGCAAGTAACTTAAGTACAGAAAAAGCAATATCACTTAAAAATTTCTGCATCTAGTGATGTTCATCATAAAAATGACAAAGTCAAACAGCAGAGTGTTCACATTTGGTGACTTTTGGATTTTGACAGGGAAAGGAAGGGAAACTATTTGGTGGTGACAGTACAAAACCCACATGTTCTAGCACTCGTCCGGTGAAGGTGTTATATCTCATCTGATTTAGGTCACTTAATCAGTTTAAGGCCACGTGGAATTGCCATTAGTAAGGGCCAGCACTTGAGTGCTCTTTCTTCTTGTTGGTATTCAGTTAGTTCAACAAAGTGTACTAGTGAAATAATTACTATAACATCAAAGTGGAAATTGGTATCTGTGCAGTCTTAGCTATAGTGTGTGTCAGTTTATACTTGGAAAGTTTCTGTTCTATTTTAAACTTGTGTGAGTAAGGTTTATTGTACTGAAGCTACTGAGATGGAAGAAATTATTTATTTTAAAGCAAAGATAATAGGAAATGTACAGTGGCCTGGATGTTTCTGCTGTAAAACTGGTGAAGTATTCTACTTTATACCTGTTAGTGTGGTCTAGAAGATTTGAGAGAAATTACTTGTCTTTCAAGTATTTTCTAAATTTTTCTTGATTTGTCTTGAGATTGAAAGGTAGAAAATACTTTTTTAATTAAGAAATTGTCATGTGAGCAGGTTAACTGTGGGTCTTTGTTAGGCTTCCCTGGAACATCAGATGAGGAGCATAGTATATCTTTCAAATGTTCAGTTATGTCAGTGTAAGATGTCCTCTTGCAAAATTGAGTAATATACATATTTCTGAAAAACAGTAATAAAAATGGAAGTTTCAGTCAGGATGATTTTGAAATTAGATGGTGTTTTCAGCAGCATGAGTGTTTTAGTGTTTTCATTTCCCAACCCCCCCGGGAATCTTCATTTACTGAGATAATTTTAGGGACTGGACATCAATTTGTGTCAGTTTTTGTAAAGTATCCTGAGAGAGGCAGGAAACAGTCTTGTCTTTAAAAAGCCTGTGTGTGGGGGTGAAACATCGAGGCAGTGGAGAAGTGGGATGAGTCCCTGAACTACCCTAATGCCATGCTCAGTTTAAGTTCTGAAGAACCTTGTTCCCAACCTGAATGTTTTAAATTGGATATTTAATAACAAAAAAAAAAAGGTAGCAAATGGAGCTTCCCTGCTTGCTGAGACTGTGTAACAGAGGTCTTGCAACTACACACTATAAGGGAAGAGCAACTCTTGCTATTTTGCTTCCCCTCCAGCCCCCCAAACCAGAACTGAATTTGTTTAATCTGGAGGATACAGTTAACTCAAATTGAGTATGAACAACCTTAGCTTCACTTGAGCATGACCTGAAAGAGACCAAAATAGGTTTGACTCCCTGTCTATCGCTGTGGTGTAAGGAATCTGGAAAGCATTTCCGTTGTTCTTTGCAAACACAACCTCGTGGTTGAGCAGTTGGTCTCAGCAGCATGGTGGCTACTGAGTTTGTCTACGAGTGCTGCTAATTTTATTTAGATATTTCAGTCTGAGAAGGGTGAATCACTGAGTTATTGTTAGATGAGATCCAATCTGGTGCCATACCTCCCATACCAAAAAAAGTTGCCAAAATTTTACATAGTAAATGATATCTGTGTCACTTATTTCCATCAGGTTTCTAGCTGGTTTGTAAACTTCTGTGGAGTAAGAGATGGTAGTAGAGAAGATGTGCAAAATAAAAACACTGTGAGGGTGTATCCAGCAGCTGCTTAGAACAAAGTACTTTGTGGGCTTTTTAGTTACTGCAGTCTTGGTACCCTCTTTTGCTTCAGAAATGACAGTGTGTCCTAATCCACGCCACTTCTTTCTCCTCTTTGGGCTCTTTAAAAGAAGCTGAATTCACTGGAAATTAAAAAAAAAAAAGGGAGAGAGAACAGAAAAGGATTTATTTTTTTTCTTTAATTACTGCTCCTCAGCCCCTAGCTTGGTTGTGTATAGGAGCGGCACATCCTATGCAAGTTTCAGTCTGGAGCTGCTTCTTACAGCTGATGTCAGCTTTCACAGTTAGTCCATAACGGGAGTATTGCTTCAAGCAGCAGCCCCTGTGGGCACTGGGAAAACAGGTAATGGGAGAGAAGAAGCCTTTACCTATTTTGGTGGCTGAAGGAAAGGAGGGATGAGGAGGAGAACAGATAAAAGTTGAGTGTGCCCCATCATTAAAGGGTTAGTAGTTCGCACTGGTTTAGGATATTAAGTAGACAATTTTTTTTTCTGTGCTTAGAACTACTTTTGCTTTTAAAAGTGTTATTTTCAGTCTTTCATATAGCTCTTGAGTGTTTTCACTGTTATCCACATCTCAGTTAATTGCAAGTTAGTGGTAGGGTGAGAGAATAAATGGCAAGTGACCATAGCTTGAAAAAATTTGGTCAGCAAAATCAGCTCTGTAGTACAGTTGTTTAAGGAATAGAGACCTCTGCTCAGAGGAGGGAAAGAGAAAATGTGGCATTTAGAAAAAACACACATATACCCCTACCCCACATCAAACAGAGGGGAAGGAATCAAAATCAACCCAATAAAAAAAAATTAATTCAGTTTCTTCAAAGAGTTTTGGCATAGGGGAAGAGAAGAGGCTTTAAATGCCACAAGCCACAAAGATAGGCCCAGTTTTCTAGAGGACCCTAGAATTTCCCATTAAACTTGAAGTAATGCTTAATTCTTTAATTTAAAAAAAACTTAACAGCCTTCTCTCATTAACAACACCTGGAAAATGAAAGGTTTTTTAAAACAAGAAGTTCAACATTAATATGGTAATGGCAGAATCTTTAGAATTTTCTTCTTGAAATGCCTTTATGGTCCACTCAAGGGAATTTACAAATAATGAATATAAGCTTTTAGTCTAATTAGTCATGTGAAGAATTGTCGAGCTAAAATTCTAAAGCAAATGGTAACAGGTGAAAGCCTACTATCCAGCTAATCCACATAAACATAAAAACTGGGATATGTCAGTATAAGTCTTCTGGTTGTGCTTCTTGAGCTATCAGTCTGTCTGCAAATACAGTCTCTTCCAGGGTATTCAAGTTAATCCTGCAAGGAGAGTGCAGCTCTGTGCCTAGTCGGTTGGCTGGTGGCTTTAGGGAGTGAAGCTGTGTGGTTGTACTGGCCTCATGGATGGCTTTCTGATTGTTCATCCTGGTGAAAAATAGTAAATAAACTTGGTGTTTCGCAGGCACTGGTAGGAAATTTGATCATGAGCACAGGGGGATATGTGAGGGCAATCCAAGAGTATTATTTTCATCCTGAATGCTGAGGTAATGCACCTCTCCAAAGCGGCTACTTTGGTGGGTTTGCATGCACAAGATGAAAGGGAAACAGTGTAGTTAGGAGCCAACTGTTATGTCTTGCATGAGCTTTGAGAAAAAAATGCTTTGTCTAAATTTTTTGGAAAATCCTTACTCTCAGTGGTAGTATGGAGTGCTTTTAAATCTGGGTCTGGGATTAAATAATGAGTCAACGCAGAGAGAAGTATTGCTGCAGTTTGCCTGTGGCTTAGCCAAGCTTTGTCTGCTTGAATTGCTGAATTGGGTCTGAAATTGGAGCAATAACATTTCCTCTGCAAGTATTCTGCTGTCCAGATCAATGAGTAGAAATAAAAAGAGTGATGTTTCTTAATAAGTCAGTATTTGAAACCATTCTCCTTTATTCTATAAGGTAAGTTCTTCAAGATGAACAATCTGTTTTGCTAGCTAATGGCTTGATTTGATAACATATAGTAATTGTGTGCCTTGTAATATACTAGAAATTAATTACCTTTTAATAGGAGTGATATAAACGGTTCTGTTTTTCACTTAACTGAGTTGGTTTTTAAAAGAAGTTCAGAATACCTTCTTTTTAGGTAGGAAGTGTGACCCTTTGTTTTTCTATTTATCAGAACTACTTGTTAGGAAAAAGCAAATTAAGATATATAATTGCATATGTATATACATATAAATTTTATATATAAAAAGATGGCTTGGAACGAGCATTCAATAGACTTTATTTCACAGAATATGCTGAGTTGGAAGGGACCCGCAAGGATCATAGAGTCTGACTCCTGGTCCTGGACAGGACCATTCCCATGTGCCTGATATTATTGTCCAAATGCTTCTTGAACTGTCAGGCTTGGTGCTGTGACCACTTCCTTAGGGAGCCTGTTCCAGTTTCCAACCACCCTCTGGGTGAAGAACCTCTTTTTAATATCCAACCTGAACCTCTTTCTAATATCCAACCTAAATCTCCCCTGACACAATTTCAGGCCATTCCCTCGGGTCCTGTCACTGATCACCACAGAGAAGAAATCAGTGCCTGCCCCTCTGCTTCCCCCAACAAGGAAGTTGTAAACTCAGCCAATGCTTCTGGCTAGCTGGCTTCCAGTCATTGCTGTTTGTTAGATACTTTCAGGAATCAAATGTTAACAGCTTAAAAACAGTTAAATGATTGCTTAAACCCACAGAGTTTTAGTGTTAAGTCAGGGGGCAGGCAGAGACTGCAGCACCTCTTGCAGGACAGGTCACTCCAGTGGCTCAATCTGTATTAGCACCTCCATTCACCATGAAGAAAATAAGAACCCCCTTCCCTCACCTTGTAACTAAAAAACTACTGCTGCTTTTTTCCCCGACCACGCTGATATGAATTGAGAGTTAAGGATGATTTATTTTGTCCTGTAAACCTGCCCTTTTTTCTTTTTCTTCTCACTAGAAGAGCTTTAAAAACACTGATTCACTCTGTTGTGACCAAACATCAACTACTTGAAGTAACTTGAGGGGGAGAAACTAATGAACTTTTTCGGGGGGTAGCTTTTGTGTGGGTTTTTTCTTGTCTGTTTTTATTTTACTGGCTGCAGAGTAAACAAAAAGACACCTCTTCCCTTCCCCTTACAAAATCAGTTGATTGCCAACAGTTTTCCATTTGGCTATAGGAGTTGCTAACTTTGCTTATATGGCTACTCCAGTCAGGACTTTTTCTACAGAAGGTATTTCTTACTGTGTAGCATTAGCCACAGTTCAGAGAAGGGTTTTTTTGCTGTGTGGTGGTTTTTTTTTTTTTTTTTTTTTTTTGATACTTCATCTCCAGCTGTCTATGTTCAGTTGGGTTGTCAGTGAAGTAAGCCTGAGAATTGACTATTTTTGTCTTCATGCAGCTCTTTGTAGCACAGGGAGAAAAATGGTTGTTTCAGTGAGTGGGTTTGCGGCAGCATCACATGTAGCTGTCAGAGCTGAGGACCTCGAACTGGGAGACAGCACTGGGGGGTACCAGCACTGGGTGCTGGTGGGTATTGGCATACTCGGCATCTGTGCCATTGGTGTGAGGTGCCAAGACTTTCTCCAGGTAACCTGTGTAGCAGTACCTACCGAGAACGGATGAAATGAGTAAGTGCTTGCTCTTTGCGCGTTCCTTAGAGTGGAAAAGGGAGACCATTTACTTTCTATCCCATAGGTATTGAGTTCAAACAGTTGAATGAACTAACATTGTCAGCGTTCACTTGATCTCCTTTCAAACATGTTTAACTCTTTTTCCATAGGCTCTTGTTTAAAAGGAGTACGTTTGTGCTTTGTGGGTTTAAGACATTAAGGTTGTGTGTAGCTCGTATGGCTGCTGAAGTAAGAGTCTATTAAGCAGTGTTATTGTTGAGAAATGGGAATTGAGGAGCAGGACGCAGCAGGTCTCTGATGGAGGGAGCATGGTGGGAAGGGTCTGGTAAGAGTGTAGTTACAACTGTGTGGAAGTGCAGTCACTTTGTCTATATTTCCCTCTGAAATAGTCAAATTTTGACACACCTATGAGATAGAAAAAATTTTGGACTGTGAGCAAAAGCATGGTACTTCATTGTTTTTTGCTTTATAATTGTCTATCCTCTGTTATTTAAAATTATTTTCCTTTAAGGAATTATGTGGATCTGATGTGATTTGCCTTTGCTAAATGTCGTATAAAGCATACCATGAGATTCTGTTAGTGAAAGTGTGTAGAGAGATTTTATTTAATACAGGAATGCAAAAATAGACAATTTTGAGACCTTGTTAACTCAAGAGGAACTTGATATGTTGAAGGAAAAAAGTGATGTATATAGAGAGGACAGAGAAAGAAGGAAAGAATATATAAAAGAAAGAAAATGTTAAAATTATGGCTTCTTCCTTTCTTCCACCACCTTTTTCCTAAGACATGTCCAATATTGTTTCATATGTGTGGAGGGTTCTTGTGGGTTGGGAGCACTGGGTGTCCCTGTGCATATGTTTCCTCTCTGTATTTACGTAAGCGAGATTACCCCTTCAGAGATCACTAAGATGGCTTTTAGTAAATTATCCATCTTTATGGTACTTTGCTCTTTCTGTCTCTGCGCACACACGTAGCACAAATATGCTGCTTTCTTTGTGAAGGGGCACAATAACAACTTTTGGGTTTACCTGTTTTTAGTGTTGTAGAGATATTCATGTCCCACAAACACAAGGCTTCATGTCTCAATATCCCCAGAATAAATACGTTGGCATATGGTTCTCAGCAGTGGCTTAAAGTAACTGAATCCTGTTACCTGGATAGTACCTGGAAAGAAGAATTACAATGTGTGCAATTCCTCAAATTAGAATGTGTGCAATTCCCTTTAAGGAAAGTAAATTATTGCCAAACAATTGTTTATGGACTAACCTTGCACAGAAACCGGAGAAGTCTTTTTTTCTTCCCCAGTTAAAGGTGTTTTGGGTGTCTTTGAAAAAGAGAAACAAATGGGAACACCTGTACATGTTGTGAGCATAGGTAGCTTTCAAAAGCCTTCATGTGATACAGGGCACAAGCATAATTTGCCGGAACTTTTTTCAGTTGACGTGTATTTGCAATGCCTATTTAGAATAGGAGAAACAAACTAAGAAATCTGCTTAAACTGGAAAAAAAGTGCATCCACAAGGCTTATGTGACTCACATTGAGAGATGCTGGTAGTGTTTTACTAAGGATTTATTAAGACGAGGTGAGCTATATTTTAAATGCAACGATTGTAATAAAATACTGTCAGGGGATGAGAGAGGACTGTTTCTTGTTTTATGCACTCAGTGTGACTGCAAGTAGTTGCAGAGTAACAAAACTTGAGATTACTTCAAAACAGAACATAACAAACCCCTCAGTAGGGGTCTGCTGCCTGGGTTGTGATAGCTGTAGGACCTTTGCATAAACCATACTTAGCTAAAGAAAACGTGTCATTAGGAAGATGGAAAGCATCCTAGAAGAGCTGACAGTGTCTGAGATGGGAGTGTATTTCCAGGAAGATGCTTCCATACTTTTCCTTTCCCCACCCATTGTGTGGAGTTTTGACCCTGTGTGAAAGTGTGCTTTCTGAAATCAGAACCCATCCTCGTGGAAGCTGTTGCTGCTCTGGTAAATCCAGTCAGGACCCGGCTTTGTCCGTCGCTATACACTCGCGTTTGGTTTGGGGTTTTTCCTGAAGTTGAGAGCTGATTTTCTGTGTGCTCACGTGCAAGCAATAGAGAGAGAGTGCCTTGCAGCGAGGAGATGTACGGGGCTGCCGAAGTGCAGGAAAAGGACGGGAGGGAGCGATCTCTGAGGAGGAGCTGCAGGTTATTGCAGCACGTGGGAGATACGGTCTCCATCTGCTCACTGCTTGCTCAGTGCTCGTTCTGGTCCTGGGAACGAAAAAACACTTTGGTCATTTCTAGTTATTCTTTCTGTGTGTGGGAAAGGGCAGAGGGGGAAAGAGATTACAAGCTTTGTGTATTTTTAGGTAATTTTAAGGGATATATTTAGACATCTTTTTAACAGGGGCTAATAGTACCTGAAATGGGGAAATCTCAAAGCTGTCCATGATCTTTTTGTCTTACACTGGTTCTGTGTGATTCCTCTCTTGGCTGTGCAGAGCTTTATCCAATTACATTTTTCCCTATTGCAAATTGTGATACAGAAACAATATAAAAGAGTAAATTTTTACGTGCATCAGTAAACACCAGATTTCAAAGTTGTGCACTGGGTGACAAGTTAAAATTACTTGCAACTAAGAAACTGATGAAGGTATAAATAGTTCCAAATTAAATGGTGTGTATAGGTATTCTTGTATTTTTGAAGTGACCTTTCAGTTTTGTACAATAGGTGTCTCACTATTGCCATAAATTGAGGTGTACAGCAGGACTGTAACCGCTTTGTACTTGGCTTGCCATTTTCTTTGGCTGTTTATGAATGTGGTAGAGGAACCAATAACTTTAAGGTGGCATTTCTTCCTTGCTCATCTCCCTTAGTCCTCCTCCTTTTCAGGATGTCCAAGTTATTTCTGTGCTACAAGTGGTGGCTGGCAGAAGTTCTAAACTGCAAACTTTTCAGACCCTTGAAGTCAACGTGGGAAGGAAAAAAACACATCCAAACCTTGTGTTAGTCCTCAACAATAGATGAGTTAAAGTAGAGATGGCTTTTTTGGTCCATCTTCCAGGTACTGGACAGTAGAGTGAACATACAGGTTTCACACAACTACCACCTCACATTTAATTTCAGAAGAAAAACTTACATAAGTGCTTCTGGAAAGAATTTTTCCTGCCTTCCCTTTCTCACCAGTGGATATACACAGCTCACTGTGAGCGTTTGTGGCCAAACTTGGTGTAGAGCTGGGGTGAGACCTGTTGTTGGTGTGGTGGCAGGCTGGGCTATTGGGCTTGGATCCTTCTGTGAGTGGCACTCCTTGCTGTGAAACTCATGAATTTCAATTTGAATCTACAAGTGTGAGAGAGTAATGGCACAACACAGTTTGAAGCACATTGAATATCATATTAGCTGCCAGTTTTGTGGTTTGGGGTTTTGCTGTATTAAAATTTCCCAGTATTTCTAATATTGAATGAACATCCCCTTTTATGTTCTACTTTAGAACCCAACTTGAGGTTTCAGGTTTCTGTGTGAGATTATTTTGATATTTCAGAGCAGTATATCATTTTAGGGCAACTTTTTTGTAGCATTATTGCTAGCTGAGTTTAAGGAAAACTTTGCAGACTTGAAGGAAGTTTTCTGCTCTCAGTGAAGCAGCTCCTGACTTTCCTTGCTGTATTGAAAATGAAACCTTAAATAGGGTTGTGTGTGATTTGATTTTTTGTTGTCCCTTCCTTGCCTATTTATATGATCAAATGCTGAAATGTGTTCCTACTTGCTTGAGAGGGAGTAAAAACAGCTGAGAAATGCTGCACAACCAAGACCTGTTCATCTTTTCTGGCAAAAAAGCACACTTGTCGCTTGATCTCATGGTTGCTGTAGTGTTGGGGGTTGACACTGCCACATGAGGAGCTGTTTGGGCAAGGTGGCTTTGTGCTGTAACCTCTGGCTGTGCCGTGGACAAAGCCTGTTGAGAAGAGCATTTCAAGATGTAAAACACTCACTGCAGGCCTGGGTAGGTGGTGGTATTAGGGAAAGGAGTGTATTTTAAAAGGATTTGAGGGGAAAAGGAAAGCTTTTGATTTTATTGCTAGACGGGAACACCTCTAAAACTTGTTTTGCTGCGAGACTTCACTGGCCTGTGTAAGTTTAACTGTTACAAAACATCCTTAAAGTGTGAAGCATTTTTTTTCTGTGAGAGGTCAGTATTGAGCAATTAAAATGTGAAGTAAAACTATTTGGACACAAGACACTTATTTTAGCTGCTTTGGTGAACCAAAATGTAACTGAGACCTTCTAAACGAGACTTCTCTCTGTTGTCCCCTCTCCTGTCCCCAGAGCTTCCCAGGATGGGCAAGCTGACGCTACTAGCTCACCCTACCTGAGCCCAGCCGAAACTGTGTTAATCTACACATTCTTGTAAATCCCAAGGGTTTTGTGGCATCTCCGGCATTTATTTGTTCTCTCACTTTGGGGGAAGGGATGAGACAAAGGACTTGGCTGTGAAGGCAGCCAGCACACTGCCAGGCTTTGCAGTAGCACTTCAAAGTGAATGTTTTGTTTACTAGATAAGTGAAAACTGATGTAAATTTGGGGTGAAAATACAAGGAATTTACTAGACTCTTACCCTCTCCTCTCAGTCAGGGAGGAAGAATGTTAGTCATGTAAATGTTGGAAAATAGTCCATCATTAAACTTTTCATTAATCTAATATCAAAACAAATGTATTAATTCAAATTTGAATTCCCTATCTTGAAGGAATGTAAAATCCTGAAGTATTTTGCTGGTAGATTCACAAAACAAAATAACAACAAAAAATTCTTAAACTGTGTGAAGGAGAACCCAGTACAAATATATGGGATTATCACACTCATTTATAACAGAGAATTAGATACTGAAGACCTTAAAGCTGAAATAAAAATAGTCTCCAAGAAAAGTGGAGACTTCATGAAATGTAACAGCTGTCAAATGTGTAACAAGTATTTCTGTAACAGCTCTTTGGACTTGAAATGGTTTTGACCTGACATTCCCCTCTCGGCGATCTGTTGGGTTTTTTTGAGTTGTATATTTTGTTTTTGCCCCTCTTAGTATGACAGATGCTTAAATGTATGACACTGCTATGTATAGTCTATCTTGCAATGATGTTTTCTTTCTGGTTTTGGTTTTGTTTGTGGTTTTTTTTTAATACTATTTTCTTTAATTTATCTGCAGGAGTCGAAAGCTTCAGATCAGGAATATCCCGCCTCACTTGCAGTGGGAGGTAGGAAGTTACTTTAAAAAAATTATATCTTTGCTTAAAAACTGTGTTTCTCTCTTTATCCACAGGACTTTTCCCCTTCCCCCACCTTTTACTTGCTTTGCACACACCACCCATTCTGTTCTGGGGAAAAATCCTTTGGAAGAGGGAACAATAGAGCCTTCTAAGCAATTCAGATAACTGCCTTCATTTCTGCTCTCTGAGCTAACCATAAAAAATGTTGAAATGGATTCTTTGGTAAATGCTGACTTCCTGATGCAGTCACTCTCTTTGACTGAAAGCTTGTCCGTTTTGGACTTGGTGTTCAGTATATGAGTTCAATAAACTTAAAACAAGTTCATATTTAAATACTTGGCCAAACCTTTACAGAAGCAGAAACTTAATGCTCATCTTTTTTTTTTTTTTTTTTTGGGTGGTGGATTTTTGTTTTTGTGTTTTCCTAGCTCTTCTATAGCAGTGGCATTTTGGCAAATTGTTCATGCTATTATGGTTATTGGCTATCATCAGTATAGTGTATACTTGCTGCACTTAACAAATGGTGTTCTAACTTTTACAGTAGATGGACTATCATGGGAACAGATTTGTTTTCTTTTTTTTCTACCTTGTGTGTGTGTTTAAAATGTTGTTTTCATGTTTTATTAGTGATAAGTCATCCTTTTGCCTGAGTGAGATTAGTGGTGAGTTTGAGGATATAGCTCTGGTAGCAGTTCTCCAGGAGGTTTGGTCTGCCTTCATTTAACTTTCCATCTGCAGCAACTTTGTTTGCACTGCTTGATTGCTTCTTAGCTTTGAAGAAAAATGGAGGCATTGGTCTGTTTAACCTGGGCTGACAAACTACAGGGTTTCTGTAAGGTACCAGCACACATTGCCTCTCATTGCTTCAGCCTGCCTTTGTGGTGTCTGCTGTCTGTGTAAGCTTTTCCTCTGCATTTCCCAAACCTTGTGTACCCCTCAGCTGAACAGTATCCACCTAATACCCTTTTTTCAAATCCATAAATTTTTTTTTGGTCAAGCTTCTGGGAAGAGTAGTTACAGAAATGGTTGAGGGTGACTAATTTGAAGATTAACTTATTTTTTGGTACCAAATTCCTCTGAGGATTTTGTGTAGGAACAGTATCAGAGCAGAGGCGTACAATTCAGAGACGTGAATAAACAGGGCTGTAAGCGCTGTTGAGCAGAGTACTTAAAAATGCTTCTACCTGCTTATGCCTCATTACATGTTTGTAGCTAATTCTGCTTGTGCATTACAGATATCTACCCTGTTTCCTATCTATTTCCTGATTTTTTTAAAGGATTTCCCTCTTCTCTATTGCTGCAGTTTCTATGGTGACATCTGGTCTCAGACAGATGTTCTCTTTGCCCACCTTTTTAAAACACTGTACCTTCCTAATGCTCCCAAGAGTTAAAAGTGTCCCTATTAACATAATTTCAGTCTTGCCTAGATGCCCTCAAGTTACTTGTACAGACCTGATCCTTTGAGTACAAAATTTAGAGGCCTGAAAACTTCTACAATACTTTTTGATTCTCTTGTAACATCAGAGCTGCTTGCCAAGTACAGTTTGTACATTAACTTCCTAAAGTTTTTCTTTGTAAGTGCTGGTGGTCTGGCACCTCTGCACTTAAGCTTTGTGTACTCTCAAAACAGTGCTGATGATATAATACAACAACTGGTGATTAAATTCATCAGGGAATTGTCTTATGTCAGTTTACCTTGGGCTCTGGTATCTTTTGGTGATGCTAAAATCCTTGAAAAAACTTCCTTTGAGCTCTGTAAGGAAGAATCAAAAGCTTTCTTAAAACAAGTCTTCGTAGGGAGAGTAGAAGTTTATACATAGAGAGGCATTTATATTGAAGCAATGTTCTTGCAGAATATTTTATGAGGGGATGGTGTGTTAGTGTGTATGTGTGTCAGCTGGAGTGATTTCACTTAAATGGTGTCTTATAGTCCCTCTGTGCCAGTTTTCTTGCCTCATCAGTTCTTTCTTAATTCCTTGAATCAAGACTGACTTCTAATAGGTGTGAAATCCTTAAAACCAAACCAAAAACAACTGATTAAAGAGGTCCCTAGGTTAGCTAATCCATTGGCCCTCACATATGTTCAATATTGAGATACAAAACACACTTAGTACCCTGCAACACCTTTCCTTTTACTGTGACATACAGATATGTGAAAAGAAGATTATTGTTCTTGTGAAGTTTCTTCCCTTAGTATAGCTGTTCCTAGTAAAGTTACTATGTCATTCTTTGCAAAAGTTGAAGTAATTGTCTTGCTTATTAAAAAAACCACCCACCAAGTGCTTTTATAGGAAGGAAGGCATCCATAGTGTTCTCAAGTGCGGCTTGTGAGGTTTGGAGAAAGCAGATCTGGAAGTGCGGTAGGGATGTGCTGGTCCCACAGGAGTGTAGCTGAAGTGCTTGTAGTGTGAAGTGTAACAGAATTTGGTAGTAGCTCCTGAGCACCAGGGATAATAGTTTTGCCTCCTGGTTTTCAAAACCAGAAAAACTTTCAGGAAATATTGAAGCTTAATTTGAATTGAGAATGTTTTGAGATCCATCAGCTGAGGAAGGTCCCCCTTATTAATGCAGGTCCTTTGTTCTTCATGCAGGTGAAAGCTGTCTTTTGAGATTCATGAAATGCTGGAGTAAATCAATTTCTGGTGAAAACCTTGGAACTGTTCCACTGGTGTACCCTCTTATCTTTCT
Organism: Cephalopterus ornatus; assembly: GCA_013396775.1. Lineage (NCBI taxonomy): Eukaryota > Metazoa > Chordata > Aves > Passeriformes > Cotingidae > Cephalopterus > Cephalopterus ornatus. The sequence continues at coordinate 15,634 of VZRE01000415.1, forward strand.
GAGAGACATAGATGCCTATTTAGTAAAATCTAGTGTATTTAGTAGCACAGAAGAGAGAAAACATTGAACTTTAGTAATAAGGAATCTTTGACTTCCACTTGGAAGTAACTGGTTGTCCTGAAGATTCATGTGATGTAGGACACTTGACCCATAGTTATTCCATATAGACTGGGAAACAGTGGTGTAAATGGCCACAGAGTAATAAGCATTTATTAGCAAGACTGTTCATGAACCAGATACATAAATGCAGATAAGCTGTTTGCTTTTCTGGTTGCCTTTTTTTGAGAAAAAATTCCAATTAGTGTTCTCCTTCACATAGTTGAAGTTACTGAACAAAATACTGACTCTTACAACTAGCCATAGCAATTGGACTTGTAGTTGTTTCCTCTGTGTAATATAAGATCTCACTCTGTACTTATCAGACCATCATGGTCTAAGTAAAAAAAGGTAAGATAACCCTTTTAGACTATACTCAAGTTTAAGTGGTGGAAAAAGAGGGCAAATAATGACCTGCTGTAATCTGCTGAGTTACTACTTTGAAACAAAACCACAAGGTTGCTATTCTGAAGAGCTCACTTGAAAAATGCAGCTGTAAAAGATAAAATTCTAATTTATTCCGAGTCATTCAAGGTTAAGTTTGTGCAAAACTTGTCTGGTGATTAATTTGAACTTCACAAGATTCTTGGCAAGGTTCTGCAGGTTCCTGTATGTGTGGGTTGGGTACTCTTGTACTCCTTGCCCAGCTAGGAGGTGGAGGAAAGGCGGCAACTCTGTCTGAACTAAGAAAATTTAGAACTTGCCTCAGACTGCATTTGGAGTCTGGACTGGTAGGGGATTATCCAGGATCATGTTCTCTACTTATCCAGAAGGTCATTTGCATCTTCCCCCCTTCTCTGACTGGACGGTCTGTGTTTGAGGACTCTGGATCAGTGAGCATGTTCCATAAAAGCATCATCACTTCTGGTGTGCATCTTCTCCTTTTTGTTTTGCTTACATATAATTCGCCTATAGAGGTTATTGAATCAATTTAATAATTTGGAGAATACATACATGATCAGATTTTATTTTTTAAATAAATCATTTTATCTTGTTACAAAGTCTTTTTGTGAGGCAAACTCTCAAACAGTTAGTGCATCGCTTTCAGTGATAGTATATGGTTATCACTTTTTTCCCCCCCATTTCTCTCCTTATTCATCAAATACAAATTCCAGACTGATCCTAAGAATCATAACTAGTGAAGGATTTGGCACACCACATTTTTCCGTTCTCCACATACACCAGTCTCATCTCTTTCTCACTGGAAATGACTACCCTGGCTCTATGGTCGCTGCAGGAAAGTAAATAGATCTCTGTTACTCTTTCCTGAACCGCAGTCTGTAAGATACTGATTTGACTCCTAACTTGTAATGGCAAGTACTCTCTCACTTAGCTTGTGTGTATTCAGCGCTGGAGGTGTATTTGCAAGACAAAATTATATGCCTTCTGAAAGGAGATCTAGATGTGGTGATTTAAAACTGAAGTACCTAGAGTTTCTTTCTGATTTAACACGATGGAGATTTGAGTAAAGTTCTCTGAGAAGGAGCTCTGGTGTGCAATACCACCTCCTTTTCTTTCTTTTAAAACATTTTAAAACTAGCACCTACAGTTTAGAAGATGCTTCAAGAGATTTTCTTTCCAAATATTTTTTCTGTGTTTAGTGAATAAAACACTAGAGAACAGACTTCCAGGACACAGATGGTGCCAAAAACGGCACTTGCTGGCTCAGCAGGAAGGTAGCTGTTGAAGAGTTCCTACTTATCTTCTGTGGGCTTATTTCCTTCTTGGTTTGGATGGAGCAGATAAACAGATAGTGTTGATGAACTTGGTAACAAAAAAGGTAGACTAAAAGCCCAGCCTGTGAAGTGTGAACCTGTTGTGTGAGGAAAGAAAGCAAGAAAAATGGTGTGAATGTGTATTCCTAGCTTTGCTGTGAGACTTGCAGGTTGCTTTCGGGGACAGAAACGTGTGAGAAGGAAGGTCTGTTTTAGCTCTTCCAAAGGCAAAAGGATGTTGCTAAACAGGGTTTGCTTTTCCTCACTTTTTGATGGAAGTGAAAAATGAAGTCTCGTAGTTATGCTGAGACTTCTGATGTTTCAGATTCCCCAAGGAGAAGTAGTAATGGAAAAGGATTTCTGGATCAGAGTTGCAAAGTGACTTCAGGTTCTGCATTGAGATTTGTCAGTGCAAGAAAGCTTTGAGCCATCTTCACCCATCTGTGTATTTTGTAAGAAGACTTTCAGTTTCTTTAAAAGAATGGAGACTGACTGTGACTGTGAGCAAATGTTTGTAAGTCTTATAGCGCACATAACTGTTTGTCCTGAGGATGTGTAGTAGCTTGTGTCACTGCTTTGAATAAGACAGCTAAGCTGTGTAGGGTGGGTTGTTTGTTCTTTAAACTAGAGATGCAGTGTAAAGACTAATCTTGATGAATGGTACCTGCTTAAGATGCAGCTTATTTTAGAATACCAAGGATATGAAGAGGATAGGTGGAGAACTTGCAGGTTTTAAAAAAGGAAAAAAACCTCATAAAACTATTGCAATTAAAAATAAGTTAGGATTATACAGAATAGATATCTCTCATAAAGCTAAGATGTAAAGAGGAAATACAGGAACGAGCTGGAGTTACAATGAAAAGAATTCTAGAAGGTGAATCAGCTGTATTTCAATGTATTTTAAACATCTCTACTGTCTTTCACCTCAAGCATCCTCTGAGAATCCCAACTTAATGTAGTGCTATAAAAATAATGTATAGCTATAAAAATGGTAGCAGAACACTAAGTATGCACAAATCTGTTACTGCCTGCTAGGTATGGGAATCTGGTGGGATCTTTGAGGAGGAAACAGAAAACAGTGTGCTGCATTAGGCACTAAGCCGGACTTTTTGCCAATTACTACTTGTCCTGTTCAGCAGGTGAATGGAGAACATGTTTTTCTCTTCTCTGCAGCAGTCTTTTCTATATTTGAAGACCTATGTTGCTTAGGGAGGGTTAAGAGGAAAGTTTAAGTTCTTTCAGTCTCTTCTCAGGACTCTTATTTCTAGGCTATTGATTGTTCTTAAGTCTGTCACCTGGGAATGTCCCATGAGGCTTTGCCAGAGTTGTTTCTGTAGTTTAAGATCATTTTGAGCTCTTGTCCTCTGGCATAATGTCACTTCATTTCAGCCTAGTGCCGTCTTCAAATTTAATAAACGCGAAGCTGATACTACACTAGATGGAATGGTCCCTGCAAACCCTATGAAATAGGGCCTTTTAGTTTGACAGTAGGCTGGTAATGACTGTTACCTGACAGTAATCACAAAGTCAACTTCTTGCCTGCTGTTGTACTGTTGTCAGTGTTTGCCTGATAAATCTGTTGTAGGGGACAGTCTGAAAAAAAGCCTTTTGAAAGGAGATTCCCCTTCCTTCCCCCATTAATTCTATTATAATGAGAAACTGGAGAGATTTAGCAAGAATTATGCACATCAAACCGAGTTTGAATGTTGATCACCTGGTTATTTCCATTCCTGATGACAGGATAGAGGGTAGAGCAGCCTCTGGGGCAATGCAAAGCCTCAGAAAGGCACTGCTTCCTCTTGATCTTGGATCTATACACAGAGGACCGTGGGGGGCTGCCTTTACTCCTCTCCTGCTAAAAAGAAAAGAGAGTATGATCATCTTTCCTGCCTATTATCTGACCTTGGACCCACACTCTGAATTAACTATTTTGCCTGACCTGTGCATATTTCCCATCATCTAGCTTGGTTTAGCTGCAGGTGAGGCAATCTGATACAGGAAAGAGACCATGTCTGTGGCAGACCACCCACTTTTGTACTTCAGACAACATATACGGGCTTATGTTGGGGTTTAATTGCCTGGCTTAATTATAGGGGATGATATTTACAGGTATATGTGAAGTAATAAACACCTCTTGCAGGTGTTTAAAAGACAGGGTGTGGGAGTGAAGGTCCTTGGATAAACATGCAATACGTGTATTTCTCACTTGGAATGATTTATTCATACAAGTGTGTTGGTTACAGCGCTGCTGATAATTGTCATACAGTTTTATAAAAAAGGGAAAAATCTAATGAGCAAAGTTAATTTTTTTAAGAATGGGCTTCAGTGTTCATTTAAATCAGGATTGTACTAAAAGCAGTTGATAGTGATACTTTCATCAAACATCTACCCATCTAAAATTTAATATCCTAGAAATCTCCACTGAAGATATTCTGCTGTTCTTTTATTATAGTTGTAGGCTTAGAAAAGTAACACTGCATTAGTTAACACAATTTTTTCTCTAGGAAACTTGTATTGTAGTAGCTTAAACAATGAATAGAGAAGTTAGAGGTGAGTTCAGGGCTCTGTTGTGCTAAGCACCTAGAAGAGATACAGAAGGTGGTCTTCCAACCACAGGAGCTAGACATAATGTTAATATTCTGTTTCTAGGAAATCTGAAGACTCACCAGGTCAGAGCTGGCTTGACCGACAGACTTTGGAGGTGTGAAAGTTGCACTTCTTCCTCCAGGTGGCCAAGGTGATAAGTTGAAAGAAGAGGAAGTAGGAGATTTTGGGCTGTGCTGCAGGAAATGTGTTGGGTGATTGTTCACACAGCCACTTCGAGTTGTATGGCAGAGGCAGGAGGGTTGGCTGAGCAACTTTTGAAGAAGGTGCTGTGAAATGCCACAGCTTTTTGACCGTGATCTGAAGCAAGCTGAGTAGTTCAGGGCATGATTTGTGAGATTTTGTTTAACCCTGCTGTGGAGGAGGCACACAAGGAGTGAAGTTTCCACTTAGACCTGAGATTTTCAATCTATTCTCTCATCTGAGCCACACAGCTTTGTGATTCAGTGTGTTGTCTACATAGCAGTGTTGGAGTATGAGCTGCTTCTGTCTGTGATGGGCTCTAATTGTCAAAGCACAGAACTGATGAGTTTTAAGTGTTAAAAATGGCAATTCCAACTATGACACGCAGAATCTTTCTTTGGAGACTGCATTTATGGCCCTATGCTATTTCCCTTTCAAAATTCAGTGGGAGAAATAGCTAAGTGAAGGGTCTAAAAAAAAAAAAAGTTTCAGTGCAACTGTTTGATTAAAAGCTTCTCCCCCCCATCCAAATTTGTTCCATCATCCTGTGCCTGAGATGAGGGAAATGTGTGTTTTCATTACTGGTTTTTGATCTTCTGGATAAAGAGAAGCACAACATGTAATCCCTTAACTTTTCAGGAATATTCTATACTTACAACAGCTGTTAGCGTGCAAGAATTTTGGTGTTGTCACCATGGGGTTGCTTGGCACTGCTAAAACAATGTGTTGCTCACAAGCCTAGAATAATATAGTTACTTGTTTACCCTGTCACTAACAGTGACTACAAAACTTGAGAAATCTTAAGACACACAAAGTTTGCTTAGTTCAAAACACTTTTTTGGAATCCAGCCACCAAATCTTAGTTTTTATTTGTAATTCTAGAAAGGTGTTGGTGAAAGCCTTTGTTCAAAGGCTCAGTTGCCAAAGTGTTGTATCCCTTAGCTATGGGTTTTACTTCAGGAGTCACTTTATTCATGATGCAACCTCTTTATCCAGCATTGTGATGTGTTTTTTCTTAGAATTACAAAACCATTCATGTTGGAAGGGATCTCAGGAGGTCTACAGTCCAACTTTCTGTTCAAAGCAGCACTCTACTGAATTCAAGCCACATTGCTCAAAGTGTTGTCCAGTCTTGGAGACCTCTAGGAATGCAGTTCATGCAACCTCTCTGGGTGACCAGTTCTAAGGACTAATTATCCTGTTGGTGAGAATTGTTTTCCTTATACCTGATGAAAACATCTATTGTGTCAACTTAAGCCTGTTGTCTCATGTTCTCCCACCCTACACCTGTGAAGAGCCTGGGTCTGTCTTCTCAATGACCTCTGGGCCAGGCTGCTGCCATGTTCCCCCCAAAGCTGTCTGTTCTTGGGCTCACCAACCCATTTCCCACAGCCTTTCCTCAATGGAGAGGTATTCCAGCCTCCAACCATCTTGGTGGCCCTTCATTCCAGGGTCTCAGTGGGTGTCTTGTACTGGAGGCTCCAAAACTGGATGAAGTATCTACATGTGATTGGTTATCCCCTTTAACTCAACATACGTTAACTTTCCTCCATCCGTTGCCTGTGCTTCTGTTAATACAGCCCAGGTTGCTGTTGACCTTCTTTGCTGCCAAGACACAGGCATGGCTCATATTCTGCTTGCTGTCCAACAGCACCCTGTGTGGTCTTTTCAGCAGAGCTGCTTTCCAACCAGGCAGTCCTTAGCCTGCACTCACGTGTGGGGGGTTATTCCTTTCCCAGTGCAGGACTTTGCATTTATCCTTGTTAAATTTCATCAGGCTGCTGTTGACTCTGCCTAGGTCTCCCTGCGAGGCAGCCCTGCCCCCTGGCATGTTAACTGTTCCCCTCAGTTTGGTCACATCCCCAAACCTCTGAGGGTGTACTGCAACAGCTCTTTCAGGTCATCGACATAGATGTTAAGTGAGACAGGCCTTGGGACAAAACACTTGTTACTGACCTCCAGGTAAAGTGTGGCCAGGTAGGGTACTGTCATCTGAACCCATTATAGCATCATGACTGAACAACATTAAGCTAGATGTGGAATCTCTGCAAGTCTGTCACCTGTATGCATAGGAGAGGAAACATGCCTGGGAATTGTATTGCATCTCTGCAGATAGAACTTAGAGAATGTATGCCGTTGCTGGCTTAATTTCCTTAAACACAATGATAAATTAACCCACTGTTCAAACCACCCATAATTGAGACAGCCCAGAAGCAAAATAAGTAGCACCAACACACTACTGCTTTCTTCATTTCACATGTAATCGCGTGATCTTGTTTCCCAGCAGTACTCTTAATAGCATAAAAACCAAACTGCCAAGGGGCGACTTGGTGAAAACTGTAGCTTCTGAAAACTTGCAATCTCAGATTAGCATATTGTAACAAATTGTAGACTATGCTTTTGACCTATGAAATAATATACTTTTTTTGATAAGAAAAATGTACTTATCCCTGTCAAAGCTATTGACATAGCTTTTCTTTGTCTTTCACGTGGAAACTTACCCTTTCCTAGTTATTCATGCTACCTGACATCTAAATCTTGCTCATTTAAGTTTTTCTGTGTCAAATAAGGAAGCAGTAGTTTGTACTGGTGTTGGGTCTTCTGCTGAAGTGCTGGTTTTAGATGCTGGGAGTGCAGCCCAAAAATTCTTGGTGAAATTAGATGTCCGTATCTTTTCTATTGGCATGTACGAAGCTGCTGATAAAACTGTGCTTTTATAAACAAACATGCCCTTCAAGCGTAAAATTAATGGAATATAAATATGATTAAGAAACTACTTACTTCTTTCGTGCTCTTAGGGAAGTTCTGAACTAATTTCAGTTACCTGCCTTGAAAGAAGACATCACTAGCAGGGACTGCTGCTTCAGATTTACCTGTTGTATAACTTACAAAGAATTGAAGGAAATGGATAAATGAGTTGTTCCTCGGGCAGTAACAGGAGAAATGTTATGAGCTCTTGTTCATGGTAGCCAAAGGAATAGAAAAATGTTAACTTCAAGTGGCCTCAATGATTCTTAATCCACTTAGTTTGTGCATGAAGAACATAAAAACAGCAACACTGGTTCAGAGATGTTAATGTATAGTCACGTAAGCCACCTTTGCTGTGCCTTGGGAGGGGTGCAGGAATAAGGGCAAGGATATATTAATGGTGAATGATAATTCACCAGAGCACTCTACTGGCTTCTGGCATTTTGCAGCCCTGAAACCTACTGATAGTAGTTTGTATTTGTGAAATATAGTGAGTTTGTATTTGAGAAATCAATTTAGGGTTTGTGAGCATGTTCTTAACCAATGCAAACTCCTGGCATGTGCAATATACTGCAGTGAAGTGGCATGGTTTTTAGGGCATGTTGCAGGAAGAACTGTCTCATTTCACATGGTTTGAACTTCCACTTACCTCCCAGCTCCTGTATTGGAGGAGTGAATAGCAGTAGAATAGTAATAGCTCTGTTACCTTTTCTCCCTTTTTATTTCCCTTATTATTTTAATGACCTTTATTCCTCAGCCATTTCTCTTTCTTGCTGAAGAGCTGTAGCCTGCTGAGTTGTTTTTGGAAGCTGTTTCCCATTCTTTGATAGTTTTTGTCCATTCATGGAAGTTTTAATTGATTTGGAGTTGAGGACCCAAATCTGCACACAGTTATAGCATTCATTTTAGTTTATTTCACTTTATGAAGGTAGTTGCTGTCAGAGGCATCTGTCTATGCCTTGGGTTTGGCTCCTTTAAACAAAAAAGAGCTGCCATAAAACTAGTGGAAAGCTAATCACTGGAATGGGGTTTGCTTCTTATGTCTCAAGAGATCAGCAGACTTTTCTTTTTTATGATGGCCATGGGAAAAATCGACATTATCAGTAGTGCAGATCCTCCTCTGGGCATGCTGCTCGTTGCCAGGAAATGTTACATTTGAATCATATGCGTACCACATGTTGACCTAACTTTATGCAAGTGGCTCTTGTGTGGAGGGAGGGAAACAAAATGTGATTATTTCCAAGGGGCTGGCTAATTCCAGTTCAGTTGATTCTATAAAGTAATGGTAGTCAGCACATCTCTTCTCACAGCTGTGCTTTTAGGTGTGTGGGACTCTTGTCTTGTTTGCTGGCCAAGTAGAAACTGGCTCTCGGGCTACCTCTCCAATGAGCAAGTCTGCTGTGGTGCTACTCCTGATACAAGCCTTCTACTTCACTTCTGCATGTACAAGCACATTGCTGCACTACCTCTGTGTTCCCTCCCACAGTGACTGTTTTGGTTGCAGTCTTGTACTTGGCCGTTCAGGATTGAGGCCCCATCTGCACCTCTTTTTGCAGCTCCTGCTTGCTTTCTTCTAGTGATACAGAAAAATCTTTAGTTATTTCTTGGATGAGTATGGGAAAGGAACAAAATGAGCTGAGCTGCAGAGGCGACACATGACCAAAAGGCAAGCAGTGAAGGTGTTGTACCAAGCAAGGGAGAAATGCCACAGGCTTATGGGAAGGTGAGAGATGCCAACACAATCTGCACCTGCATGCTGCCACTTTATCCAGCCTGCTAATGCTCAGTTCAAGTGCCTGGATGCTGCAGGGGTTCAGGTGCTGGCTGCTGGGCTGAGACCCTGAAAAGCAGCAATGAGGACATGAAAAAATAGGTAGGAGATCTTGAGGATGTACGTGAACAGCAGCTGAACCAAATCTGCTGAGGAGGGGGAAGAGAGTGAAGTTCTGTTAATGTATTTTCCTTTTCAAGTTTTTGTGTTATTCTAAAGCCTGAAGCTCCCTCTGATCCCGTGTCCCAAGCTGGTAGTCAAGTACATGTGGGCAGCAAAAGAAGGGAATGTAACTTGAAATAGCTCCCTTATTTTCAGACACTGAGTGTTGTGGCAATGAAAAGGGGTGATGTGACTAAAAGCCATCAAAACCACTTCCAAGCATATGCCTTTTAGTGAAGCAAATGAGCAGGATTTTTAGAATAGATTGCAAACAGGAAATCACCCTGAAAACTGTAGCCCACCGTTAACTTGCAGGGGGAAGGGAAGATAGATTAAAATTATCCTTGCAAACAGCCACTTTGTTATAAAGCTTAATAGGGGATTGAATGCATGTGTAAGAAATTAATCCAGATCAACATTTCTTGGTACACCTTTTATTAGGTGTTGAGAGGGTTTTTTTGTTGCTCTTAGTGATAGAATCAGGCTGTTATGTGACCAGTAGATAACTATTCATGCAACAATTTCACTTGTTTGCTCACCTGTTTCTCATACTAAACTCAGTTACCCAGCATGAGCAGCAACAAGGAGGCCAACCTCAACTATGTACTCTGAAGCGGAGAGTTATAATGATGTACCAGTGGCTTCTAGGAAGGCGTTCCTCAGCACTTTGCATTGGATATGCAATTTAATCTATAGCCTTCATGATTGCCTACAGCAGCTGGATGTGGTCTGAGTTATGAATCTGGTGTCCTTGTGTAGATCCAGCAGGCTTTTGGTCTGGAAAACTCTTGCATCCTACCTTCTCAGTACACATTTAATTTTCTTGACATGTTGTTTCTGGTATCTCTGCTTCTCTATCTGCATGTGTAGAAATCTATAGGAGCCATCCATGTGAGCTAACAGTGAAGTGATGTGTGTTACGTCCCAACTACAGTGTTTTTTTGTTCGTTTGTTTCTTCTTTTTGAGTATAGGACTTCTGTGGACCTGTAGCATTCTTGCTACAGGTGGTGGTGTGGGCAGCTCCTTGCCCCTAACTTTGCGTTGTGGATATTGGTTGTTGCAGCCCAAATGGTTGCTGGTTTAGGTTGCTATCACAAGCTGGGATGACTTTAGGTACTTGAGTGACTGCACCCTTATAGGAAACTTTCTTGTTGCCCCTTCATTTCAGCCTCCTGTTAATGTTCAGTATTTAGTGTGTGTCATTCATCAGTAGGTTTGGGGTTTGTACTCAGGAGGCATCTCTTCCTGGTGGCCTACCAGTTTTTGAAAACATAGTAGAAGAAACAGTACAGTGGAAGTGGTGGTGGGCAATACTGAAAACCTGAAGTGGCTTCATGTCTGGGACTGTAGTGGGAGTGTGCAGAGGGGATTCATGATAGATTAGTGATTATGACTCTTCCAACTGTGTGATCTCAAATGAGCTGTGAGGGACTAGGAAAACCTTCAGCAGATGTTGGATGGCTGTATAGCAGATATGAACTCCTAGCTGTGCTGTGTACACCCACTACAACCACCCTTCAGCTATCTCAGCTCACTGGCTGTGAAATTCATCGTGGGATCTAGGAGGAGGGTGGAAGGACGACACAAGATATCAGAAGACAACATGAACTTTTGCCAGCTCAGGAGTTGGGAGGATGGGGGGGGGAAATCAGATGTTGTTGCTAAATGTTAGAGACAAGTGTCCATGACTTCCACTTTAATACATGGCAGCTTTTAGTCTAAGCCGGTGTCCGGTGATGCGTTTGGACCCTGTAGAAATGCACATGTTGGTGATTTGTTTTATGTGGCCATATGTTACAAAAGTAACTTATGTCTTCATGAAAGAAATAGGAGAGCTCTGAAAGTGGCGTCCTCACCTGAGTAATGAAATACATTAAACCTGCTTCAACATGGAAGTGTGATTTTGTTCCCATAACCAACCTGTTTAGTGGCCACTCTTGTGTTCTGTTGTTCATGTTTCCATTATGAAGCAGCTAGTAATTTTTCCACCGTTCAGACAATGCAGTAATGCAGCCTCAGAGGTGAGGCAAGCCATGGGTCATTGAGACTAGAGGGTGTAAGAGATGTTAGAGCTGCAGCCTCCAGTATCCTTGGATTGCACTGACTACTCTGCATTGCTCCTGATTCTTCTGCATGGTATTACCTTCTGAGCTTGTGGGATTAAAAGCATTGCCCTACTATATGTCACTTGTTAAATGTCTGACTTTTGCTTGACAGAGAAGGTATAATGCTGTCTCTTGCTTGTATTTATGATACAGAGACCATCTATTTTATTAGTTGGTGGGAGCTTCACAAATGCAGACGAGACCTTCTGACCTTGAGATCAGGGAGGGTACTGATCAGATCTGTCTGGCCATATGACCTTTCCTGTTCTGAGGTAGTGGCAAACCTGAAAATCCGCTACTGGCGATGCCAGACTGCTGATGTAAAGCTGCTTGGAGCTGACCCCAGGATTCTGCAAGGCAAGAGGTGTTTGTCCTGGGCTGGAGCGGCAGCAGGTTTCTGATGGTAAAGCACAGAAGTGCATGTGGTACCCTTCTGTTGGATATCTCTCCTGCTGCTCCTGAAGCCCATTCCTTGCACTGCTCTGCACCAGGAAGAGTCACCATGTGTGTTACCCTGCTACTGTGATCAGATACGTGACTCTGTAGCATGTGCATATCTCCATGTATTTTTAAGGCCTTTAAAAAATATTTTTAATAAATGTGAACACCACTGGATCAAATATCTAATGGAAAAGACTACAGAGCTTCTGACTCGCAGAAGTATTTGTCCCTTTCAGAGAAGTAGGTGGCATAGGTTGTGTAAAATGGTGGAGTGGAAGTGAAGTAATATGCTGTTTTCAGTACTGACTCAAAAAAAGAAAAGAAAATCATGTTTGAGGAGCAACCAGGTTGTAGACTGCACTGTAACTAGTGAAGTGACAAATCTTCATGCTGCAGTGACATTTGACACTTTTTCCCTTTGGATTTCTGGTTTTAGTGGAAGTAAATGCAGAAGTGATCAACAGCTGTTTCAGCAGCACTTTGACTACTTTTCTCTTTTGTATGTGGTAGAAAATATGTTCTCTTCTGCTTTCTTTCCTATAACCAAATTCATATGATTGGGTTTGGGATAGAAGCAACTTCTATTTTGCAAATGAGAGAAAGGTGCCTTCAGTCTCAATGGGAAACTTTTCAAAGATAAATGATAAAGCTCATGACTAAATCATAAGAGCGGGCACCATTGACTTTTTCTGCCAGAGTGCTCTGTGTGTGTTGGGGGGGAACCCCTTTAAAAATCCTGTTGACTTTTGCAGCATGTTGGCTTGGCTCCTTGTCACTTTTTTGGGTCATGGCAAATGCTCTTTAGTTGTAAAAGTGAAGAATTTGAAGATTTTAAAAGTGTCAAAACACTTCTGAAGAGTATTTATCTTTTGTGATCTAATTGGAGCAGATAAAGGTACCAACTTACTTTCTTGTGAGTTGTCTCTCATTCAGGCAATGGTAAGTTTATAATCAAATGAGGGATCATTTGAATACTAGGTTTCAGAATGTCGATACCATCACATTCAATTTGTGCCTAAGTAGTTAATTATAGATACTGGATATTAGTTCTACTTTTCTTTTTGACATCTTAAACTTAGCAAAAGAAAAATGTAGATTATAAAAAGGTTGAAAATTAAAGTCTCTAGCTGAGTTCTAACATTTCATGCACTGTTACTTAAACTTGAAAAAATGCTTTTAAGTAGAACTTCTCAGACTGTTAGTCTGATGCCAGATAAATACAGTTCAGGGGTATTTCTGTAAATCACTAAAAGAAAATTTTGCCATTAGATGAATCCCAATTTTTGTCTGCAAAGAAGAGTTAAAAACCAAAACTAGGCATCTCCCTGCCAACAAAAATAATCCCAAAAACCAAAAACAACAACAAAAAACCCAAACAAAACAAAAACAAACCAAACAAACAAAAACCCCAAAAGACTCCCGCACCCAAACACCTAAAACAACTCCAAACACAACCCTTTCTCTGCTTGTCTTTAAACCTACTAATAAGTTTTTTCATAGCATTACTTGAAAAAAACCCAACGAAACCAGCTGTGGTTGTCCATTAGTTATTCCCTCACTTGAAGTCCCTGTCTTCTTCCTTGGAAAGTATTTGCTACTCATGAGTTTGGTTTCTTTCTCTGAGCAAAAAGTGAGCTAAATAATAAGCTTCCATTATTTTACCTGTTTTCTAACTTTTCTGATGTTGATTTTAGTAGGAAAGAAAGTGTAGGTGCTGCATGCAGTCCTGTTGCCCATTGGAATGTGTTTTCAGCAGGCTGTTTAGACAATTCCTTCAAGGCTTGCAAACCTATTGGGTGAGGCTTTATACCTGGAGGCTTGCTGCCACAAAAGGAAACTCCTAGCCTGTGAGCCAAAGTCCTGTCCTTTCTGGTAAATAAAAGTGCTCTGTAATTCCCATCTTGCTTTTGTTTCCATTAACTGTTGGAGGAAGCTGCTTTTCTTTTTGCCTACCATCCCACCCTTCCCCGTACTCTAGCCACAGCAGCTACATGGTGACATCCTTATGCTGTATTCCCTGGGCTTCAGAGGGCCTGCTGGGATTTGTAAGACACACAGCTTTCCTGTGGCTTTTGCTTCCATCAAAGACCAGGACAGGTGGGGGCAGAGGGCATCTCATCCTCATCCTCTTTGCCAGGGAACAGCGTCTGGTTACATTGGTATGGGGAAGGTCTTCTATGAGCTTGAGCTAAAGAGCTTTGAAAATGTGCGTGTGTGGATTTTATTTTTTCAGTTTTTGTGTTACCCTGATGCCAAAGGTATTGTTCTTTCCAAATCATTTGCTAATCAAATGTTGGAGGATACAGAGACAGTTAGCATTCCAGCAGTGGTTGAAGATGCATGCAGCAAAGGAGTGGGAAACCTTAAACCTATTCTTTTTGGGGAGTATGAGGAATAAAGAGTTGGAACTTCGTAATTGTGAGTACTTGTTTCACAAAAATAAGTGGTTTTCGATCCCTTTGGTTTTTCTTGTTCTAGTGAGAAAACGACTTAAAGTTATAGAAACAATGTAGTTGTAGGCATAAGAAATACTGATGGGTGTGTTGCAAACATTACCTTAGAATTAATAGACTACTTCTTCACTTGCAACTTAATGGGTGCTTTGTGTGAATTCTGTCTAAAATATCTGTTTCTGTTAGATTTTAAGGAAAAATTGAATTAATTTTCTGAATACAGAGAAATATATATTTCTGTATAACCAGAACTGCAAGCGAGTTTTTTTTATTGTACTGGCCCAATATAATATATATAATATAAAGCTCTTATGTTCTGTGCTAACCCACAACAGGACTCTCTTTACACACGTTGACATTTATCAAAGGTGTATCAGATGCACACAAGATCCTAAATTAAGACTTTATGTTGTAGCTGTCTTTTGTATTAAGCTATAGCCTATAGACTACTCAGCTTCCATCAACTGTTTGAGGCTGCTAAGAATGCAAAAATCTACCAAATGGAATATACAGGAGGGATGTGACCATACGTAAGCTTAGGTCTCCTAATTCCCTATCCACTGTTACCGAGTCATACTGCCCTAGGGCTTTAGAAGAATATTAGTTGAATTTGGAAAAAACATATATAAAATAAAGGTTAATAGCACTATGAATGTGCCATATAGAATTGATTGTGGATTATATAGTTCTGCAAACCACTTTTGGAATGAAATTCTGGAGGTTCAGTTGTGGTTCTGAAGCTTGCTTTTATGTCAAAAATGTCTGAGCAACACTTTCCTTGTTTACACTTTCTAAGGTCTCTCTTACCTTGTTGAGTTCGTAAAACTGCTTTATTCACTCCACTGCCTGTGTCGTTGCTGAACTACCCATCAGCTGATTGTAACCCATTTCTAGTGATCTATGTTATGATGCTTGTGTTTTTCTTGCCAAGGTACGATGATCACCTGAACAGAGGTAACTGTTGTGCTAATGTGCATTAATTTATCTTCTCCTATATTTTTTTATCAATTCAATTCATGTCATCACTGCCTCTCGCATGCTTTTGTGGCTTTGGCTTATCTGAGAGCATATCATGCAGAAGCAGTGCTTTTCATTTCCTTTGGAGAGTGATCTAGATGTAGCAATGCTGTCTAAGGAAATCCTGCCGCTTGACTCCAGCTGCAGCTATAAGGGGGGTCATTAACATGGTCTTTGCTCTTTCCTGCTGTCCCATGCTATTGTGGCTGTTGTCTCCTGTTGTGTATCTGTTAAACCTGTTAAGCAGCCCAGCCCTTCACAGTTTATCAGTGAGAAGATCTTTACTCCGGGGAGCAAGAAGACAGAAAGTTGGAGAGGAAATGTGGGAAACTGAAAGGCGTAGTTTCCTCCTTTCTGTTTTCTTGTGACATAGGATATATACAGTAACTTTGGAGTGCACCAAAATGTTAAATTATTTCTTATTCCTAATGGTTACTTCATCAAAATGATGACTGAGTAATGTGAGAATATGCTCTATCACCAAAATATATGACCCACAGAGCCAGCAGTCTGTAGGGTGCAGGTACCATGATGCATACAGCTTGTGCTGAAAGTAGTGTGATCCACATTAAAGTCTGTTTTGGGATCATCAGAGACATTTGAATGAGCAGGCACTTGCTCTTTCATGTGTGTCCTGCATATTTCAATGATTTTAGTGAAATCTAGGTTTGCATGTGGATGCAAGACCTCCATAAGTAAAGGTATTTGTCATTTTGACTTTCTACCTTGGTTTACGTGAGGAATATAGGGTTTTTAAAATATTCCTGAAGTGTGTTGTCCAGCATTCCCTCTCGCTCATGAGGAGTCCATTTGATGGCGTACAGTACTTTATAACAACTTCTTACAGTACTGGAGGGATATCTGTGGTCTTCACTTTGTAACCTGTGATACTTCATTAGAAGGGTCACCCATGTCACCTTCTCCTGCTTTCTCTGGGCTGTGCTGCAGTTGGTGGGGCTTGCCAGGGTGTAGAAATGTGGTTTTCATCTTGCAGGAGTCCTCTGGGTGGGTCTTGATGAGTGCAACCCTTCCTGACACTGGCAGGCTCCCTGGGTTTGGCTGAGGCTGAGATGTTCCTAGAGTGCAAATGCTGTATTTTGTGTGATCTGGATTGGGAGGCTGCCCATTTGGCTACACCCCTCCCTCAGTGATGGCCCAAAATAAACATTGCGCAAATCGTATGTCCCTCAAACAAGCAATCAGTGAAAATTGCTGTGCTTCCACTAAGATTAAGACTAATCGAAGTGGGCAGTGATTGCAGGAGTCAGTCTTAGCTTGGAATTTTTTCTAATGAAGTCTTCACTGCCCCATGAAGGCACAGGAAGACTATGACATGACACAGCCTACAAAAACTTTACCACTAATTGCATTTTATGTTGCTCTGCTACACCACGATCTTTCTTGGTCTCTTTTATTTTGGTGGAAAACTCTTCTGGTAAAGAGGAAAATTTTGTGTAGGCTAAGTAAGTAGGAGACATTGAGTTCTTGCTATGCAGTGAAACAAAACCTCTGTGGTAAATGTACTTCAAAATGCAAATCTAAAAAAAAATAAAATTAAAAAACACCCTCAAATCAGTGAATTCCTGTGTGTCTAATTAGTTTAAAGGAGAAAAATAGGATGTATTGGAAATATATACAGTTTCATTTTATGAAGTCTAGTTTTTACTGTGTGAATAATTCTTTATAAATGTAGCTAGTGATTTAAGTGATGACTCATTAATGGTTTAAAAGCAGTATCGTAAAAATGAAACTTGGTTGTTTGTGTGAGAGCTATTTTTGTGTGGGTTTTTTTTAAAGTTATTTCGGGAGTTACTTTCAGTGGAATCCTGTCGCTTCTCTACAACATAACCATGACTGCCTGCTTTGCTGGTTTTCTTTTTGCCTTTAACAGAGTGGCAACAAATGGGGAAATGTTGATGTTAGGAACGTTAAGCATGGGCAAATGCACAGCTTTAAGGAAGGACTAGAATGAAGCTGATATTAAAATTATGGTAACTTTTACTACTTGTTGCAGTACTAGATCATATCCTGTTACTGTATTGAAGTCATGATTAAAAACCAGTATAATTCTAAGTTCTTGTATGTTATCTTGAGTGACCCTTGGTTGACCAATTCCATTATATGCAGGAAAATTCTTCTCCTTGTAAATTGGTAGTAATCTTAACAAGAAGAAAGTGTTTAGCTGTCATTAAGCATGAGAAGACTTAAAGGTCTGCATCTTTTCTTATACTAGTTCTTTAGAGTGAGGCTTCTTTTTTATGATTAGTTATATAAATCACTGGTTTTTTTAGCACTTTACTGAGAGTAATGGACTTAAAAGCAGTGTGCATATCTCCTAAAATTTGCATCAGTATAGGAACTCAGAGATTTAAAAAAAATCAGTGTGTATTTAAATTTCAGAGAACTGTCACTACCTGTGCATATTACTACAAACGCTTGTCTATGCATGGAGTTGCAAGAAAAGCAACTAAAAGAGGTGGGTTTTGCTCTTGAGCAATGTGTCTCTTAATAATATTGCTGCCTTTTTACATCTTCCAATTAACAGAACTCAATTCTAAAGATATGCATTTAGGCTGGGCTTAAAGTAACGGGATCTCCAAATTCAGTGACTCGTGGGAGGTTCTAAACCAGTCTGCTTTTCTCAGCCTTGCCTCTTCATGTGTGTATAATCAGGTCTTGAAATCCATAGTTCTTTTCCATTATCTAAAAGATGTACATGATTTTGGAGGAACCTTCTGTCAGACCCTCTGCTCATCCGAAAAAAGGCAACCACGCTTTCAGAACCCTTCCAGTGAAAGGTTAGAGTATTAACTGAAGTTTTAAAATAAAAGGACACTTGTCTTGTATATGTGTAATATTTTACTGTTGTTAGGTTATAAACACTGAACCATGATTTATAAGCAAGCTGTTGACTTGTTGGACACTTGGTCTGACACAGTTTTAGCAGATGCCACTGCAAAGTTGTTGCATTTTGTATTAAGACAGGTAGTCCTTTTAAAACAATATTTGCTTTCCTTTTTGGCAAATTAATTCAGAATTAAGAATTTGAATTACTTAATAATTTGAGACAAAGTGATAAAAAACAACCCTGAGTGTAACCTTGATGCTTTCAACTTTATGCAGCTATATGCCTATTTTCCTTTTTTTTTTTTTTAAACTTTCCTACTGCTTTTCTCCTTTGCTGCTACTTCTTTTCCTCAATCTCGCCTACTTTCCCTGGTCCCTTTCACAACAGCGTGCAGCCAGCTTGGATCCCATGTGCAAACCTGTGTCTCAGTGAGGAAGTCCTGGAGGGCCAGTGGTGCAAGCAGGCTTTGCTGCTGTGAGGTTGGAACTGAGGGTTAAAGGTGGCCTGGGGTGAGACTATTTGTGCTTCGTATGACTGGGAGGGGTGGGGAGGAAGGGTAAAGGTAGCCCATACTTGAGATCAGGGTTTTTAGGTCAGTGTGTAGCAGTACAGTTAGTAAGTTTGGGCTTGGAGGGCAGATTACCTGTACCTTTCACCCCTGTGCTGTAGGGTTTAGCTGGGTGATTTTTTTTTTTTTTCAGCAGTAGGGCATCCAAAAAGCTTTAGAGTTGGGCTCTCTACACTGCAGCTGTGTGGATGCTCGCAAAGCAGCCATGCTGGGCTTGTTTGTGAAAATGTGATTTGTTCAGATCACTTGACAAGTAGCACAGGAGTATGATCATATTGAGGTATCTTCGGAGAGGAGCTGTAGTATAGGGATTAGGCCCACATCCTACTTTGTTTATGCAGACACAGAAATATCTTGGAACTGGTTTTTGTTTCATACTGTTTTCCTTTATTCTTTTAGTAGCATGTTTTGTGTGACATATTCTCTATGAGCAAGTGTTGAAACTAAGGTAGTGTTAGGCAAACATCTGTTCCTATGGAAAATTAATGGGATTTATGTTGCTTAGCAGCTTATTTACTAGTGCAGCCAAAAAGAGATGCAAATATGTCCCTACTCTTTTTTTTTTCTTTTCCCCCCGAAGTTGTGCTTGTTTGCTTGTTTTGCTGGCAACAGTAATTTTACACTGTCATTGTCTGTCCGCACCTTGTACCATCCACTCTTGCCTTCCAGCCTGTTTGCTAGTTGGCCTTGTCTTCTTTCCTGAGCTCTCTCTGTGTAACACTGGATTTAATTGTCACAGGTAGTTGCTGTTGGAGTATCTGTAGTCTGGGGACCATGCTGATCAGCACACAACACTTAAATGTTTCATTATCTGCTGGAGTTTAAAAACAAAATAGTAAAGATACTCTTGAATATCCTGTGTGAAGTTTCCTAAAGCAGAACTTAAGGTAGTATGTCATACTAGTGAAACCAGATGATTAAGTTGGTGCAGTTGAAGATTTTCTAGGCAAATAGAAAATTCATGTAAACTGCCTTAAGTTATTTTTGTCTTTCTTAAAACTTCTGTCTTCTGACTACAGTCTTCATAACAGCTGAATGACTTCTTCCACTAGAGCTCTGGAGAGCATGTGGCAGCTAATCTTGATCTCTGTGTTCAGAATGAGCAGAGCATACCATGGGCTATTAATTAGTACCTGCTCTGGTATTTCTGTTCCTTGCAAACATGTTGAGGATGCTGTGAATCGCACACTTACTAAATTGTAGGGTTTTATGGTGGAATAGGCACGGACCTAACTTTAAATAACAAAACAACTTTTGTGTACAGAAATACTTTTGTAACCTTAGGCAGAATGCTGCTGTCTAGCTTATACATTTGCCTTGTTAATATCTTATTGTTGTGTTTATTGCCATATTTCAGGCAGCTCAGTGCTTCATAGTTGTTCTGTTCATTTACATGATTCATCTGATTCAACTGGTGAGAGTTTGGTGATCTGACCTTGCTACTGGCCAAAGATTTTTTTTTTTTAATTGCTTGTAGATGGCCTAAGCACAGCTCTTGGGGCACTTGTATGCCACTACAGTGGTGGAAGAAGGAATTTATATTCAGTTTTCTGGAACTGTGCATTTTCTAGTCCTTGTCTTCCTCACTGCATAGCTTATTAGCTAAGTGTAAGAGTACTCCGTGAGTCTGCCAGTGTCTCACAGTAAAGAATTTGCGTGAAACTATTCAGATGATTTTTCAAATAAAGGACACTTGCTAGTGAAAAATGCAGCAGACTTGCCTGTGAGAGTGGCTAAAGACGGTTGCAAGTATATAGATATTAATTGAAAGCAGAGGGTCAAGTGTTATATGTATTACTAATACCTTGGATGTCTGATAAGTCTTTTTATTAATGAATGAGTGCTACCAGAAAATGTGTGACTTTACAGTATTATGCTCTGTGGTCTAGTTTTGGGAGTACTGAATAACATTAGAAATGGTGGCCAAAATGATAAGACTTCTTACTTCCTTTAGATGACTCTGAACAGGCTTTCATCCACAGATGAAAGATTTTTCTGGGGTTTTTTTGAACAGCTGATGCTAGAGGTACTGAAAAGTTTGAAAATTAGTCATATGTAGAACCTAAAATAGAAAACCACTGGGGAATGCAAGGCCTTTGATAACAGTTGACTTTTAAAAAAAATTTTTTTGCAGACTTTTTATCATTCTTGCCTATCTGAAATATTTACTTTTCAATTGAAAGAAATTAATCTAGTCGATTTGCTTTCAGTTTACTGCTTAGCCCCTCTTCAGGATTTTGATTGCTATGCAGCCGTTTCCTTCCGCTAGCATCGAGCTCAGGGCTGTGTCAGGAGCCCTGATGCTGCCCCAGTGAGTCACTTGGTAAAACCGAAGCAGTCCCATGTGATTATTCACACACAAGATTTGGGCTCATCTGTCTGTAAATAAGCAAGTGCTTGTCTACCTTGTTTTTCCTGTAAACTGCTGAAGTAGTGAAAGTGCTTTCTAGGCGTGTGCCCTTGACACACAATGCTAAAAATAGGGCAGTTTGACATTGCTACAAACTCGCAGGCTTCCTAGTTGTCTAAAAAGTCACTCCCCTATTTAAACAAGTATTTGAATGGGCACGTTTTCACTCAGATCTTCTGGTGTAGGTTTTTTTGTGTTCTACTTTAATATTTAGAGCTTTCAAATTTATTTTTTCTGTATATGAATGAAGTTAGGCAGTGTATCTGTTTGTAATGCTCTCAAGAACTTTATATAATCTCAGTGGAAGAGAGCAGAGGTGAGTTTTGGTCTTTTTAAGGCATCTGTGCTCTTTCTTTGATATTTGCTTTTCTGAGTATTTTTAGCACTTATTTGTGAAGTCACATCACTCTTTTTTGTGCTGGTTGTTGTCACCATTATTGAAACTACTTCAGATGTGACTGAGACCTTGTTAGAAGAATAATCAGTTATTTTAGCCAAAGCTGGTCTGTTTTTATGACTGTGCTTTTGTCTCACCTTTCTTCCAAAAAAGCTGAACTAGTTAAGCCCCTTAAAGCATTTCACACTGTGTTTTATCAGTATGACACTGTGCACACCATATGAGGGTTGCTGTACCTCCCTCGGATGTATTCCACAAAACTTGTGCCTTGGACCCATGTGCTGTGCTGTGGTACCATGTGGCATTTCCCCTGGTTGTGCAGGAAGCAGCTCCTCAGCACAGTCTGGGACTGGTTGAAACATAAAGCCTGCATTGGAGCCTGAACCTGGGAGGCAACTGCCTGTGCTGGGAGTAGGAAGGGGGGGATGTTTGGAGCTGGGTATGTGAGGTCTGGGGGAAGGGGAGGGGAAGAGAGATTTATTTTAACTAACCGTAAGCTTAATGTAGCTTCCTTCCTTCCTTGCTTCCTTTGCCCCCTGCTTTACCTTTACAGTAAGTGCATACAATAGTCTGTGTGGCTTTATCTCTGCTGCCCAGAAGAAATGCGTGTTTTTGCCCCAGATTGAGCCCCCCCAGCATGCCTGTGATGTGGTGTGAGGATGGCACAGGCAAGGGCAGGCTTTGGGCAGGGCAGAACACTTGGGGGTGGTCGCAGTGTGGGTGAGGACTTGGTGTTCATCCCCCAGCCCAGGCAGAGGAAACATGTCAGTCTGGCAGCCCTGAAAACTTTGAAGCAGTGGAAATGTGATGGGTGGGGGAGCTGGATAAACTGAGCAAGCAGCACGCATGGGCCAGTGACTGCCTGTGAAAGTGTGGGAGATGGGAGCAAACTCTGATTTTGGCAGGGTCTTGCTTTGTTAGGTTGGTGCTGTTGTCGCTGGTGGGAGAGCAGTGGTGGATCTCACTGCCTTCTCAAATTGTCCTGTTATTCAACCTCCTATTTCCTTGATGCTGTTGTAGCCTGCTTAAAGCTCAGCAGATCCACTGCTTGAGGTGGAAGAATTCCTTGTACCTCCTCTCTCTCCACTCCCACATGAACATCCACAGGCTCAAGACTTCTTGCAGGCTCCTCTCTTGTCACAGGTCTTTTAGTTGTTTTAGTTGAGTCTTTTAGTTGTTTTTTGGAGGTCATATCTTGTGGGCTTTGGAGGGTTCTTGTACTGCAGATTCCTTTAAAGCAGTTCATGTGTTTCTTCAGGTGATGGTACGTGGAGAGCAACCAGGGCTATGGGGAAAGACCCAATGGGACTAGCCAGGTAGAGGGAAGAGTCATTGCAGGTTCAGTGCTGGGAAACAGGATTTGCAGGGAGTGTTGTCTCTGCAAATATATTCTGGCTTGTGTCAAAAGGGTTGCCCTTGCAAATAGAATAGCTCTCAGGGATTGCACTGTATCCTGCCTTATACCAGCCCTTAGTGTTGCACAGAATTCCTTGACACTTGTATCCATCAAACTTTTGAGTGAATTTCACTTTAAAATAATCTGAGATCCTTGAGAAAATGAATGTTTAGTCTCTGTACTTCATCACTTTCTATTGCTTTAGAAGCAGAACTGACGAGTTCGCAAGCTGCGATTAGTTTCTTTCCCAGCTTGAGCCACTATAAAGTACAAGTTACACAGCATTAAAAGACAGAGACCAGACTATAAAGCAGTACAAATTAAGCTGTGCATTTCTAAATCATGAATAATTGTGAAAACCTTCTTGTATGAGAGAAATGCATGCCCCTGCATTTTTGAATCAGATGCAGAAATGTCGTATGGCTGGGACAAAGAAAAGGGGAGGAACGTGACTCATGATGCATGAAAATATATAATTCGCTGCAGTCTTTCACAGCTCATAAGCAACAATCTAAAAGGAGAAGAAACACAGCTTTAAAAAAAAATAAAATATCTGTGGGTGAAAGGTCTTCTCTTGTTGGGACCCAACAAGTTGGCATCCTTGCTGGGGTGGCTGTACAGGTGCTTTGTAAGCAGCAGATGGGCTCACTTGGTGAGGTTTGGGGCCAGCCACCCTCTCCAGCCTCTCGACCCAGTGTCACTGGCTGCCATGGCTCTTGGCATTGGGACCCCCCAGCTTGGCTTAAGCTGCAGCATTGAGCCACGGTGCGGGAGAACATGGGCTGCTGCTGGTGAAGCTGCAGGCAACATGTCTGACTCCTGCCTCAGACTTTCTCCGTCCTCTCTCTTGGTTGCAAGGCATGCAATTCTTACTTCTCATGTGCCCACTTTGGTCTGAGGTGTGTGGGCAAAATGAAGCTCTGCCTGCCACAGGCAGTACCAGGTGTTCCTGCGTGGGAAGCCTTGGGGTCTGGTTTTGCTCATGTGTGCTGCGAGCGCAGCCTCCTCGGCACGGACGAGCGTTGCAGGGCATGAGCTCATTCTCATGACACTTCACACAGCTGCGTGAGGCTGAACTGCTCTATCTTGTCGCCAGCTTTGCGGTCTTCTGAGCTTTTCTGGGGAAGTTATTGTTGTAAACAGGCATGTGCTTCACATATATGGTTTTGTGCTGGTGTTTTTAATGGGGGAAGAACACCACGCGCTGCACCAGTAACGTGCGTTGCAGTCGTTGTACAGATGGCCATATCCTCACGTGGTCTGGTTCATACCAGATTTACAACTGCGTGTTCATTATTAGACTTGGAGCTGTGCGCAAGTGCTGTTCGTATAGTTGCCTGCATATTTAGAGGTTGCACAGATCCAGTTCTTCTTGGTGATGCCTAGGAGAGAACCGCATAGCTTTCTTTATCTAGCAGCTGACAGGTGAAAAAAATAAATCCCAATATACCTGCTGCAAAGGATTGTTTCCTAAAGCCAAATAAGTAAGATTGGACCCCTTTTGAGGATCTGGAATATTTAGTATCTCTGCTGAGAATTGAAGGGGTGCTGAGCTTTTCTGCTGACTTGTTCTGGATTAAGGAATCTTAAGTTTTTACATCCAAGTTGGAAAACTATGCACTTTTTTTGATCTGATTGATGGTTTGTAACCACTGTTAGAGCACAACTTATACTTGTCGGGGGTAATTTAGAGGTATACACAATGGAGCATTTATTCAGTTTTATTATTATTGGACAGTGTGAAGAGGTGATTGTATTTTACATGAGAAAACAGAATATTTCAGCCTCTCCATGCATAATTTACCACTTGGAATTTTGTAATTATGGTTCTAGTTAAGCTTGCAGTTGGTAACTCCAGAACTTGAACCATTTGTCTTCTCTCTAATGGTTAGAAAATGAACGTTTAATTGAAAGGTTTAGAGTGACTGCTCTTTCGTCATGGTGTAACAGATGAAGGACAGACATACAGATAGTTTCCTGCCTGCTATTCTCATAGCTCTTCTTGCAGGTCATGTGCTGGTGATGTGTACTTGCATATTGCAATTAAAGCTTTTTATAGCTTTAAAGCTGGGATTACAAGATTTCCTTAAACTTTTTAAAGCAAATTTAATAATAACTTTATTTTTCAAAGCTGATTATGGTTAAGCATTAATGGATTTTGTAGTTTGTGCTATTGTATCTTGGTACACCTCTGTTACAAACTCAGGTTGTTGCCTGTTGTGTTCATGGCACAAGTGGTAGAAGTGTTGACACTTCCTCTTCTGCAGTACTCTGAGTGCTAAGCTTTTTGTGGTCAATCCCCATTGCCATATTTATAGACTCTTAAAAAAAAAGGGGGGGGGGCGGCAAAAAACTAAATGCAAAAACCCTTCAACCTACAAGCGAGTAACCCAAACCTTGTCTGTCCTTTACTACTTACAGCTGTGGTCAGCTCTATGTAACCTTAGCAGTCACCTGGTCTAGAGCTTTGTTTTCCCTTTTTCTTCAAACCACTGCACACCTACTTGATACTGCTTTTACAATGCTCTTCATTTCCATTTAAGAGTGCAATAGAAAGTAGTTTTGGAAAAAATAAATGTGAGAAAAAGTAAGTTCTTGTCTTTTTCCTTTCATATTTTATATTTTAAGGGCAAGTGTGTTTATGCAGATGTATGTGTTTGCTCCCCCAGTATGCGAACTGTATAATAGATGGATGCTGATATTTTGTGCTCATGTACTCATGTATTAACAGATCATGTATTGCTTTACAACCTCATTTCTGTTTTTTAATGCTGCATAACTTGCTCTTCATAGTTGGCTCAAACTGAGAATGAAACTAAGGAGCTTGCAAACACCTTGGTACTGTTTCTAAAGCAATAGAGAATGAAGTGCAGAGTCTAAACATTCACTTTCTGAAGTATCTTGGATGATTTAAAAGTGAAAAATATATTCAATGGTTTGATGAATGTAGGCTTACCCTAAACTAGTTACTGATGTATCAGATTATGTTTATAGAGACAAGAGTTTTAACAGATGATGTTTTCCCAGTGCTGAGTGGAATGGCTGTAGGTGTTTCCCCTTATTTCACACTACCATCTTCTTTGAGGTGAACATCCTCTTCTCAGCTACTTCTGTCACATTAGTCTCTTTAGCCAAGTCCCTCTGGTGCTCTAGATTTGCTCTTTTGTGTGCCATTGTAAGGAGTATATGGACCACTTTGAAGGCATGTCCAGCAGGACAAGTAAAACCTGACCTCCAAGGAAGACCTAAGGTCATTAAGTATTTTTGCTGCCCTCTGTGAAGATGAAAGTCTTCAAGTGCATCAAATCTTCTATTATCTGCTGTGAAATGGTAGGAGTTTTAATAAGTATAAAGTCTGTGGTGATATGGCAAGGGTGTCTGTAGTGGTGAGTGTCTGAAAGTCATCTGTACTCCAGTGGTACAGGCTCAAACATTGGCTTGAAATTGCTGAGGTGTAGCTGATTGTACCTTATGCTGGGTAAAATGACTTTTTTAGACCTGTAATGGTGCTTTATATAGCTGTTTTCAGAATTTGGTTGACACACCAAAAGTCGAAACCAACTTCAGTCAAGAATCTGATTCATCAGAACAGTCTTGGTTGTGCCACCAGGTAGCTGTGCTGTTATGAGGCATGTGGTAGACCTGGTCTTCAGCTGCAGTTCTACTGTGGTTTGGACAGTGGTGGTTGAATTGACTGGATTTCAGCAGATACAGAAGGTCATTGAAGGCATTTGAACTTTAAGTCAATAACCTTTGCATGTAACTTACAGTGTGTCCCTGTTGACATTGTCCTCTTTGAAATAGTGTCTGTGTGGGAAGAACACCACAGAAGCCTCTATTAAGATAAGGGAACATATGTACAGGGTGTGTAACAGTGTACAGGGTTTCTGTCTCACAGTAAGATGCACAAGAAGCCTGCCAGTGCACAGGGATACTGTTCACCTGTTCGTAAATTAGTAATTTTTGGTGTTTCTATTGTGTTTTAAAACTGTTTGTGGTAGACTTGCTCTTAGTTGTTGGTGTGAGATCTAGTCATGTGTTTTTCTGGTTTGCCTGAGGAGTATTTAGTTTTGAATACCTTTTAGGAGGTCAGCTTGAACTGAATTTATCCTAATTAAACACATAATGCTGTGACAAGATGCCGAATTTAGTAAACAGTATTCCATATGTCCTACTGGACTTTGGGATGTCACTTTTTAAATGAACCAGTTGTGAGTGAAGTGACCATTATTCATCTTATGCTGGTGCTGTGCAAGGCTCTTAGAGGCATGTGTGCTGTGTACACATCCCACAACCTGTACTTTGACACCTGAAGCAGCTTCTCTTATCAGCTTGCTCTTCTGTGCCAAGTCCTTCTGTCCTGCAAGTGGGAGGGATATGAATGAATATGTATAATATGTTGTGTGTGTGGATATGCATTTGTACACAGTGGAAGGAAGCTATTTAAACTCCTAGAGAAAGTATATAGTCAGCTGCACGTATTCAAGCACAAGCAGCTGTAATCCACATCTGTAGCAGTGGTAGTGAAGACCTATGCAGGAGTGCAGAGAGAAATGGGGGGCTGGACTGCTTCTGTAAACAAATTCTTTAAATTATCCTGAGGATGGATTTTCTAAGACTTATGTCTGTCAATTGCAGAAAACCAGTCGGAATGTTTTTGTAAGAGGTTTCTAGGAGAATGTGCTAACACGGTTAATATGACAAGTGTCTTCCCTGTCTTCATATTCTTGTTAAAGCCTGCCTTTAGCATTTCTCCTGTGATGAAAAGCCAGCTGAAGGCATTGGTACCTACACTGTAACAAGAAACAGATGAGAGGAGGAAGTGGGTAATACTGATTTGTTGGCTCTTTTAAAAATTAAAGACTGATTATTTATGTAGCATGTAGTCACAGAGGCAGTCAAAGTGCAGAAAATCAGGCTTCCTTTTCCCAGAATTTGGACAGAGATCTCTTGAGTTATTTCCTGATTTCTTGTCTGAAGGTATAAAAATACTATAAGTACTGAAGATTTTATTGGGAGTTTTAACACAGCCCAAACAGTGAGGAACATAATCTTATACAGGCATCATTCCTCAGAGGCTTAGGTTCTCTATTAGTGGCATGTGCACACTTCTTCTCTAGCAAGATATTGGGGGAAAAAAGAACTTACTGAGGTAACTTTTTGCTTTTCTGCTTAAAAAAAAGAAAAAAGATAGAGGTGGGGTGGAAAAGCAGAGGAATGAAGGATTTCTGATTCCCCTCAGAAAGCCCACTGCTACCTTTTGAGCTTCTTGTTACTTGCTTGGTTATCTCATATGAGATCACTTCATGTACGATCCCCTGCTTTTCTTTTAAACATACTGAAGGAAAACTTCTGTCCTTGAGTTTTAGGCAAAACTCACAGAAGAAAAAAATAAAAGAAGCACTACAAATTAGCATTGAGGTGACTTCAATGGAATGATGGATGAGAGTGGAGCAGTTGGTCCATCAATCTAGAAGACCTGGCCTTTTCTCATCTGGAAATAAGTTGCTGATGTCTCTGTGGATGTCCATTCTTGTGATGATTCTTCTGAAAGGGTCAAGAAAAAAATACAGGCAAACAGAAAGTGAAATCTGTCTTGTCTGTCTCTGAGCATGCAGAAATGAACATAAAATGAACACTTCTATAAGTTTAACCTCAGAAGATTCCAGTTGACTCAAGTTGGGTATCTGAGACTCTGTATATAACTAGCTGCCAGGGAAAGGTGGGTCCAAGGTAACTTTTAAAAGTTAAGTTTATCTGTGATAGTACCTGGTGTACACTTAAGGAGCTACTCTGTGATAGCCACTGCTGATAGAGAAGGGGTGCCCTGCATTGTACTAGTGGGAGACAAGGCAAGGAATGAAACTTGTATGTTTCCTGGTCACCTTCTGTTCATATTTTGAGAGTGTTAACCCTGAGGTGATTCCTTTATCATATTGGAAATCATAAGAGCCTTTATTAAACATAAAGAGGACACACCCTGTGCATGTTTTAGTGTGCAGAGGCAAAGTGTTTCTGCCTTAATTGTGCTTTTATTCCTGAACACCCCAGAACCCAGGCTGGAGTGTGACAAAGGGAAAGTCTGGATTGGGTCCCCTCCACCCCTCTTCTTTGAGGAAAAACCAATATAATAACCAAAATATATTTAACTGTCTGCTTCTTTCTCGTGAAAGTGCACCATTGCGGATAAGGTTACACTCAGAAATCTTCCTGCATGGTAGTTGGGAATAGCAGCAGATAAGTTGGAGCCTGCAGCTAAGATGAGCATGTTGGAGTGTCTGTTTACAAATCAAATATTGGCCTGGCATGGCCTGCCCTGGCAGCAGAGCTGTGTGAGCACTAAAATTAAAGAGGAGGCTGGAAAGGGAGACATTCCTCATGTTCTGGGCTGGTCTCATTGGTTCAGCAGCATGCACCACTACTGTGCTGCTGGCATGGTAGCCAGTACAACTACAGTAGCACATTGTGCACTGGTGGGTAAGAGCTCAACAATAAGGGACTGGAAAAGACCACTTTCCATAGAGAGGTTTTTAGAAGGCTGAATATTACCAAAATAATTTCACAAAGCTATATAATCTGAAAAGCAACTGAAGTGACTGCCCTTGATCTGCTGCCAGACCTCATGGGGTATTGCTTTCCACAGGCTGCTGCAGCACACTCAGCCATGTTACCCCATCCCATAATTTTTTTTTTCTGCCATAGCTGAGCTTACTATTCTGGTTTGCAAGTTAAGCATGCTCTCAAGTAAGCAGAGGGAAAAGTGATTTTACTGTTGCTATGTGGAAGAATGGCCAAATGCTTGCATGTATTTTTGGGGTGGTACAGAGTGTTTAGACTTCAGATTCTAGCCAAGGGTGTTCAGGTTTCTAAGCTTGCCTCTGTGCCTGGCAGCAATTCTTCTGCTGTTGTCAGTCCTGCTGCCAGGGATGTTGTGATGTCCTAGAGGGGGCAATATGGCAGCCTCTTAGTCTGAACCTCTCAGATTTGCTTCAAGTAAAAGACCTTAAATGTTGGTAAAAGTTCCCCAATATGTAGAACACTTTCTTTTTTAAAGTAAAAAAAAAAAAAAAAGGGATGCCCTCAGCTTCTCCTCCTGGCAGTTTGGAGCGGTAAGTCAGCAGAAAGGTGCCATTTGTAGTGCGTCCAGGAGCTGTGCTGGTGCAGAAACCTGTTCTCCACATTCAGTGTCCATGTTTTATTTAGAGCTTCTGACACATTCTCATTGCTTATTGGGAAGCTTGCTTTCTAGTTTTTGGTTTGGGGTTTTGTTTGGGTTTTTTGGCATTATGACTGTTTCTCATCTCTTCTAGGATGCTGTGCTGTATGTAACTTGTGTTTGTTATTCATAATTTAAGAACCTGTCTTTATAGTAGAATATGTGCAACAGGCCAAGCTTTTTTCAGTTGACTTATGTCTGAAGACCATCTTGGAGCATCTCTATGCTGGGCACAGCTCTGCCATGCTTTCTTAGAGGGTCTCTGTCGTGCTTTTGATTTTCTCCCTTTCAAGTATCTGGTTGACAAAAATCGTCTCATCAATGTAGTCTCATGCTTTCTGGCTTCAAGGCTTCTTGTATATGACTGCTTCTCCATGCTGAGCTGTTTCCATCTCCCTGAAACCAAGCACTGGGGTGGTGGGGCGGGGTGGTGATGGTATGTGATTGTAAGGAAGTGTGTGTATTAGTTGATTTCTGAGGCTTCTGCTACTGCGTGTCTCCATCTCTCATTTGTGTTAATTCTATGTTCCCTCGCACTCAGAAGCTGCTCTTGAGTGGTCACTGACCTGGGATGCTGATGTTCCTATCTGCTCCCTTCTCTGATCTGGTTGTGATGCTGCTTATCCCTAAAGTCTGTTGTACAGATTTTTTTTTGGAGATCTTTTATGATGCCCCTCATATTTTACAAGCATCTCCTAGTACTTACTACTTCTATGATAGCTGGAGACTTCACCAATGTTCTTTTCTACAAGGCATAGATCATGTTCCCTGCAAAATCTCTCCTGAACACTCCTGCCTCACTCTTCACCTCCATCCCCAGAAGATGGGGCGATGGCTGAGCCTCGGGTCCTTGGGTCCATTTGTGACCTTCCCATCCGGGTTATACTTCCTTCAGCACTTGGGCTGCCTACTCTTTATTTTGATAGCCAGACACCCATTGCCTACACCTGCAAGTTCTTAGGGACACCCTGGTGTTTTGGTGCTTGTTACACACAGCTGCTTATCTAATGCAAGAGGTGAGTGCCTCTAATGGTTGGAAATAAAATTTTCCCCTGCTCTAGCAGTCTCCTACTACTGCTCTCAGCATCTACTTGCTATGCTTGACTCCAAGTAACACATTTTATTCTCATCCAGATGCCATGAGCAGGGATTTAAGAGCTATGGCTCCCTAAATATTCAGCAGGCGAATAACTAAGATTTCTTAGTTCCTCTTACACCACCTCCTCTTTCTTTCCATGTCAATAGCAAAGCACTGAAGTACTCTTTCCCTCTGTGCCTAAAAATCTAGTTCCCCTTCTGTTGGACTGAGTATTTAGCTATGAATCAGTGAAAAATCAGAATGAAGTGTGCATTCATACAGGCGTATACTGGGGATTTACACTCCCACTTCCCTTACTTTAAACAGTGCTGGATTTTTAAATGTCAAAAGATTTAAATTATAAGCTTAAGGAGAGGGAGTTATTTTGACAGGGAAAGATAGTTTATTGTAGAGTACATGTGAAACTGGTAAATGACATACAACTTCTCCATGCTTTGCAGTATTCTTCACCTTTACTCTTAATTTATTACTACTACAGATGGTTTTGATTAATGTTCAGGGGACTATTGCTGTAGAGAGTTAAAGTACTTCTAGCAGAGGACAGCTTGTGCAGCTACTTATGGAACAACAGTGAAACACGACTAGAGCCACTTATTCAAATACTTGCAGTGCCTGATTCAGAGTGTAAGAAAGAGTTTGCATCCAAATTAAGTCTCCAGGTTTCTGTAAAATAGCAGGTTTGTCTTAGTTTTTCTCAAAACCAGGAGTATCAGTCTAGCATCTGATGTTATCAAAGTGCTCGGATGCTGGCACAAGGATGACTTTTAGCAAAGAACAGCTCTACTGGTTTTTTTAGCTGCCAGAGCCTGGTGTGTTCAGCAGAAAGGACTGAATTTAAAATTTAGGTACAAGACAGAGACTTGAGTCTAAACTTTCCTGTAGGATCGCTGAAGTCAGTAAGAATAGAGCAGACCTTTGCTGTGCTGTATTGAATTTCCTCTGCTTTTCCTAAGTCTGAGGAATAGCAGACGATTAATGATTTTCTGGGCAAGCAATTCTTTTTGAATAAAGGAACAACAAACAACCCAAAAATATATATCATCCATGTTATTTACTATTCCCTCTTTCCATTATGAATTCCAGTGCTTGTGAGGAATTGAGGGTATTTTGGTTTTCAGGTCTGTATAACTGCAGAGTGAGTGGAATGATATAAACTTGCTTTCTTCGTGATCGCATCTCTTTTGTTTTCCTTTTATAAGAAGGAAAAACATTCTAGTTCTATTAATGATGAGGCTGAATAATAAACTTCAGAGTTGAGAACTTGCTGGTGACTGAATGCATCCTGCAAGGCTGCAAATGGAAAACTTTCACCTCTTTGTAGAGGGCTCTGAATGCAAGTAGATGGAAACGGATCACTCTTACACTTAAGGTGTAATTAACTCATTTAGCTATGACCATTCTCCTTGATTTGTTCCAGTCATCTTACTTGTCATTCGACTCTCCTTCAAAACTGACTCTTGAAAGTAATTTGTAGTCTATAAGTTGTCAGTTAGCACTTAGCATTCACACTCTGAATTGTTTTGTTTGGATATATATAGGTCAAATTGTATTAGCATAGTGCATCGCTTGCTATCTTAATTTCTACTTTAGATAATTGCATTCAAAAGTTTGTGGCTATTTGTAAACATCCTCTTAAACCTTACCTTTCAAATTAGTGCGTGAGTTGGCCTTAATGCTGGGATTCTTTAAGGTAGACTTGGAAATCTCATGGATTTTGTAAATCTGTATTTAACAGAATTTCATAGAAATATCCCTTTAAGGGAGGTTTGAATAACTTGGGTTCGAGTGTTGAAAATATATATACTTTCATTTTTATTATATCATCTGAATAGTTAGGTAGCTGCTTAGATAATGCATTTTACTAGAGAAATTTTCTGCACTCAAAATTCCTGTTTCCCCTTGGTTCCAAGGTTCATGGTTTTGCAGTCTGAAGGCTTTGACAGCACATAGTTGTTGTTGTTTGCAAAGCTCTCACCTCAATGTTAGCACTGTGGAGACCTTTACTTTACTTCAGTTCAATTCTGCAGCTGAAGTAACTCAAGCAATTGAAGGTGGGGTACTTGTTCTACAGAGATCACTCCTGAAGTGTATGTAACTTTTGCTTCTGTTTGATCCTAGGCTTGAGTCCTTGAGTCCCACTACAACCTCCCCTACTTTTTTCATTGCCTGGTCCCCACAGCAGGGACTACATAAGTTTGTCCTCTTTCCTTCCCTCTCCCTGGAAATAGCCATACAAAACAGGAGAGGTGAGTTAAGAAAAAAAAAAATTTCTCTGGTTTTGGAGATGACTTTTGCAATTTCAGGTGTAGCTGTTGCAACTACTCAAGTAATTGAGCTGCCCTGTGAGTGTTATGAGACTGCTACTGGTGGTTCTGCATTCGGGTGCAGGAGTTTTGTCATGCTAGCAAGATGACTAGGGAGACGAGGCAAATGACGTGCTCTGATAGGTCGAAGGAAAGCTTTGTATGAGAATATGCAGCAACATGTCTGTAAGCCTCAGTAAATGCAGATATCAGAGACTACTGAAGGGAGGGAATTGTTATTTCAGAACCTCGTTGTTTAGAGGCCAAACCTGGTGTTCTGGTCCCTAGCAGTGCTGTACTTTATTAGGACTGTTGTGGAGCCAAAGGCATGGCATGCATCTTATGGATGACCATTTTAAAAAGGGGAAAGGGGAATCGTATAAATATAACTCCAGAAAAATGCATCAATCTTTCTATAGTTTTTCCTGGTTATAAAGATTGAAGGTATTCATGAAGTGATTGTTAAGAATTCTTTGTCCTGAAAGCTTGTCATCTTGCATCTTGTGCACAATAGATGGGATGTTTCAGATGTGATCTCCATCTGAATTCTAATATACTTCTTTATCTGCCCTAATCTGTGAACTAAATCCATTTTACAGGATTTGCCTGTTATTCCCTCTACCATTTTTGGATAGTTACAAGCAGATCTTCGAGGAAATTCTTTATGTTAAATTATGGGACAGCCTTCCCAGGAAAGATTTCCCAGGAAAGATTTCCCTGGTATCAAGCACTGACCTAGCTCTGTTGCTGTAATGCAGTGTCATACCTATACCAGAGGGAACACTTTTCATACATATGGCCTCTTCTTGAATTATGCCTGTGTTCTTGTGGAGAGATTTCTTGGAATTTGTTGATAGGTTCCAAAAGATGGTCTGAAAATTGATTTTTTTTTTATTAGTCTGACAGATAACTGTTATAATTGCAGGATTCCAGCTTTACAGAAGGATTTTTTTAAATGAACAAACTATTATTATACTGAAACTAAAAATATCAGGCCTTGTAGAGCAGTAATGAAGTGGCATCAAGACTTTTAAATAGCTACAGAAAATAGCTTTTAAAAGTGCTATTTTCATGCACACACACAGTAAAGAGTAAAGTGTATAGGAGAAATATAATTTTCCCTAATAAATTTTGCAATTAAAAAGAACACTTTTTCTCTAATGACGTGGAGTGAGCAAAATTGAGGGGACTGAAAGGCAGGAGAGGAAAAAACGTAACTATTTCTGTTCTAGTTTTTATTGCCTGGAGCCGGACACTGCAGCTCTCACTGTGGGGCTGGGGCTGAGCCGTCCTTGTCTTGTTGATGGAGACCGGTGCCTGATGCCTCCACAGGAAAGTGTTGAAACTGCCTATAAGGCACCAATTGTATTTTGGTATAGTGCTGTGAGTAAAGCAGAAAAATCATCCTTTATCCCAGTGTCTTTTCCAAACATTCTTTAAAAATTTGCTGGCTCCCTTGCTTTTGTGTAGTCTATCATTTAATCAGAATTGGGCAATGGGTGTTCACTGGATAGTAATGCTTTTATAGCTTTTTTTTTTTTCCTTCCCTTTGGCAAACTACAAATGAGATCGTAGAAGTAGTGACAAGTGTTTCCACTTAAACTGGCCGCCTCAATGCAAGAGGAGGCAGATGAACACTAGTGTTGCTGCTGCATCCTACTACGTTTCACAACACCCATCTGCCAGCCCGGCATGTGATCCTTCCCTCATGCCGAGCTGCAGAAGTGCCCTGGTAGCCTGTCTGCCTGAGGAGGACGGGGCCCCAACAGTGCCCACACGGAGATTCTGGGAGAGGGGGTTAGCCACATAAAACAGCAGTTCCTCCTTTAAGGACCGATCTGTGTGATGGTGCTTTTTAATTTTGGGGAAATAAGAATGGGTACTGAATCAGGAGCACTTGCATTAGTGCAAACCTGGTTCATAAACTCCAGCGTTATCTGAAACTGCTCTTGAAGTTATACCTTTAGTGTAAAGAGAGGGGGGATTAATGAAGTATTGTAGCAGATATTGTGCAGTGCTTAATGGGGTTCAGATAATGTTGCATAAATACTTATTTCTGTGTTTTCAAACTTGTTTTAATTTGGCCATCTCTACATGATTCGTTATTTCATAATACCTGTATCATATTCCCTCTCACTCCTTTCCAAACTGAATTATCCTGTTCCCTTTAATCTCTTTGTGAAGGAGGCCACCCATGCATCTAATAAGTGGCGTTTTTTTTGCCTTTCTCTTAAACACTTCTCAAGTACTTTTTTTTTTAGCCTTGCAGGCCATTTAATGCTATTTATCAGCCTGGATACTATGATTTTATCACCTCCCTCCCATCACACACCTCCTTAGTGTAATGCACACTAATCATTCCTCCCTATCACACATTTAAGAGACTATTTCCAGTTTAGGGTGTAATGTGGGAACATGAAAGCACAGCAGAATTTTTGTGTGCTGTATTCAGTACCTGGGCTAATTATGTAGCCTAAAAATTTCTTTTTCAATTTCTTCTATTTTCAGGGTTTCATTAGAATATTCTCCCAGTGAATTTTTCCATTGTGTGAATTTTTATATAAAAAAAGGGAGAGGGAGTTCTGGTACTGATGGTGATCTGTAATGATTTACCATGTTGCTTATACTCGTTGGATTCCTTAATTTTTTTTTTTTAGAAGCCAACCTTCTTCCACTGGTCAATCATGTAAATTATACTTCAAACCATTTTTGACCTAAAAGAACCTGCCTTGAATCTGCTAAATGTTCTTGAATACCAGCATGCTTTTAAAGCATTTAGTCCACTCTCTTTCTGTTACCTTTTTTTATTTTATATACAAAGGGTGGGTGGATGTGTATATATATATATAAATTTAAATGGTCCAGCAGTACTATCTGGAAATACTCACAAACACACGTGGTATGTGGAGTTGTAGTCATGGTTGCATGTGGTGCTCTGGAGACCTGTTTTCACTTACTGTCTATCTTTTGGTTAATTTGAAACACCAAAATTGGGAGAGGTTACATCATCTCTTACCTCAGTTTTTTTCAATTGAGCATTTCAGATGTTCCATAATGAGAGCAAGGTGAATAGGGACCTATGTTTGCTCTTTGCACTGCAGGGAGAGACATTGGCTCAGGCCAAAGGATGTCTCCGCTGTCACAAGTCCAGCCTGTGCAGTGAAGATGATTAGTCTTGTAAGAGTTGTGACCCAGTTTACTCACCACATGCTTTCTTAATTTTGCAGCAAGTTGAGGACTTTCAGGAAGACAGACCCTTTTGGTTAGGGGAATTGAATGTTGCCATGGCAAACCAAATCCTGCATGTTCTAGTCTCCGGTGCTGTGCTAACTCCTTAAGCAGAAGTCACTGTTAGTTGCTAAGTGTGTGCCTTGTCTTCAGCTTGTCTTGTGATGAGCCAGAGGTCTGTCTTGCAGAAGTGCCATGTTCTCCTTACTACCAAAAGTGGCTTTGAAGCTGCCCTTTGAACAGGCAGACGTGCTGAGCACTATGGAAAATCAAGCCCTTGGTGTCCAAATTGGTCACTCAATTAGTAGTCCCTTTGACAATTTTGTCTTTGTTCTCTGTGGTTCAGCATTACATTCTTAAAACCCTGGTAATGCCACCTAAACAGAATTGTATTATAGGGTAAACTTATTATTAGTTTTGAACATTTGGATATAACTCTAAGTTCCCAGGAGAAGAATTCACTCCAGGGTTTGTATGGGATGTGGTAAATAAGCCAGAGTTATTGTTTTCAGGCGCTGCCTTTCTGGTGTGTGCAAACAATGACTTCAGCAGCTTCCAGGCTTATTTTTCTGATTCTTCCACACTATGGTCATGGTTTCATGAGACAGTAAACTGGTTATTGGAGGGCCTACAAGATGAAAAACACCATCACCACATGCTACAATGCATTGAGCCATTGCAGACTGGCTTTGCCTATTCAAATGACTTCACAAGGTTTTGGAGAAATAACTGTGTCACTGCAGACCGTGTGCTGGATTGGATACTCCATGTCCGTGCTGCTCCGCCTTTACAAAGAACCAATATACTCTCCTTTTTGGTCGAAATGGTCAAAGTTGCTCTGTTTGGGCTCTGGATGTGCGGCAGTAGTCCAGACAGGCTGCCCAGAGTGGGAAGTGTGCTGGGAAACCTGGAGCCAAGCTCACCTGTCCACCTCAGCCTCCATTCAGGCAATGCAGTGTTACCCAATTAAACCTTTCAAAAATGCTTCCTCAAGGATTTATTAGGGACTTCTTCGTATTTAATTTTCCTTGTAAAACCATGCTAGCTGGGCCCCTTGTTGGGGATATGACTTTTACCTATAAAAAGATTAAGCCAAACTGAAGGAACTTTTTAAAGAGCCTTTCTACCATGGTCAGTTATTGGCAGCTGGTGTGGCTGCAAGAGGAGCATCTCTGCTGAGGTGATTTCACACCTCAAAGGCACAAAATGCCTGGCCTGCTCCTGCTGCACAGAAAATACTAGTACACCAGGGCCTGATGGGGGGCCACAGCAGACTAGTTGGGCTCCATTAATATAATTAACTGAAAATGGCATTATGGCTTTTTTTTTTTGGTAGACTTAAATATACCAAGAAAGTACTTGAAGTGTGCAGATGGCATTAGTGGTTCAGCCAGGCTTGGTATCTGGAGTGGTATCAGCATTGCTCTGTACTCAGTCACACTCTCCTTTCCTTACCTGGCTCTTTTGTTTTCTTTTGCCCCCACTTCTCCTCTGTTAAATCAAAACACCATATGTACACACAACTTCTTCCCTCATGTTGTTGCCTGATACCTGTCTTTTTTTTGTTTTGTTTTTTTGTTTTTGTTAATTCACACAGTACATGTAAAATCTTTGCAGGCAAATATTTCCGTATTTTTTTTTTGCTGAATGACCCTAATCTTCCTGCCTCTTTTTGCCTCTGCTATTTATGATTTCAGTTGTGTTGACTAATTTTAACTCCCAGTCAATGTGGCACAGGAGTCATGGAAACAAGGGTGGTGGTCTAATGGATTTGCTCTACATGAGTGGAGAAAATAACTTCAAGTTCTACAGCACTACTGTGAAGTTCCTGTTGCGAAGTGCGTGTGTGAGAGAGAATTATTATGGATAGCTGTGCTTGCCGACCAGATACCTTGAGACTAGTTTGCTTGTGGTGTATGGCAGAAATCCTACAGCACTTACAAGATGATGTGTATGAAATAGTCTGTTCTGAAAGTGCAGAAAACAACTACTCTGATTTGTTCAAAGGTGCTACTTCTAAACCTGTGAAATCTGTATGAGAACTGGGATGTTTTAATGTGTGCATTGAGCTCTTGGCTTTACTGAAAAGTAATGTTTCTTTTTTCTGTGTAAAGCAGCCTCGATTTGTGGGTCTTGGTGTAGGGTAATGCTGTTTATAATGAAGTCAGAATTGGCTTTTAGAGCCTGATGAATGAAAGTCCAGAGTATAAGACTGCAGCTTTTTGTGAGAGAGACATCTGTGCTATAACAGGAGCAGGAGACCCAGTTTAGACAACTGCGAGAAGGAGAGCTGAAGAAAAGGAAAGACTTTTTTTTCTAGCTTAGATTAAATATTTGTACAAATAAACTTTTCAGCTGCTCATCAGAATTGCTGCTGCACCACCAACTTGGCTTTGAATTTTGTTCTGATTGCCCAACAAGGCTGTACACGGAGAGTGTTACGGAAGAGCAGCTTAAACAAAACATGTTTGTTTTGCAGCAGAAATAGAGGCTTTGGGCTAGGGAGAAAAAAATTTGGGGAGAGGGAAAAGATAGCGAGAAAAAGAAATGAAAGATGTGTATAGGAACTGACTGTTGCAGTAAATACATGCGAAGCAAGAAAGACATGCAGGAATTGAGTTCAGTGTTTTGAAAGTGAGTTACAATAGAGGATCTGGCTTTGAATACAGCTGCAATGACTTCTCCCATCTGGATCAGCTGGTTCAGTTAAAAGCATTCTCACCCATGAAGTTTGCTCCTTACACATGCACACATATGCCTCAACTGCTGCAGAAACTTTCCTACTAGTACATTTTAACTACAATCTAGGTAAAACACCCCTGTTGTGTTTATGATGCTTTAAATCTTGCTGGATGAAGCTGATGGTGATGAAAATTCAAGTTTCTACTGAGGACAGTGCTGTGGAGAGCAAGTGTCTTTGACTGAAGAGGATTGTTTCTCATTTCAGTTAAAGCAAGCTTCAATCCTTTGAGGAAACTCCTCGTAAATCTGTTTGGTAAAGCAACTCTTCTAAGAACATGGGAACTCAAATCACTTGGATTAAAGCCCAGATGGACACTGTCTCTGACTGAAATGACTCAGAAGAGGATTAAGGAGTAGCATAAGTGGAGAACTCCTCCTGAAGGAGGAGTGGAATGCTGAATGTGCTGTCCTGGGCTGCTCCTCAGCATTAACAGGAAAGGAGCCTTTTAGTTCTCAGGCTTCTTGGAGCAGATGCAAGGATAGTGTGTTGAGATGTTTCTGCTGGCTGATCAGAAACATGCTGCAAGTAGTTTTTAGAGAGTATGTAGTATCTTTGAAAACTTGTGTGAATTCATCTTTAAAGTTTTTCTTGGTGAAGCTGGTGGCTTTAAATATAGAAATACCTTACAAAATATCCATCAAACTCTTATGAAACTTCTGGTATTCTAGCTTTGTTCTTTTCCTGCATGATTAAGGATGATAATGATATTCTGTTGTTTTGAAGTGATGCAGCTTTGGGGCAGAGTGGGTATAAGCTGGTGATTAGCACAGTTCAAATGTAGTAATAACTAAAGATGTTAGCTCATGTTGTAGTACGCTTGCTGAGTAATATGGCATGGGTGTTGGTATATTGTAGGGACAAAGGAATTGCTTTATCAGACTAAAGAACTCTTCAGTATCCTATTTCAACTAAACTTCTCAGAATGGATCTCTAAGCCAGGTACTTGCTCTGCTTTTCTTGTTCTAAACCCCTGACCCCACCTGAGATTCTGTTCACCCACTGATTTCAATGGACCACTTAAGCTGTCTGTGGAAGAAGGCTTTCTGCTAATCTCATGTGGTGGCTCTCCTGGCTTGTGTGGGGGTACAGCTGCAGACCTGCAAGACCTCACAGCTCTCCCACTCATCTGTGCCAACATTTTAATTGTCTTAAAAGGATCTTCCACAGACTTTTAATTTATTTTAATCCCCTGGAGCATCTCTGCTTCAGTAATATTTAGCGAATTTCAGAGCAAACATTCACTTAGTTTCCAATTGTCAGATCTGAGGAGTGGCAGAAAAATTATTTTTCAGGGAACTGAAAAGGCAAACTCTCAGACTAGGCTAATCTCTACTTGTAGAAGGAGAGGACAATTAACAACTTGTCTATGAAAACAAAACAGTTGCCAAGAAAACTTACTAGAGTCTCTACAAGAAGGATGGGGAAATTCTGCAGTTAGAAGCAGTAATGCATTGCTTAAACTTGGCGAGCACCACATTGCCTTTTAAATATCTGTTCTGAAATGTTACCTTTGAAATGTCTATGTGCAGTTTAAATTTTAGTAGGTGGTAAAGAGTGAAAATTATACTGATATAAGTTGTCTTTAAATTGCAGTTTATATGCCCAAACTTATCTTAAAAATGTCTCTTACATATACCATATGAAGTGTATGCTGCATTGATAGATTATAAACTGGGATTTTTAATCACATGAGGGTGTAGATTAAATTTCACATTTTTAAGGCCTTTTTTTGTGCACACTCAGATGCTAGTTAGAGCAAAGGGAAGTGTAGTGCAATGGGAAGCTGCACAGAAGCTTTTTTTATGTCTACTGCTTTCCTTCTGTATGGGTTTCCTCCCTTTCCTACTGACATTTTGTATTTAGAGACTAGCTGGAGAATGACACTTTGGTCACAGAAGAGATTGCAAGTTTACTTTCTCACTTCTTTGCGTAAATGGTGAACTTCTCCAGAATCATTTTAATTTCTGATACAAAACATTAGAACTCAATACACCACAGGATGTGCTTGTGTCCTGTGCTTGTTACTGCCACAGTCACTGTTTTCTGCAAAACTATTTCCCACTAGGAAGAAAAAATATATACCATATGAATTTTAGAAGCAGTACAACTGCAGGTATTTTAATGCTTTTACTGGAATACTCTGACACCTTGATTTGCCCCAAAAGTCTGTGTTCTTCCCCCTTCTTCATCCTCCATTTGACTAGAATAAAGGAAATTATACAAGATAAAAGTACTTCATGCAGATTTCTTTTGCTCCTTGTCATACACATTTACCCATTTCTCCCTAGTTTTCTACTGAAAGGAAAATTAGTTGTGACTTTAAAATAATGGTGAAGATACTGTTGTAAGTGGTTCCTCTGGAATGGATCTATGGGAAAGCTGTCAAAATAATTGTGAAACAGCTCTTGGTGTGCTGGTTATTCTGGTTACCTTCTCTATGTAGGCAATACCCCACTAAGGAAGAAAGTAACATTTTTATGTATGATCTAAATGTGTTGTGAGGAAAGAACCCAACTCCAAACAGCAACAAAATTAGATATGTGTTCTTGGAATACATGGAGAAAGTTTCACTCCAGATTTGCTCTTAATTCTATCTGTTTATGCTTTAGTTCACCGTTAGAGCAGGTGACTTGGAGGTTTATTTTCAAAGTTGGGGACATGCAGTGCAGTGTGACTTCTTGGAGTTATGTTCTGTATTTCCCCGTTAATGAGGTTTCAAATGCAGATTTTCTGTTATGAGAAGGATCATTCAAGGCAGCCACTCCAAGGAAGAAATGCTAACTATTCTGGGAAAAACAAGCATACATTGCTTGTATGCTCTATGGTCTCATACAACTATTTTACAAATTTTAGTGTTTTTACAGGCTTTTCTTGTTTTGTTAATCTGCTCTGAAATTTAAATCTGTCATTTCTTTTGCCTCTTACAGGTGCTGGATAGTTTGTTAGCTCAGTATGGAACAGTGGAGAACTGTGAGCAAGGTACAGCTCTACTCTCAAGTTGCTTTCAAATTTGTAGTGGGAAGTGAGTGCACACTGAACTTAACCTCTTTCCATTGCATTTTCCTTTCTAGTGAACACTGACACAGAGACCGCAGTCGTAAATGTAACGTACGGCAATAAGGACCAGGCTAGACAGTAAGTATCTTGCTTAGTTGTTACTGTCATCCAGCTTGCACTTTGGAATTCATATGCAACTTCTCTTCTAATTACGTCATCACTTCAACAATAAGTTAAGCACTGACTTTTAAGAAAGTCTGTTTTCCCCGCACCAAGTCTAGTGTGCTTTACCTTAATTAACTATTTTTATCATCTACTTTTCTTGCTCTTTGATAAAAAATAAATTGAAAATTTCAACAAATAGAAAAATGGAGCAAACCTATTTGAATGGGGAGGGCAGAAAGTTAGTATTTGCCAGTGACAGAGGATGGGAGTTACTGTTTGACTTTTAGCCATGTTTTACTGATACTCTTTTACAGTGTTCATTCTTTTGTGTCTGTTTCTTAATGGACAATCATAGCAAAATAACAGGAAAAAATAGAAATATGCAGCTGCTAACCAGAAGACGGGGTTTTTTAGATTAGAAAATGTAAACTGCTTTTAAACATGCAAGAAGTATAATCTGAACACCTGAAATAATTTTTTTGGTATTTTTGAAATTTAGACCACATATTTTATGCTTACTTATGTCTTCAATAGTTGATAAACTTTTAATTTAGATATTAAAATTTTAAAGTATAATGTTTTACTTTCTTAATAAGTGGTTGTAAATACTTTTCCTTTAAAAATTTGTTATGCATTATGCTATAGGTTTAATTTTGCTTTTTTACCCACATATAGAAAAAGAATTTGTGTGTTCTTAAAATTTTAATCTGGTGACATAAGCATACTTCCTTCCTTTCTAGTCATAGTAGGTCAAACAAAACCAAACGCATGGAATAGCCTACAATGATATTTTTATTTTAACTTTGAAATTTCTGCCACCTTGTGGCTAACTAAAACCAGCAGTTAAAATGCAGTGTGCTTATGGTATGCATTAATTCAAAATTACAAATGAAATAATATTTGTACATATAATTAAGTAATTATGATCTGTGCATAACTTGAATGCAACACATGTATTTAATCTTTCAAAGTGTTAGGTTGCTTGTTAGTACATTATAAACAAATGTGATGGGAAACTTGTGTCAGTGGTATCTCCTGTGTACACTGGAGCTGAAGGAAACAATATTTTCCTTGAATTTGCTATTTAACTTTTCTTAAAACCTGAATTGTTCAACGAGTTCTTCAGGTTCTTCTGTTGCTTTTGAGTCTGTTGCCCAATAATTAAGAAAAAGGCTGAATTTCTGGTTCTGAAGAAACTTACCATGAAATGTTGGAGATTAATATTACGTGTGCCAGTTCCTCCTCTGAAGATGTAAGAAGGAAGTACCAAAAATACCCTGTAAAGAAGCAGGATTTTTTTTTTTTGAGCTGTCTGTTGTCTGTGAGGTGGGTTCCTGGGCTTGTGCACTCCCTTCTGAAGTTGAAAAAACCTTTCAAACTGTACTTGCTAAGTTTAAGATCAATCCTGAGGAAACACTGGGATAAGGAAAAATTGTGAAGGAAATGTCCAAGATAAAATTTTGTTTTGCATAAGAAAGCGCGTGACAATAACTGGAAACATCCTGAGTTGGAAGCAGGTGAATTGGTGTCCAGTGTGAATATTGTGGGGGACTTGAAGCGATACAGGTTGAATGTTGACCTAGTTTGGTTCCCTTGAACAGGTAGGGCAAGTGGAGGAACCTTGATTTGCTTTTGTGAGTGGTTTCATAGGGACATGGGGGTTTCTAAGTGGATGAGTCCATATTCTGTTCAAAAAAAA
This sequence comes from Cephalopterus ornatus, assembly GCA_013396775.1. Taxonomy (NCBI): domain Eukaryota; kingdom Metazoa; phylum Chordata; class Aves; order Passeriformes; family Cotingidae; genus Cephalopterus; species Cephalopterus ornatus. The sequence goes on from VZRE01000415.1 coordinate 59,999, forward strand.
TGTTAACTCAGATTGTCTCTGTTCAGGAGGTGACCTTGCAACCATTTAGAAATCCCTAGAAGAAGTGGCTAGATTGAGGTATGGAAAAAACTGTAAGAAATTGCAATGAAGGATCATTATAGGACCTGTATGTGCATGGCTTTTCCATAGTGACTGTGGTGCTGTTTCAGTTAAATGGTTTTCCCAGATGTGAACTGGCTGTGGTGGGCAGCAGTGGCACTGGAGAGGGAGCAGTTTACAAGTGTGATAGCTGATAAAGGCAGTGCTGGTCATCCTATGAAGCACATGCAGTAACAGGAACTGACTTTATCAAAAGCTATTTAGAGTTGTCAGGAGTCAGCAGCTGCTAACAAGCTTTGTAGTTTGAAATTTAGCTGGTTAGGGAAAATGATGCTCTTTGCCATGAGTTTTGGGTCTAACACCATGACTTGAAGATTTCTATGCTGACACATATAGTGGGTCCCTAGTTCTAAATGCACCTTTTCTGCACTTTTTCCAATGCACATACTAACCTCGCAGTAGTGTTGACTGACAAAACATGCAAAGTTGGCTACATCCCCTCTGGATAGCTGTATGGCATTGCCATGCCTGCTGGTGTGTACCAGCAATACTGTGTGATGAAGGTGCTGTAACACAACCTAGAGATACTTTTGATAAGCAGTTCTAAACAAGCGTGGTATGCATTGCTTGGAGGATGGTACTTTTGAACAAAATTTTTGATTCCACTCAGCTGGGAAACTGAGAATTCTTCTATCTTGCAGTCCAAGTTGTTGTGACAGAGGTTTTTTCCTCTAGGCTGGTACTACAGTTGCAGCATGTTCAATACAGAGCTGTATCCAAAATTAACTTGGGAGCTGAAATCATCAAAGAATGCTGCAGTCTTTTTGAGAAAGAAGGCTTAGAGCATGCAGCACTCAAAATCTGAGGTGTGCACAGTTGGGACAGAAGTCTGTGTCTTTGACCTGTTGTAGTGACAGCTCTTTCCTAGGTGGAGGGGCATGAGGCTGTCTTGTCAGAAAAAGCAGGATGCTGTTCCTCGACTATGTGGCCGGGGAGCCAGAATGGCAAATCAGGTACTTTCAGAGAGCCTGGTAGCACTGTGGAGGAGTGTACAGCAAGCACAGAGCCATGGATGGGCCTTGGAAAACCACCCTTTGCTCTCCAGGACTGTGAGTAGCAAGGAGAATGCTGGGAATACCAGGGTGTCTCTGTGACCACATCCTTCCCCTCCTCTCCTACAACCACTTGGGAGGAGGAGGGATTTGTTCCATCTCTCAAACTGCCCCTGCTGCTGCTCTCCTCAGAAACTGGAGAGGGCCTTACAAAGCGTGTGCATGCTGCTGTGGCAGTGCAGCTGTGAATGTTGTGGTGGGTTGTGGAACATCTGGAGAGAGGAGAGGGTGAGTGACAGAACCTGTAGGCTGTGGTTCATTCTGAACAACCCAACAGGCTGCAGGCAGGTGCTGTAGCAGCTCGGGATGTGCTTGCCAAAAGACACCTCTCCTTCTCCCAGTATCAATCCCTGGCTGCAAACAGCAGGACACCCTGACTGTGTCCTTGTGACATGCTGCCACCTAAATTATGGCTTCAAAAGTTAGACCACCTTCTCTTTTGCTCGCCAAAATGTTCCAGTGTAGGTGTCTATTACATGCTCTACTTGGGATTTTGGAAGTCTGCTAGCGGTCACCTCTTAATTAGAATACTTGTAAAAGAATTTTTTCTTTACCCTTTCAGTGAAGGACACATCTGTCTGCGTGCATGTGTGTGCACACATGTACCCTTGATGAATGAATTAAGAGTTCACATAGCTAATACTTCCATGTGCCATTGTGGGTCAGGGCTAATGTTGCCATAGGAAGGATAACACTGAAAATTCAGTGGTGTATGATTATAAGCTTAGATTTATTTTTTCTTTGTTTTTGTTTTCAGAAGTACTAATGAAAACTGTATTTAATGTAAAAATCATTGTGTCAAAGATAATTTGTCGTGTATATCCATCTTCTCATATGCAAATATATCTGTTCAGGGAAGAAAAAAAGAGAGGTGGTGTATGTACAAGCTGCATGTGGGAGTGAAATATGTTCTCCATCTAGTGCTTAGTGTCATCATGCTATCAGTGGAAGAATGATTTCCAGCAAAAGATTCGGTGCTTTCCCTGTAATAATTTTCTAGGATGTTTAACTTCCACTAGCATCAGAAGGGAGAAGGCTGGGCAAACATCCTCTCTTAGGGAGCTCACGAGAGGACAGCAGTGAGATGTCACTTTGACTCAGGTGATGAATTTACAAAATATTGGTTTAAAGGTTTCATTTTTTATAGGAATTCCCTTGCTTCTGAGCAGGTGTTACATGAACATAAGCTGGGCTACTATGCATTTTATCAGTGCATAGGCAGTAGTCATTGCAGCCTCTTAATGAATTTGTTTTATTAAAAAATTCTGAACTACACTAAGAGATTTCTGTGTACCAGGTCTTGCTGGTATATGAAATGGAAGCATTTTCCATTTCTACTAAATAGAAATTTTTAAAGGTGATTTGGGGGAGGAGGACACTTCTTAATGAGGCAGTTTACTGAATTTTTCTCCATCTTTGTTCTCGTTAAGTGACTCTAAGGCTTTTAGCCTTTGTGTGAAAGATGGTTTGTGGTTTGTTGCAGTAGGTACCAGCAGCGCTCTGTGACAGAGGTAATCTGCTTGGCCTTTATTAACTTGTGGTCATGGACGGAGATTTCCCCCCCCTTCCCTCCCAACCTGTTTGAGAGAGCAGAGTCTTTGTGGGAAGGTGGAGGTGGTATTGCTGTGGCTTGGATTTGAGTTTCCGAGGTGGTCAGTCAATGTGAGCGTGTGCTTCACGAGAGGAGCTTGATTTAAAGTGTATTTGCTGGACTGCAGCATGATGATAGCTTTGACTGAAACAGATGGCTCTAGCCCTGTGAAGAACCAGCCGCTTGCTTTTATCTGAGGCTCAGACTTTCCCAGGGAGCAGGGATGACTCTCCTGATAGCCAAGTGCTGCCCTAGATGCTGTTTCACAGGAATTCTGCATCCATCTAGAAGACAGTTCTTAGTCACTTGTCTCTTCATGGTTTTTCTTCTGCATTTTTCCCCTCAACCCCCGAAGCAGTGCCTAGATGCCTCTAAAAGTGAATTTGTTACGGTGGTAAAGGGCTGCTGAGTCATCACATTGCCAAATTCCAGCCGTAAGTTTTTTGCCACAAAATTTATAAAAGTGAATTCAGAACAGCTAAAGAAAGGTCTATGACAATATTTTAAAAACTTAGTGCAAATTGTCAAATTCTGGAATGTGAAGGCCAGGCTCAACAGCCAAAGGGACCTTTCAAAAGCTGGAGTTGTGTCTTGTGTAAGAAATGTATCAGAACTGTGTATGTGGTGCATCCACTGAAAATCAATTACCTTGGCATTCTGCTGTGTGTGCCCAAATCAGTGCAGAATATGGGACCACCAACCCAGGAAATGTCAGTTCCACAAAAGGCTTGGGAGAGCAGCATTTAATTACTGACTCTTCTGACTTCTCATCACTTGAATAAGTCAAATTACAAAACAAGTCGGCCTATAAAATATGGAGAACTCTGTGACTCACAGGGCGAATTAGTGTGTTATTTTTCTATGTCATCATATGACTTTGGTGGCCAGGGAATGTTCACTGCTGACATAATTGATTTTCCACAATCGCAAATGAACTTTTCTCAGTTTGCATTGAATTTAAGGTACTTATAGACATATGGAACCATTTAGCAATTTATAAATTGTTATTAAGTAGAAAAATTCCAACCTTCTTTCCAGGAAAAGGATGGTACGTATAGAAATGTATATATAGATATACATACATGTATAAATGCACTAGTTTTTGCTATAAAGTGTTTGTTGTGAAAACATGATAGGTATGTAGCTTGGTTGCAAACAGAAAGCCTAGTCTTTTCTTTCCATACCACTACTGAGGAACAGTGAGAAGTCTTGTGCTTTATTGTAAGGTAATTTAATGTAAGGCTTTGTAGTAATGCTGGGATTCTGGTCAAAGATGTTTTAAAGCCAGAGAAGACTGACGCATTTAGGAAAAGAAGCAGTGTCTGAACTTGTCAAATGAAAGCGTGGAAGACAGTGACTTGAGATGAACGTCAATCTGGAGCCTACAAGCACATTTGCAAAATTGTTGGTATTCATCTCTCCAACATCTTGAGGTTTGACTCCAAAAGAAACAGAGCTTTTGTTCCCTCTCTGGTAGCAATTCAGCTTTTTAGTTAATTTCAGTGATTCTCAACCCAGAAATAGAGGTCTAAGATATTTGCAAACAAGGACAACTTAGTATGTTTATGTTTGCATGAAAAGGAAAGGTTCCAGACCCCTTTCCCAGATAGGATGTCCATAGAGATGGACTTCAGTGAAATGCCTTTCAGGCATTGGAAATCTATCCAGAAACTAAAAACTGAGAGATAAATCCAGAGAAACACAAGTTTCACTAGTCTGCTCACTGCCTTTACTGTTTTGTAAACATATTTTATTGTGTAATAAAATGTTCTTCAAAGTCCATGGAGTTAAAGTTTAAGAATTGTCAGCTCTGCAATAGCCTTACCAAATTTGAATCCAGCTCATTTGCCATATGCTGTAAGAGATTCTTCTGTTGTGAGAGTAATTACTCTCCTGCCCAATTCCCAGAGGACCTGTGTTTCATTTGGTTAGCAGAAGTATTTAATGAGCAGTGATCAGTTATTCAATATTTTGCTTTCTTTGTTCATTGGCGTTGCCTTGGGCCTTATTTATTACCAGCCCTTATTAAACACCGTTTCAAAGACACAAATTACTTGTTTTCACATAAGCTCTTCACTGTCCAACTGGAGTATTTTGAGGATGCTGGTTCAACTCCAGGGACATGAGGGGCATGTTGTTATCCTCAGTACCCAAATAGCACTTGTCTCTGAAGCTGCTGCTTGGCTTCAACAGCTGCTAGAGACCCAGGCTCTCAGATGGGACAAGAAACTAATAGTATTTTTCACTGGCTACTGAAAATGCAGGTGATTGGCTATCACTATCCTTCCTCTCTGTGGTAGAGGCAGGAGTAAAAGTGTTTGCAAAGGCTGAGTGTTTGGTAAACTGGCAGTAAGCTCCTGCAGATGTGTGAATGGAGGGACTGGGTTAAGTTTCCGAATGTCACAGGCCTTGCTCATATGTTGTTTGGAACTTTTCTTTAATATTTGATGGAAACCCCCTCCCACCCACTACTGCTGTTAGTTCAAATTTTGTCTTTAAAGAAAATCTCTTGTTAATCATCATCAAGATTAAGCCTGGCAATTTTAAACTACCCCAAATCAATGCATATTTCAGCAATCAGTATATCACAGATAATCTGAATAATAATGCCTTTTGTAGCAAAACTTGAAATGTCTTTCTTGGGCAAGTGTATTGGTTTTATACCACTAGTTTACCAGGGTGTTGTGTGTAGCTTAGTTATTCCTACTGTTGGCTGGATTTTTAGTTGTACAAAATAAGTTTTTAAGTTGACTTGTGTTCCCCCTGTGAAAAGGAGACCCGTAGCAGGTCAGGCTGGCTTGTCCCTGCCTTGGTTAGAAAGAGGGACTGAGCAGAGGGGGAGAATGCTGAGCAAGCAAAAGGTTATTCAGTGTGATGGACCACCAGGGTGGGAGTGGGCTGTGTATATTTGGGCAGTATCCCTCTGTAATGTTTAATTAAAAGAGAAGTTAAAACACTATTTAAATGCCTTCTAACAAGTTTGCATCTCTGGAGAGTTTAACATATGTGGGCTTTAATTTCCTAGTTAATTTTTAAACTTGACTACGTACAACATGACTAGTTGGTAAGCTGCACTTTGCTTTTGTGGTCTGCTAAGTGGTATTTTAGGTGCCATTGAGAAGCATTTGAATTTGCTTCCTTTCTTGCTGAGAATGAACTAGGTGCTGTCTTCTTTCATATTTTTTTTTTCTTTCCTGTCACAGCTAAATCATTTATTGCAAAAACTACAGCCAAATAGCTATGCTGGCAAAAACCCTAATGAAGGTGCTGTGATAGCAGCTAAAAAGTTTTCCCTCTGGTGCAGCTTTAATTCTATTTGGGAAATTGATTTAAATTAAATCAGGGAAAAGAATGCTTTTGAGTGTATAAGCTCTGTCTCCTGTGAGGTTTTGCTGATAGGGTTGGACCAGCAAAACCTTTAAAGTGCACAGAAGCCCAGAGCAAGCAAGAACTAACTTGTAGTTCTTAATATTGTGACTTTGTGTAATCAAAATCTTGGCTGAAGAATTTAAAATGTAACTTTTCATCTTAGAACCAGTTTTTAGCTTTACCATGCAGTTTTTAAAGAGCAGAAGTCGGTATCTGAATGACTTGTCATTTCATAAGGCCCTGCATGTGATTGTGGGGGTTTTTTTAATCTCCTCTCTCCTCCCCTTTGCAAATAAACAGAGCAATAGAAAAACTGAATGGGTTTCAGCTTGAAAACTATTCCTTGAAAGTTGCATACATCCCTGATGAAATGGCAGCCCAGCAACCTCCGCAACAGCATCCCCAGGGAAGACGTGGATTTGGACAGAGGGGTCCTCCTAGGCAAGGGTCACCTGGCGCAACCACAAGGCAGAAACCACAGTCGGACGTTCCTCTACGGATGCTGGTTCCCACGCAGTTTGTAGGAGCCATTATCGGGAAAGAAGGAGCAACAATCAGAAACATTACAAAGCAGACACAGTCCAAGTAAGTTATTTTACAAAACTGTAGTTAATAGCTTTAATATTGTGTTCTCATTGCTCATGTAAAGGGGAATTTGTAAAACTTCAGAGAGCAAATGAAGGGAACGGTGAACAGGAAATCTTTTGCAAGATTTATTTAAGGACTAGATTCTGTCCTTGATGTATGTTCAAATACTGATTTGTTTCTCCCCTCTTAAAAGAGGGAAACTAGGCAGTGATAGCAAGATAGTACTCTGTTGGAGAGTTTTGCTTACAGATATACTATTATGCTTCTGGCACAAAAAGTGAAACTGAAAGAGCTGTTGTATGTTGGTCTGTGGGACATACAGTCAGTGTGCTGACATATCCAAGTCTTCAGGTGTTTATTCTAGCTTACATTCTTAGGATTTGTAAATGTTGCCAGTTCAAGAGGTGTGTGTGTTGGGGGTGGGGGGAGTAAAAACGAACTCAACTCCTTCCTATCTACCCTCACTACTCCTTACACCTTACCCCCCTGTCTTTCTGGAGAACACATTTGTTGCTATCAAGTTGCAGACCACACCAAAACACAGATTAAAGAAATGCACGGGAGGCAAAAAGCAAGCTGCTAAGTGACTTAAGAAGCTTAGAGCACTGGGGTCTAGAGACACTGGAGGAGATTGTTTCCAGTGCGTGTTAAATCCCTACCCACAAGGAAGAGCTCAGTGCAGATGAAGAGGGAGGTGGGGTTCCTATTCCGAGAATTTTTCTAGGATACCCCTAAAAGCAGAGTTAAGATGCTGCCTTCAGCAGTTCACTGGTAGGAGCCCCCAGTTCTCTAGTTGCAGCAGGCAGGATGTGGAAATAAGCTGTGTGTGAGGGGTATGGGAGGGAGTGGTGGCTTCAGTTTTGAGAGTAGTTAATGAGGATAAGGGAGTCCTCTCTAATTACACCCCAACCCCCAACCAACAGGCTTTCCCCCACCCTCCAAACCCAGGATTATCATGATGCTCCTTCCAAATTCTCATTAGCATTTTGTAACCCAGGAGACTATTTAGTGTGTTTAACAGCACAGGTTTAAGAGATTTGTGGTGTCCTGACAAGACTTGGCTGTAGATTGCCTATGGGTAACCAGTTTTTCAGGTGATATCTAAAACATCTAATTCTCCAACTATAAAAATCCTGGAAAATTGGCATAAGGAAAGCTTTTATATCTTAAAAGAAGGGTGGATAGAGCAGAAATAATTGCAGGTTGTTAACTTCACAGATATGCAACTTCAAGAAAGATATTTTCATTGATTTGGGGATAAAAAAAGAAATTTCATCTACTTCCACTTCTACCAAGGATTGCCACAGGCTTTTTGGAAAATGCTTCATTGTGAAACTAAATGAATTTTCAGTACTGGAAAGAACTGCAAAAATGAAGGGCCTTATTGAAAAGCAACATTGTTGTTTCGGTTTGGTAACAGCTATGATGTGGGGAAGAGGGGCAAAAGGAAAAAGCAGAGATAGAAAGAGTATGTGACCTGCAGTTACTGGCACAGGCAATATCCTAGGCATTGCCTTTATGCAGGTCAAAATTAATTTTTGTTAAATTCCTAGAGCTACATAAACCATGGTGTAGACCAAGGCTAGTGGTTTTAGGGTAGAAGAAGCTGGAGCTAGAGGAAAGGTAATGTCAGGACAAAATCGAGGATGAAAAAGTATAAGAAACTAATCTTGAGGATGGATGCAAGGACTGTGATGCTACTTGTTAGCAGAGGAGTGCTGGGAAACTGCTGCTGATCTAATTTAAAGACAAGATGGGACAAAGCCTGACTGTCCTGCAGCTGCACAGTCATTCTTAGTGGAGCAATTGGGCTGGTGGTGGAGTGTTGGGAAAGCTTGATGAGATGTCTTCGGTGATTTACCACAGATTGTCTATCTAATAACCCCTGCATATCTTGATGGGAGTCTGAGGGAAGGAGATCCCAGTGTCTACAAAGATGAGGTTTAACTGGTAAAATCAGGATAGGAGAGGCTCTATATAAAATGCAAAAATTAGTATTTAGGATATGTTTAAGTAGTTGTAAATGTTTCAGTATTAAACCAGTTAAATGTAGTCACTGTTAGCTCAAAATAGATTAGTTTTATGAGAGTTGAAAATACACAAGGCTAACCATAGAGTGTGTGGTTACAGTTAGTGTTTTTCTTTCTTTCAAGAATTGATATTCATCGTAAAGAGAATGCAGGTGCTGCTGAGAAACCAATTACCATCCACTCAACTCCTGAAGGCTGCTCAACGGCTTGTAAAATTATTATGGAGATCATGCAAAAGGAAGCTCAAGATACTAAATTGTGAGTAAAAGGCATTTCATTGTGGAAGCGTTAAAAATTCTGAATTCTCGTTGGCTCCATTTTAAGATGTAGTCTTTAAAAACTGTTAGCAAGTGAATCTTCATTGCTGTTATTCATTTCTAAATAGGTAAAGGAACTAAGACATTTTACCTTTCAGGACAGTCTTGTTGCTTAATTAGGCCCAGCACACATCTACTGTTTCAGGCACTGTCTGGCTGTGATTTTGAGGTGAATTGGAGCAAATACAGAAGTTTCTTGAGCAACTGATAGCTTTTAGTCAGAGTGAGCATAACAAGTTGTGAGCTCTCCCTGAAAGCTCTAAGATACACCTCCTTCTTCCCAACAGCTCTTGCTACCTCAGTCTGTGCTTTAGCTCAGTACCTTTAGCTCAGGGTATGTTACAGTGAAGCTCTAGGTGATAGTTCTGAAAAGTCCGTTGCACCTGGACCTGTTCTGCATCAGTGTAAACGTGTTAGTGAATGGGAGTTGTGGATATTTCTATGAAAGTAAAATTTATCTGTAACATGCATAAAAACTTGTGCTCTGGTCTCCAAAAGTCTCACTGGTTATAACTTCCATTACAGTACAGAAGAAATACCCCTGAAGATATTGGCACACAATAACTTTGTTGGCCGACTTATTGGCAAAGAGGGAAGGAACCTGAAGAAAATTGAACAGGACACAGATACTAAAATCACGATATCTCCGTAAGTTTTTGGTGACCTAAGGTGTTTTGGTGAGATGTCTCAAATAGCAGCAATGCTGCTGCAGTACGTTCAGGTACAGAGTTATTAGAAAAATATTATGTGTGTTGAAGGCTGAGAGAACAGCCCTTCAGAGGCCTTTCCATCATGTGGATTAAACTGTTACTTAAGCTCAGTTAAATTTTATATAAACAGTGAGTCTTCATTGTAAACTCAGTCAAGAGCAAGCCTAAAAATAACATAGGCTATGTGGAGCCTGTGTCAGACTATATTTTAAGTGTCAGTTGTTTTTAACATATTATACCATATGTAATGATGAATGTTTGAAACTCTAAGTCTGGATCAGTTCTGAGCTATGTGCAAAAATGAGTGAAATTAGTGATGCTTTAGTTACTGCAATGTATTATATTTTTGGACTAGAGGGAAGGAAATAAAGCAAGTGAATACTGGAAAGAGTATATTTAGTAGCAGTTCTGTCCCTCTTGACCACTAGCAACCAAACTGTGATACATTGGCTAGTCTGCTTCAAAGTAATAGCTTTTGGTCTATGAGTTTGTGAAAGTAACTGTGAGAACTGTTCAAATTTAGTTGAGATTAAACAAGAGTTTTCACCTTCACTTGAAATCTGCAAATCACTGTTTAGATTAACATCTCTGTAGAAGCTTGGCAGTCAATATTAGTTTTACCCTAGGGTAATATTTTCAGAGAACCTCCTATTCTAAATAACGAATACTCTGGCATGAACTTCCAAGCATTTGAGGGCATCTTGGGTTTGGCTTTATCCAGAAAGGGTGAGAATAAGACTTTTGGGCTGTAGGAAAGGGAAAAAATTTGGAAGACACATGAAGATGTATGTAGAGGTGTGAATACATGCAGGAGGCAAAAAAAGTACAGCAGAAAATAGCTCCAATGAGGACAATGAAGTTTGGTGTGAATGTGGCTCCTCAAAAAGAGGAAATCAAATCTGGGTGAAAAAACCTGAGGCCCTCCTTAAAGGTGTGTGTTTATGGAATCAGTGTAAGGAAGAGAAACAAATCAAATGTGTGCTTCAATAATAGATTGTGTAAGGCCAGCATGCTCTCCTAAATGTGCTGGCATAAATATTCTGTTTGCAAACAGTACTCAGACTGTTTATGCTGTTACTTAAAAGAAAAAAATGTGTACAGGGTAAATGGGGTAATGGTCTTCATTCTATGAAATCATCTTGTCTTTATTGGTGGTGACACAAATAACATATTGTCTGTAAACACGGAGTATTTTTTAATTTAGTAAGTTAATGGTTTATGTGCACTAAAATCTTGGCCTTAAGATTGTATTTGTCATGCTGTGCCTGAAATAGCCCCCATGAAGTTGCCTGGTATAATCAATACGTAAGAGAGCATATTTGCCCACTGATTTTGCTCTATCTAATTAGTCTTTCTCCTCATCTCTTCATTTAGGCTATTTTGTAAGCTTATCCATAAATTTAAAGTAAGGCAGATGGTTTGGGAAAGTGTTTCCTTTCTTCTTTGGGGTGTTTTCCATCGCTTTCCTTCCTGAGGCAGTAACTTTTGGTGCTTGTGCACTGGAAACTTAAGGACTGTTTTGTGCATGCATTTTGTGCTTGCTGCTGTTCAGCTGAGATGTGCAGGTTGCTACACTGCCTGCTGTGCAAGAAAGCAAAGCCTTGCACGGAATCATAGAATCAGATGGGTTGGAAAGGACCTCTGAGATCATCAAGTCCAACCCTTGATCCACTGCCACCACAGTTACTAGACCATGGCACTGAGTGCCACATCCAGTCTCTTCTTAAATACCTCCAGGGATGGAGAATCCACCACTTCCCTGACTCCATGCTGCTTCCTCTCTACTTTCTGCCATGGGCTTCCTCACTCCTGCATCTTGCTCTGAACTTTTTGTCTTCACCCCTTTTCCACTATTTCTCAGTACATGGATATGCCATGGCTTCCCAGTTTGTTTATTCCATTTTACCATAGTAGGTTAGCATTTGTTACCAAATAAAGCACTCCTTTAATGTTTTCCCAGAGGAGTTACTAGCATTTTGCAGCAAATGTTATAGACATTTGCTATTGATGTTATAGACTTGCACACAGCTTTTCTTTTCCCCATTTTGAGGATTTGGAGACTCTCCTGCAGTTTCACTGAGGGGTTGGGCTTTTTCCCTCTCTATCCTTAGGGAACACACTGTAGTTCTCACAGAAAGTTTCTTATGGTCTGTGTTCATGGGGTGTCTAAGGTGTCTGAAGCCCTCTCTGTTAGTAGGGCTGGTGGGGAGTGTGAAGCAGAATATTGCTTGTGTTCCTACACAGCGTGATGGTTTCCATTTTGCATAGCACCTAAGCATGTCTCAACCATCTCATGCCAAACCTCACTGTGGTATTTTATGTTGTGTTTCCTAGGAGGGCAGAGTTTCTCCAGGTTCTCTGTGTTTGAGCCCTGTTATGAATTCATTCTGTGGCTCTTTGGAGAGCAAACTTGACATGCTTGGATGTCATTTCTCTCGAATGATAAATGTGGATTACCCTCTTTTGTTTGCTAATTAATTGTTCTTCTGTTTCCTTTGCAGATTGCAGGACTTGACACTCTATAATCCGGAAAGGACCATTACAGTTAAAGGCAGTATTGAAACTTGTGCCAAGGCTGAGGAAGAAATTATGAAGAAAATCAGGGAGTCCTATGAAAATGACATTGCTGCTATGAATGTGAGTTTTCTTATGGTGTGGGCTCTTTCTGAAACTAGAACCATAGAAAGGTTTAGGTGTGAGGGACCCCTGGAGGTCACCTGGCCCAACAGGGGGTTTATTCAATATAGGCCCCACTTCAAAGTTAAACTAGGTTGTGTAGGGATTTGTCTCCTCTTGAGCATCTCCATGGGTAGAAAGTCCACAGTGTCTCTGGGCAATCTGTGCCCTGTCTTACTATTCTCATGCTGATTTTTTTTTCCATAATATCAGAATTTTTCTGTTGCAGCCTTGTTGCCTCTTTTATTAATTTGGAGGGGGATGGGCACGTGTTTATTTATTTATTTATATGTGTATGTTATTTTAATGAAGGCCTTTTCTGGTTGGTTTTGAGTGGGGGAGCTGATAACTTGATTCAGATTGAGGAAATGAATAAGCATTTCACTTTTTTCTTGTTGCAAAAACATGAAGGAAGGTGTGTTTGTGCTGTTGTAGTTTGTGTGCTCTTACCTTGCATGCTTTTTAAAGTAGTGATTCACAGTTTCTTCATATGTATAGAAGAAAGATCTCTCCTGTTGTCAATTATTTAATTTAAGAAGGCTTTATTAAAAGTTTTTCCTTGATATAGATGATAAAGGCATTTAACTATTTGAAGATGATTGTAGCTTATGTAATGAAAACAACATATTTCATTAGTTTGCCAAAGTATTACTAATGCATATTGAGAAATGATTGAGACTTCTGATAAGTTATGAAGAGCTTTTTGTGTGTGTGTATCCAAATCTTATGGTCTAGAATTAGACTGGAAATATTTTTTAGTTTACAGTAGTCCTGATTTTCTAGAAATCTCTGTTCTTCATGGTTTTCCTACTGACTAGAGAGAATATTCTTCCAGCTTTTCCCCCCTGCCTCCCATGCTAAGCAAATTGCAGGACATAAAGTACAGATGAGGACATGAAGTAGTTTGTTGTGGTGCATTTTTGCTTCATATAGCAAGCTGGAACACGGGGTGAGCTAGAGACTTGTGTTGCTTTTGCCAAACATGTGGAAAGCCAAAAACTACCTCTGTTACTGTATGGATTTTAAGTTTAGTTTGTAGTCATTAGGGTAGTTTTAGAGTTGGTGAAGTTTGGGGATTTTTTTGGTGACTGATCCTAATGGCCTGAGATGGTATCTGTCTGAGGTATTTCTAAAGCATATTTATATTACTGGGCAATAACCTTGGAAAAGGGTACTGAAAAGTTTTGTATCACTTACAACAAATTCTTCCTTACCACACGATGCTGCCACTATTCTCAGGTGTGGTCAAGCAAGAGACATGCAGCTTTACAGCTGATCCTTTCCCAGCAAATGCTGGAGGTTCCTCACTTCGTCTTTTGCAAGGAGTGGGAGGGAAAGGATAGGGGAAGGTGGATGGGGTTATAGTGTCACAAATCTACGTCCCCAGAGTATGAAAAGTCAGGGTTTGTGCATGATCTTTTTGTTTCCACAGGATTGTCTTTTTAGTATAAGGCCAAAATTATTATTTTTCTGATAATTTTATTCACTCTGAAAGTAAATTGTACTATTATTTGAGTGTCTTGCCATAAAGTTTGAAATATGTTTTGCTGACTAAATTATAGCAAGTGATTCCCAGATGCCTTTCCTACTACATGTTTTTAATGTTATTGGTCTGTGCATATGTCTGGGAAATAGGTTTGAAGCAGAGTTCTAGGAGGAATGGAGATGAATTTTTTTTTAAATAACATCCCAAAAGGTTAATAACCTATGTCAGTGCAGGTTTTATTCAAGTTAATAACCAGGACTGTAAATCTTCTACCATTACAGCTTCAAGCACATTTAATTCCTGGATTAAATCTGAATGCCTTGGGTCTGTTCCCACCTTCTTCTTCAGGAATACCACCTCCTGCAGTGAGTGTTGCCTCTGCTGCTGCTGCTGCTTCATATCCACCATTTGGGGTAAGGGAAGCTCTGATTTTGGATGGCTAGTGGATGGTGATACTAATCTGTATGATGCTGCTGTTCAAAACTAAGCAGATTGCTGCATCTTTTGCCAAATTACCTGAAAAATCTGGGAACAGTGTTTTGGTATTGTGTTCTGTTGTAAATGTTGTCTGTCTTCCTGCTTGCACACTGAAAAACACCTCATGTGGCTGCAGTTGGAAGCAGTCATTCACTACTTGTTTAGTGCAATGCTCAGTGAAACCGGAAAATAGTGTTTCTTAGAAAAGTGTTAGATTCTATTTTATGGAGAATTTGAATTATTACAGAAAGAAATCTTATATAAAATATAATTTAAAAAAAATTAATGAAATTTTCAATCAACAATGCTAGTCTGCAAGTTTATTCCTGTTGATACGGAAGGAAACGATCTCTTGTCATAAAGTGGGAATTTATAGGTAGCTAAAATGTTTGTTTGAATATAGCAGTTCTATAAATGTGTAAGCCCTGTCGAATACAATACTGCTAAATATATAGGATTTAAGTTACATGGATTAATCGCCAGAAAGCTGTGATTTACTTGCCACTTTGCTCTCTAATAAATATGTGAAAAAGTTCAATAGAATCTTCCTCAAATTCAGTGCTGATTAGTAATGATAATGAGGTCTTTTGCTAAGGAGCAGAAGATAATTTTTTATATCAGAAAGCTCCAGAGTCTTTCTGGAATTGAGATTCTCTTCTTGAATAGCAAAGAGCTACCTCATTACACAGAGGTGATTTGCATCTCTTCCCTGTTTCTGGTGGTGATGGTGGTTAATAGCTCAATGGAAGGTGAGTTTTCAAAGCAACTCTAACAAGTGGATGAGAGAGCTTTACAAACTCTGCTGTGGCTCACTTTGTCCACTTCTTTATGCTGCAGTGGCATCTAGAGAGCTAAGTCTGAGACTATTAATGAATTAAAAAAGTAAAAATGCAGCGCACTGAACTTTGTCAAATAACTCAAGTTATGTTGCACTAAAGGGTAGTTGTTGCCTAAATATTTTTCCCAGAGGAAGAAGCCAAGAAAAAGTCTCTGCAAGGAACAGGAAAAATTCCACACTCATAGCATTGTTTCTGGGAATGAACAACTTTGGTATTATGAACTATATTGAGTATAATAGTGGCTTTATCAGAAAAAAGTGCTTCAATGAAAAGTACAATGGAAATATGTTTGTACTTAGTTATTTTACTGTTAATAGTAGAGCCTCTATGTATGACATTCTCTCCCAGTCCTTCTGCACTTCTGTTAGATTGGCAGACTAAACTACAGGTTTCTGCTTCATTGTATTATATAAAATGCTGTCTCTGGTAATGGATTGCCTCAGTTTATTTCTTAAGAGAAAAAATGTGGTTTGTTAACAGTATATAACTTTCTGTAGTGGTAATTAAAAGTGTGGCTTTTCCTTTCTTTTTACTCCAGATTTACAAACTACTTTGCTATTCTTGAGATGCATACTGTAAGCCCACAGTTCTGTTCATCACTCAGTTTATTTTCATTTCTTTCCCACCTTTTCCCCCTGTTGTGGTTCTTTTTGCTTTTGCTTTAAATATGCACCTAAACAACGCTGAATTCAGTGATTACTCTTGTCTGTCCCTCTGTTGCTAGTGCACCTTTACTCCTACCCCAGATGCACCTTTTCTGACCTGCTAAGATCTCTGGCAATTTCCAGGGTTCTGGAAATAGGATAGTGGCAACATCTGGAAAAAAGCATCAAGAAACAAGTGTCGTTGTGTAAAACTGTAAAAACTTTGCAGCTGGAAGGACCACACTGTCTGAACTCTCTTGCTTCTGTTCATGCTCAGTCCTCTGAAAAAGCTTTCATTCCATACAGTCTAGATGTGTGACAAGCTAACATGCAAAAAGGGATAAACTCACAGATTGTGTAGATAAACTCTGACAGCTCTTGTGGAGGCTGGGGGTGGTACCGATACAGCCTCTGAACCTGATATGAAGGGCTTCTAAAACAAATTAAAAATTTGAACAGTTGAACATGAATAATTGAAACTATATCACCTTTTTGTTCTTACAAGTGAGCCTATTTGGAAAAGAAAAGGTGGTTCTGTGGGCTTCAGGCAAGTTAGCCACTCACATTCCTTGGAGTGCCTGTCCCTGTCTGGGGAGAGAAAACAAGGAAAAGTATGAGGCTATTCCTTAAATGGATGTAGTTGTTCAGAAAACAAAGCTTCCACTTTGAAGACTTTTAAACCTTGTTTGTGCATGATTTAATTTTCTGTAATTGAGTTTTACTCCCCTCTTTTTTTTCCTCTAGTAGAACAATTTTTCAGACACTGATTAAATAGGTTATTGGGGCATGCAGAAGTAGAAAGAGGGGAAAAAGTCTGGCTGTATTTTGAAGGAGAAATGGAAACAATTTGAAAGGCTAAAGGTAAACATGGAAGGAGATCTAGGAAAGCATATGAGGGATTTAAATAAAATAAAATCTGTGACTAAAAGAGGGAAAGAAGGTCTTAGAAGAAACATTAATGAAGAACTTGCAAGGAGACTTTATATCCATTTACCTATGAGCTATTTGCTCATAGTGTTTTGAGAAACCCAAGTCCCTTTAGCTCATTTTGAGTGGATGTCCTTTTATGCTTGGGAGCACTGGTTAGCTAACATTGAGGATATACCTTTCAGTCAGCTGAGAATCATTTCTGAAAACACTGCTGGCATCAGGGTATAATGAAGAGTATCCTGCTGCTGTCTTGCTTGTCTTCATACAGTGTGAATTTTGCTGCTTTGTCAGGACTGGACATGGGTGGCTCTTCCCTGTCTCCTGTTTGTTTGACTGAGCAAAGGTGTGTCCCTTGGCAATTTCAGCTACACCATCATCAGGGGCCTCTTGGCATCCAGGTGTCATTGAAGTCTGTTTGTGTGCTTACAAACCACATAGTGAGCCTTGAGACTCCGCTGTGATGTGCCTGAAGGTTATGAAGCTTTTGTTGTAATATCTTTGTATGGACCCTTTCTTTACCTTGTGGGGATGGACTCACAAGTGGCTCTCCATTGGGTCAGAAGAGGTAGGTGGTTGAACTTTGGGCATTTGCAGCAGTTTCCACATGGAGCTGATCCTTCATATGTACTAGTTTCTAGTGACAAAGTATTGCTATGACCCTCTACAGGACTTGTTACCAAAGAAACTGAGGTGTCATGTTAATTTCTGAAAAAAGTGGCTATCGCATTCCTGCTGCTGTCTTTTTATATGGGTGTAAAGATGAAAAACCTACCTAGTAGGCAAATCTAGGATTTTGTTCAAGTGCCAGAGCTTAGTGACAGGTCTGAGCAACCACAGCTGGAGCCAAGTATTCCTAAAACTGAATATTCAGGAGTTCAGGACTGAATAGTTGGGTTTAGCTGTATTAACGTGGGTTTAGCTGTGCTAATGTGTGTGATGCTTCATCCAGTCCCTCTTCCTGCAAACCTATAAGGCTCATTTGACAAGAGCATGAACACTGTTCTCCAGCTGCTTCAGGCATAGTCCAGTATCACTAACTTAGGAGATGGAGATGTTATCAAACGCTGTTTCACATTTGGCTCCTTGGACTGGGTCACATTCAGGAGAATGATTTCCATGTGATTGAGATCTTATTCCCTAATGTCCATCTCCATGATGGTTCACACTGGTGTATAACACCAAAGCCTTATCTAATCTAATGAGATGCAGTTTCTATCTCCCTAAGAATCTGGGTGTTGCTTTAGTCTGTCCTGGCAATAGAGTCTGCACAGGAAAGCACAAGTTGTCCTGGGTACTTTTCTGTTTACAGATAGAAACATACATGTGTGCACATGTCTATTGCATGTGGCTACCATTGTCTGAGCACCACATCTAGTGCAGGCTAACAATCCTTTTTTTTTTGTATTTTTACCTTATTGCTAGCAACAGTTCTTGATATTGCAATTGTGTAATTTATTTGCAGTCTCCGAGCTCTGTTTCCCTGTTTAAAGCACTTGTTTTGTGCATCATTTAAAAGGGATGCAATGGAATTGTATATTGTTTCAATTTCTGAACTTTTCTCTCTCTATTTGCAAAAGTCCAAGATCTGTTTATATTACTCTGGACTCCTAAAAGACAAATCAGAACATTGGGAATCATTGGGATGTTTCAAGGTTTGAGGAAGAAGTGGGATAAATGAAAAATATTAGGAGTTAAAGATTCTTTTTGCCATCAAATTGTCATGGTTTTCTTCTTGTGATCCTGGTGATATGATCAAACTAGTGGTGGTTTTTTGATTTGATGTGACTGTACTAAGGACCAGTAGCTTTTCTGTGCCTCTTTGTAGCTGATGTCTTGTCCAGCTGCTTTTGGGCCTGGAGAAACCATCACTTTCTGTTTACCCTTAAATCTTTCTCCTTAGCTCTGCACTTCAGTGCTCCTGTGTGTTGTGGTTCTGACACAATTGCAAAGAGCTTCGTTAATCTACCCACTGTCATTTGTAACAAGTGTCATGACCTGAGCATTTGCACAAAGCATTGGGACTTTTATGAGGAGAAGAGTAAAAGTGAATATGCCCTGTGCTTGTTTTTTTTTTTTTTTTTTTTAGAAGATATGTTGCCACAAAAAATGTTTTAACAAGTATCCCAGCCAAACTGCTTCAGATGTAGTGTTGTACTGCTCAAAGCGGTTTTGATGGAGTTGTTGCTTCTGTCTTCTGAACTGTGGGGAGAATATGCACATACTTGTCTCTCAAGAATAGAAGTTTGTTCTCATGCAACACTGAAGGTTTTAAAGCTCCAAACAAACAAGAAATCCTTATCTTAAAGTTCAGCTGCGTACAGTTAAATACACCTGGCCCATCTACTGGGTTAGGAGGGTTGCACCGCCCTTCCTTTTACAACTGGAACTCTGCATGTTTAATTTTACATCCAACTGCATTTTTTTTTTGTAGCCTTTGGGTCTGAAATCTGGCATTCCAAGGGTATGGGAGAAGACCATATGTGGAGACCTCATCCTGCACTTGAATGTCCTGAAACAGAGCAGTAGAATTCTCTTTGTCTCATGGCAGATAAACTAAAAGTAAGGTGAGAAGTAGACAGCTTTTCTCCACAGGAGAAGTTCAGACCAGCTGCTCTTCTGCATCTGTAAGGTCATGGAAGAGACAGCTGAACTTTTGCCCTGTGAAAGTTTAGCTGAGGTGAAGAGACACTCCTCCACTTGCAGTGGGACTGCTTTCTCTGCTGGTCTCTTCGTATAACCGTTGTAGCTTTTTGAAGCTCTGCCTTCAAAAAGCACTCTTTCTAACCTTTTCTTTAGCCTCACAGTTAATTTTCAGGTTATGTGATATGTGTAGAGGCCTATAGGAAGGGAGGGTAAAAAAAAAGGAAAGAAAAAAAAAGGTAGCTTCCTACAGTAAACACAACCAAAAAATGAAAACACTTTTTTTCTAATGACAAAACAATCTTGTACAGCTAGGCTGATAGGTTGCTTTCCTTTTTTTTTTTTGCCATCTCTTGAAGCTTTTTGTTGCAGGTGAGGAATATGCCAATGGAAAACTTTCTCCTTAGAAGATGTTGTGGTCAAGAGAAATATTCCTTCTTTATTCTCCAGTAATTTTCTTATAATAGTAAGAAGATATCTTCTATAATGCATAGAAGTAAGCGAAGAAATAACTGTACTGTGCTTTTGGCAGGAAAGAAAAGTAATTTAAAATGAAAAATTGCTTCATTGAGGGCCTTCATTTGATGCCCTGAGCATAGATGAGAGAGACAAGGAAGAGGAAAAACTGTCCTATGTTTCCAGGTACTTTGACTCTTACTTGGTGGAGTTGGGCTCCTTTGGATATCTGGGTTTGATAGGATTAGTTCTTTCAACTGTTATGTCTGACCTGCCCAAAGGTAGTAATGTCTGTGTATCTATAATGTGTGTCATAAGTGGCTTTGCCCTAATTTGACTAGCTTGTAAAGCAGTAGATGATTTTGTGAGGAGCTGTACTACAGCCAAAAGAGGATCTGGTTTTGGGGAGTGAAGAAGGATTTGCCAGTGTTCTTACAAAATAGTTTTATATCAGTGAAATTGAAACCATACATGTGCAACACGTACCATCTTGAGGAGGGTACTATAGGACAACAGCATTGTCTGACAAAAAAACCTACCTGCTAATTAGACTTCTTTTGAAGACTGTAACCTCAGTGCCTTGAAAATACACCTTTCTCGATGCTTAATTTCTGAAATTCATTAATGATGCATTTTTTTGACAACTAAAATGTTCACTTCATGGTGCCTAATAGTATGGGATTGTTCTACCCTGTGGAAAAAATGGTTGGTTCTCCCATTGCCTTGAAACTCTCCTGCTTCTGCCATGCTGTGTTGGCAGAGACCCGTGTCCAGAGCAATCAAACTGTTCTGCCTCTGGAGATGAACCATCCCCCATGAAGGAAGCAAAAATGTCACCATATGATGTACAAAGATCTGGCAGGTCAGATCTTACAGTTCTGAGGTTGTCATACTGCAAATAACATCACTTGCTAACTACTAATCCATGCTTTTTAAAATAAAAGTATCTTCCTCTGTGTATTTGAATACTTGTAGAGATATTTATAGTTTCTTCGAACAAGAGAATAAGAACTTGTTTTTGTACTCCCAGATTCTCATTGTGGGAAGATTTAATCTGTGTTCCCTGGAGCATCTCAGACTCTCAAGCTCTAAGTACCAGGCTCAGCACCTTCTGAATGTTAAACTAAATGGGAAATTTAATTCCTCAGGTGCCAAATATTTTGTTACTGGAATGTGCTGAGCTCCTTCAGGCCAGAAACAAAAGTAGGTCAAGTCCTTGTTCTGTTGTATCTGGCTCCATCTCTTGTTTGTTTGTTAGTTAAACATGATGGAAAAATAAGTGATCTTTCTGTGTTTACACAACCTGTTTCTCTGGCAGCTGTCATGGAATTTGAGAGCAGTGTCTTTGTAAACCAGAGCTGATGACTACCTGTGTCTTCCAAAGCCACGGGCAGCTTCTGTGAGCTTGGGGCACCTCTGTGGCTCCTGTGTTACAGCTATGATTTTTCAAGTGGAAGTGTTTCTATACATACACTTCTTGTTTTGGTGGTCATACAGCATTGCAACTCTGAATACCTGTGTTTGCTGCTAGTAAATGACCAGCAAAATTACTGCTTACGTAGTTTCACAATCTGTTCCTTATGTTGATTTCTGCTTTTGGCTGTCTATTCAGAATAAAAAGTGGCAGATTGCTTTTTTTGGCATTGTGGCCAGTCAGATTTTGCAAAAACAAAAAGTTCATGCCATGTTCAGAAATATGTCAGACCAGTTTCTGCTTGTGAAATGCCTTATAATCAGCCTGCCAGAAAACATTCCTTCTCTGCTTCTGTGATTTCTACCCCCTTGTTCCTAGCTAGGCTCTCATTGGAAACACTTCTGATTGTTGTGGTCCTGTGACCACAGTGACTTCTGGTAGTCTGAGAAGATTCCCATGGCTTACCAGGCAGAAGACGATGGTGATGAAAAGTACTAAATTTAAGAGCCAAGAAGTGGAGTGAGTAGTACTAAGTGAAATGATTTTACCGGCATCTCACTCTTGACCATTGTGTAATAACAAGCTGTCTTTGAATTTCAGGTGTTTAAATGCAGTAGTCCCCAAACTGGAAATGCAGACAGGGGTCATTGCTTAAGTTTTCAACCAGGAGGAGAGGACCAGCTTAGCTGGACAGACAGAGGACTCCTACACAATTTTTAGGGGTCTGGGTCTGATTGCTGGAGAGAGAGGTACAGCTGCATGGCCTTGCCATGGGCTGCGTGTCTCAGAAAGGGTCATGCTCTCGGTTCATGTAGTGACTTGTGTTTCTTACATAATGCAGCAGTAACACTTAGAGGGCAAAGGGGAACCAGCTCTGGTCTGAACACAACAAGTTCCCAACCCAGACCCAGTGGAGGAAGGTGGTGAAGCTCCTGACCACACTAGAAGTTTGCTGCAATTGTGATGTTGAAGCTGGTATGGGGGAATTGCTTGCCATACTTGGAAATCCTTCTTGTTGCTCCTGCATCTTGCATTAACCTGGGGTTCATGTGAAGGTGAAACCCTGGGAGGATGGTGCCTGTACAGTTTGTGCATGGGAAAATAGGCAGTGCTTCAGGATGTGCAGATCAAAGTTTAAAACATGCATTGCTTCTTTTAAGTTGTGTTTTGCTACCTCTTGAGTGGCTGCAGTTGGCAGTGAAGAACTCTGTTACCTTCTGATTGTTGTCCTGGCTTTTTAGGCAGTGAATATGGCAGAAAGCTTTAGACTTGCAGCCTGGACTTCAATCTGGTGAAAATAAACCCAAAATCCTGGAGAGTGGGAGAGTTCAGGCTATGGTTTGATAATCTACACTGGCAGCACCAATTCAACCGATGTACAGGATGGTGACTTGACGTATTTGCAAGGATGTTGTACAACTGTGAATGATGTTAGACCTATCTACTAAGACTTTAAGTTATCCTTAATGAACCTCTTGTTTCCAACAGAGGCTTAAATTTTTAGCACTAGTATTGGAAAATGAATGCAGTAGGATTTCTTTCACCATTATCTTATTTCTTATTCATGCACTGAATCCTACTAGAATGTCTTCAAGGATACTTCGCTTAATGCTAGTTTCCCCTTGCTGCAAGTCTTTACTACTAAATAAGAACATTTAATATAGCTGTAGGCCAGAATAATTCTTCACAGTGCATTGCAAAAACATGGTTTAAATTTTGGCTTTGTGTCTGGTGCAGGGTTTGAACAAAATGATACCTCACTTCCTGACAAAATTCAGGGTATTCTGAAGACTAAGTTATCTGTAAGTCTGCCTTGTCTTGGTGGTGGTGATTATGGCTGTTGGGAAGGGGGGGAATGGCAAAAGAGAGCTTTTTAATGCAGTCACCTACTATCTGCATATGTTTACTTTACAAAGTGGATTTGTTTATTATTAAAAAACCCCAAAACACACCAGTAGCCCACTAGACTAGATGATAGACAAATGTTGTCTGAGATTTCTCTATGCAGTCTTAAAATGTTTTTAAATTATTTCCCTCACAACTTAAAAACCTGATTCTGACTAGAAATGGCTAATTTGACTTCGTGACTTACCTTAGGATGAGACATTTATTTTATTTGATTGGCAACATGAAACATAACAGGCTTAGAAACTAGCAAAGATCTGATTCTGCTCCCATTGATGTCTGGCTTGAAAGTCATATTTACTTCAGTGGGTACAATATTTTGAAATATTGATAGCCTTATCCCAAATGTTGCCGTGGATTTACCAATCGCATTTATTTGATGGAGTGAGGGGTCTATGGAGACACTTAAACACACAACTGGAAAAATTCTGTACTATTGGCAGGCTTGCAGAAAAAGACAGATTAATTCTCAAATGAACTTTAGGGACATAAATAACAAATGTGCCCCCTTATCAGCTCTGCAGTGGGTGGGATCACACACTCATGCTGATTGAGGGAGCTGTGGACTGACCTAGCAGCAGCATCAGCCCAAAGCAAAAGATGAGGGGTCATCATAGGGAAGAACTGAGGATGCAAAACTCCACTGGTTTTTCTGTGTGTTTTTAGTTGTTTTGTCTTGTGGTTTGTTGTTGGTTTTTTGGTTCTGGTTTTTAAAATACCATTCCCCAAATAGAATGTCCACTCCCCCAGCTCCAGTAGTTGGGATCTACTTTTTTACCTACCACTGTCTACCTGGCGGACCATAGCTTTCTTTTTCTGAGTTTTCATCCTTGCCTGGCTGTGCTTTGGCTGTTACCCGAGTGTGAGATGAGAAGGAATGCTTTTTCTTCTGACAATCTATCAAGTAAGGGGGAAAACTCTCCTTCTGTGTGATTTTGGGCAGTTTGTAGGACTGATGCATCAGGCGCTGGTGGAGAAATGTTATAATAACCTTCTCCTAGGGGCAGTTGGTCCCTACAGATCTTTCTAACCCTGCAAGCAAGAGTTGCAGAAAGAAGAGTGAATCTGCAAATTTTCTTGACTGGGAGTCCTCAGCTTCTAGTTCTGTTGTCGGGCAATAGCCCTTGTGCTGAAGGACGTGTGGCAATATCCCAAGGAGGAGAAAAACCTCACTCCTGCTGAGGTTCTGGAAACCAAGAAATGATGGCTGTGCTAGTCTGGTTTGCTAAGAGTTAAATACAGTGTAGTAGGGTTGGCAGCAGAGAAATGATTGTCCTGGGAAAATTTCTGTAGGGCTGCAGGGTCTGGTTGGAATGAAGAGGATCATCATGATGCTACCTGCGGTGCAGGGGCTCCAGGTGAGCCCAGTGTAATGGGGAAGCAAAGAGGGGTGACAGGATTTAGGAACAGATTAATCTAGATCTTGGATGGAGGTGGTGGGAATTGAAAGGAAAAATTAAAAAAAATAGTTGGCATGAACTGTTAGGCCAGGGACAGATGGCTGGTGCTCAG
This sequence comes from Cephalopterus ornatus, assembly GCA_013396775.1. Taxonomy (NCBI): domain Eukaryota; kingdom Metazoa; phylum Chordata; class Aves; order Passeriformes; family Cotingidae; genus Cephalopterus; species Cephalopterus ornatus. The sequence continues at coordinate 84,755 of VZRE01000415.1, forward strand.
GGACTTGCAGGAGGTATGGAAGGAGGTGTATCCAAGCTGTTTCAGGAAAAAGAGTTGGACTAGTGCAAAATATTAGATCCAATGGTGTGCAGCAGCAGTTGCTTAGTGTCATCCAGTGGGGTAGATTGGTTTACATCTCTGCATTAGGTCACTGTTTTCAGTCGTGATTTAAATGAGCAAGCATGAAATCTGATTTAAGTTGACTTATCAAATTTTACATGAGTACTTTGGTTACCTTTCTAAAAGCCTTAGTGTGTATTCTGTACCACCACAGCTACTCTTAGCTAACAGAGTGAATGTCTTTCTATTTACACAAATATGCAGTTTGCCATTTGCTTTGCTTAATGTATTTTTTTCCATTTTCTGTTAAAAAATGATGAATGGTGCTTTTCTTATTTGCTTGATTAATTTTTAACTTCTGATTTTCATCAGGCAACATTTGGATGGAAATTAGAATCCAATTAATGAACAAAACCAGCGTTTAAAATTGTTTTCATTAGTTAAATATTCTGGATATAGACAAAAATTCCTTATCAAGCCTATTTTGTGACTAAAGCAGACTGATTCTTCTGGAAACAAAGCAAGCATTATTAGCTATTTATGAACTAAATTAGTTGTTTCTTGTCTCCATGCTCTTGAAGAATCTGTTTCTTATATCTAAAAAAATCTGTTTCTGCAACTCTTCTTGGAATTAAAAAACCCAAAACAAAACCACAAAAAACCAACCCACCCCAAAACAACCTAGATTTTCCATATGAGTGAACGCTGCAGTGTCATCTGTGTGCTGCAGCTACACAAGACAAACTTTCCTCATTAGGATGGACTAGTCATGAGCCCATACCACAGATATTGCTGGGGCAGAAGATGTGATCTGTGCATCACAGATACTGGAGTTGGTTACTTGCAAATTAGGGTGGGTGTATGGACTATACATCTTGGTGAACCTAAGTTACTACTTTTAAAGATCTTCTTTACACATTTCTATCAGTTCCCAGCGTTGGGCTGGCTTGGAATAAAATATTTTCTTATATGTGGGGGGAAAATAAAGTGAATGGGGAAGAGGAGAAAATTGTACAGGAGACCTTACTGTTGTTAAAAATACATACAGATATATATTTTAGTTTTTAAATTTTAAGTATATGTTTAAGCAAGCTTGCCTTTGTTAAGGCAGTGAACATTGAAGCTCAGATTTCACAGAGTGGGAAATCAGCTCCCTAAATTTAGTGCTTCTAACATATGTTTAAGATCTAGGAATCTATTTCTGATATAACTCATGCTAGGAGTTCCTGGAAAGCTCTGTGACTTATGTGGCATGGCATGGGTAAGATTAAATTATAGCTGATTTTCTTCCATTCTAAGATCCCCAGAAGCATCTGTAAGATTGATGGGAGGTATAGTCATTGCATTATATTTGGATGTGTTTCTTTTGCAGGATAGTATTTCAGTAAATACAAAAGAATTTTAAAATTATTGTGGGTAAGGAGGTGGACAGAAAATAATTTGAACTTGGTGTTATGATGCTCTCAAAAGCTTTAGCTGGACTTGGTTTCTGCCAGAAATAAAAAGAAAGATATACAGTAGTTTTTTTTCTAGTGGTTAAAACTCAGTGTGGGTAAGGAAACAGACACGATTTCTCTAAATCCGGTGTCATGTTATGCCGTAGATGAATTTGGTTATATGTATGTGCCAGTGTGCTTCTTCAGACAAGAAACGGAAAAATGACTGTTAAAGAACATCAGAGAATCTATTGATACTGAAATGTTCATAAACAAATATCTCTATTACACCAAAATGCAAGTTTAATGTTAAAGATCCTCAATCATGTAAAAAATAACAAAATCCTTTAGGAAAAAGAGAAGTTGAAATGTATCAACAAGTCAAAAGTATGAGGAGGGATGGGGGAAGAGTGCTCCAGTGAGCTGACTGTATGGTTAGAAAGGCACATGTTCATCTTCTGTCTTTCATTGCCTTTGCCCAGGTTTCATGTTTAAGGGTGAGGCAGCAGAAAAGAATTTTAGTGGTAAGTTGAATCTAGTAAAGAACGTGCCCCGAAATTAAGCTTTGGGAAGAAGAGGGGAAAACTGTGCTGCAGACAGATGGGCAACAGAGGGAAGGCAGGAAATATATGCAAACAAAAATAATGAAGTTTGATTTGTTTCCATGGTACAGAAATATGTCTGGAGGTGGGTTTAGGTAGAAGCTGCTTAAATGCTTGAAAACCAAGTCAAGTTACACATTTGATTTGCAGCACTGTTGTGCAAACTAGCTGGAAAGTCTGTGTTAGCTCAAAGATTAGCTGGAAGAGGGTGGCTGGAGTTGCATGTGGAAGGGAGAACTTCAGCAGTGGACTTTTGCAGGAGTGGACATGTGTGGACAGTTGAAGGTAGGGCACAAGGAGATGAGCGAGCAAGTGGGGTGGCTAAGCTGTCTGGTTTGGAATGAGGAGTTGCTTCTACACCCAGTGCAGTTAGTATGGGTCCTTGCAACAAAACTGGAAAAACCCAAATGCTTCATGAACTTGTAGCCATTTAGAAAGAGTTTTCTTGCTAAGATTGAGCGAGTACCTTACAGTAGCATTTCCAAATTACTGGAAATCTTGTTGGATTCCCAGTGAACGTGTAAATGGACTTACTATGACAACACTCAGGATGTTTGTAATAGGAGGAGAAAATGAGTAATCTTCTGGAAAGTCTTTTTAACATATATATTGAAATGACTGGTATCTTTCATTACAAGTATGTAGTTTTAGGGCATAGTTTGAGATCACTTTAAACTGATCTGTAGGCAGATTAGAAGGGGTGCTCCCACCTTTTCCCATTCCCTGACCTAATTGTTGTTGCTTCCTCCTTTGATCCTGACTGCTGCTTGTGTGACTCTCTGTTTATTCAGGTCAGACACACACTGCCTGCCTTAAAAATCGGCTGAATCTGCAATCCTGCTGGCCACAAAACACACAGAGCAGTGGGGAGGCTGGGTGTGGAGGGTTGCATCCAGGGAAAACAGGGGCTTAAACCAGCATGAAATGACTGTGAATCCTAATACCTTGTAGGTGTGAAAACACAGGGTAAATTGTGCAACTGTTGCAGTCACCTAAAGCAACTGGCGGAATGTGTTTCTATTTTCAATATCCTATTTTGGAGTTTCTTCACCTGGTACATGGAGCTGTGCCTGGAATTTGTATCCCCTGAGGTTACAGTTGACTTGTGTTTACCAAAAATGAAGTGGTAAAACTTGGAAACAAGCATTTTGTTCTGATTAGTTTATGGTTAATGCAGTGGGACTTTGCTTCCAGTTGAAAGAAGTTACTGAAACTTTAAGTGGGAGATAGTGTTTTTAGGATTGCAGCTGCTTTTTGCTTTGTGTTGAATATAGCGGTTTTACTTCCAGAAATGTCATGGAAAAAGCTGATTTGGTGAGCTTCTGTATCTGGGTCTGTATCCCTACCCCAATATACAAGCGAGCAAAGCTAAAGGAGTGTGGTTGGTCCTATGTGCACTTTGCTAGTGCTTGGTGCTGGTCAGCATTGGGGCACTGAGAAAGCAAGGATGAGAATGTTGGCGTTGTCTTGAAAGACCTTGGCAAAAAAAGGGCTTGTTGGCTTTGTCTTGTTGAGGATGAGCAAAACAAATTTTGAAAATATGTAAGAGGGCTACACAGAGGAAGAAATGCTTTAAAAGAGGAGGTGTAATGTCTTAAATACCTCCTAGTTCAAAGAAAGGTTTGTGTGAAATGATTTTTGAGAGGTAACCCTGGTGTAAATGGATTAGTGGTAACGTAGTCCATACTCGACGATGCTCTGTTAATCTGAGACAGGCTCTTCTGAGGCTGCTAAAATAGTTATGAGTTACTGTGGCATATGTAACCCTGCTGTTTGATCATCGCTGTGCAGCCCGTAGAGAGGATATCAAGTATTATGTTGTGCTTTCCAGCTGGGGTATCTGCTTGAAAGCAATAGGAAGATGCAGTGATGCCTGATACCCAGTGGGTGCAGTGCTAGAGTCCTCTTGCTTTTAAGAACTCCTAATGTGGTGTTTAATTTACTAGCCTGTGTGAGGACTGCTGCCAAGGCTCCAACTGTTGCATAATGTTACACAGGAGGAATCACTGGCAGATTTCAAGCTGGCTGTCATTCCAGATCACTCCCACACAAAGGAAATTGTAGCATATATGTAACTCTGAGGCTTTTCGTGCCACTCAGCACAATCTAAAATTAAGAACGTAACTAGGAAAACTAGAAAGTTTGCCTGCTCAGTCTGTAGCCCCTCTGCTTTTAGTAACCTCATCTGCAGAGTCTTGCATGTGGAAGAGAATTCAGACAGCAACAGGTAAGAGCGAAAGCCTTGCAAAGAAGCAACACCTCAATTGTTTTTTAAAGCTCTAAGCATTAAAATTGCGAGTATTTTATACAAGATGAAAGAATCCTCTTTTGGCTCAAACTGTATATCATGTTCTGTGAATTCTGTGATTCCCAGAAAAAGCCAGACCCTTAATATTCAGACATCACAGGGGGAAATAAGATTTCCCCCTCATTTCCATGCATGCCTGTTCCGTACCCATTTTCTTGTCAGTCTGATTCATAATGTTCAAAAACATTCACTGCATTTTTCCTTCTTCCCCACAGCAACAGCCTGAGTCTGAGACTGTTCATCTGTTCATCCCAGCCTTGGCAGTTGGAGCTATTATTGGCAAGCAGGGACAGCACATCAAACAACTTTCTCGTTTTGCAGGCGCATCTATTAAGGTATTATTACACTGACTATAACTTTCTGTCTATTCTACATGACACTTCTAGCAAGTTTGCACAAGCCGCACTTTCATGAACATCCTCCCCAACTCCGTGCTTAGAATGTGATGTGATAAATGGTACATTTGTTTATAAATCATCTTTTAATCTTCCTTAAGACAAGATAATTAGAAGCATGTTTTCAAACGTCTCCTGAGATGTGAAATATAAGCTGCAAAGAAAACTACTTTGGTGGTCTCAATTTCTTAGAAGCAGACTTGCGTCTTAATGATGCAGTGCTTAAAGGCTTTCTTCGTGCTTTCAGTACAGTGAAAATTGGTGAGGTAAATTCCCCTTCTAAAAACAGCAGCACAGGTGACGTTTCCTATTGCTGTGACTGCTCGTGCTCTGTTCCAGATGGATCGGTCTGGGCTGTCAGGCTCAGATGGCTCCACACTGAAGTGTTCACGTTTTAGCTTTATCCGTGTGCTCCAAGTTCCTGGGGTCAGTCAGTTCTTTAACATCATGTTTACCTTGTTACTCAGGTTTAACATCCAGCTGTTTGTGTATTGACATTTCGTGTACAAGATGGTTTGCAGAGGTTGACCTTTTGGTGAAATCCATCTTGGCTGTTGTTAGGGGTTAGTACCAGTTGCAGTTGTAGGAAGGCCTTGGCTTTCTCTAGATGCTTGAGCATATTTTCTTTTAATTAGACTATTCTGCTATTCTATGCTGTGAAGATAATGTTTTGGTCTAAATTAAAAAAAAATAAAATTACAAGTACAGTGTGTAGATTTGTGCTGTTAGACTGACATTTTCCTGCACAGGTAAAGCAAAGATTTTCTTCTCAGCTTGCTTTGTTTTTGCTCAGATGTGGCCTGTTTAGCGAGTGCTGTGGTGGGGAACTGCCAAAAGTCCAATGCAGAGGGGCACGAGCTGGCTATGCTGGGTTGAGCTTGGTGAAGCCAGTGAGGCTGGGCTTGGCTTGGCTTGGAAGGTGTTCATCTAGGTGTGCAGAGCGAAGTAATTGGGGAATCCTAATGAATGAGTCTTGTGTGTGGTTTGCTGAATGCCAATCAGTTAACCAACTGATTCGCTGCCCAGTTCCATCTTTTTTTTTGAACCGTGTATTAGATAGTTGTTATACTACCCCAATGGTTTACGTTAGTTGAGCACTAATAATCATATTTTTAGGAGGAAAATGGAATAGAAGAACGTGAGATGTGCTGATTTTTCGTTATCAAATCTGTCTTGCATGGAGGTGTGATATATCACATGGATTTCCTCTTTCCCTCTCCATTCCTGCAGCTTGTATCTAAAGATTAAGCATTGTATGGAAGGTACTGCTAGGTGGAGAGAGAAATGCGAAACAACCTGGATCTCCAAGAACTCGTCTAAACTGGTTCTTCAGTTGGTCCTTGAAAGACAGTTTAGTGGAAAGGGAGTTTCCAATGTCTCTCATGCACCTGGCTAACAGTGGCCTCAGGCTTCCTCTACTGGCTGGCACCCCTCTACCCAGTGCATTTAACAGTTCTGTATTAATTGAAATTCAGTTAAAAGTTTTTTGAAGTTCTTGTCTTTTGTTCCTTTACTAGCGATAAAGTAAAGAAATTTTTGTGAAAATGGGATTAAATCTTGGCAAAACTATACAGATACAGGGCATGCTTGCTAAATTGGGAAGCTGCATGTATGCTTATCAATTAAAATAACATAACTTCATCTGTAATCTGGCAGAACAATATGGAGCACCATGCTTGCTTCTGTGTGAAAGTATTAAATATGACAGTTGGTAAATTATTCAAAGCTTCTGAACTTCCCTCGTGTTGACCACCTGCCCTTTGTCATAACTCTGGAGCAAAATAATAAATTGTGAATCAAGGAATCTGTGCTTTTAGCTAAGAGTTGGAGGGAGTGCTGCCTTAGTAACTTTTAACTTGCCAGGCTGCAGTAACCATACTCTGTGGAGGAATTATATCTCTGTGCATAACACTTGTTTTGAGTTGTGCTGTAGCTTGTTACAGCTGAAAACATTTTACATCCCCATACATCTTCTTTGTGCTCATGCTGGGCTTTGTAGATCTGATGAAATTCGTTAGCTACAAAAGTAAGACTAAAAGTGCAGATGCCCAGGAGTTCTGTACAGGGCTGCGGTGTTCAGGCTGTCAATTCAGAGGTGCATGTGGCTGTTGATGAGCTCAGGTTGGGTCTCTGTGCTGGTGGTCATTGCTTGGCAATGCAGGCTCAGTGTGGGACTCCAGCAGACTCAGTTGTTCTGTAAAAGAGCCAGGCAGAGACTTCTGGGCTGTTGTTTGCCCAGCCTGTACTACAGTTAGGCACCCGTGGTCATCTCCCTGGTTATAAATTCTTTCCAGAGTAGCCCTTCCTGATGGAAGGGTGACCCTTATAGGTTTCAGGAGTATGAAGTTACCAGCTTGTGGCTTGGCATATGGAAGATTGGTTGTTTTCTGGTTAGGAATGTAAAATTATTTAATTTCCAAAGTTAAATTCACCACTTCTATGCTGTTTGTATGTATATAACTAGTTTTTCCAAGACCAGACTACAAAATTAACACAGAAGACTCTTAGGTTACCCTGAAATGTTAGTTGATATGTGTTTCTTTCACAGCCCTCAGCCATGTTTTACCCCAGCTTCTGAGAACAGGACATTCTAAGATAAAAGCAAAGCAAGCTATGTCCCAGAACATTTGAACACATGTAAAATATAATGAAGGCTTGATGGAAAATATCTTTCTTAAAATTTCAGTAAAGGTGCTGGGGCTCACTAAGAAAAACATGACATGACTGAAAGAAAAACTACAGTGTCCACTTTTCATGAGTGACAGTTCAGGCTGAGCTCTGTTCAGTCAGTTGCCTCTAAATGTGCCTTGAAATATTGGCCCTTTAAAATACTTGTGTTCCAAAGAATGAATGGACTTAGTCTGTGCTTGCTCTTACCACAATGTCATGTCATAAAAATGTACTGCTGTAAAATTAGTGTATTTTTAGATATAACCAATTGGAATGCAGAAATCATGAAAAATAGATATGCAAACCAGATAACTAGGATGTAATGCCTTCTCCATCTTAGGGTATAATATGAATAATTTTATAAACTTTCCTTAGCAAAATTCTTTAGTGAAAATGATGCATGGTGACTGGTAATTTGTCTGAAATAAACTACAGCTGTTAAATATGAATAACATCCCTATGCCAACAGCTGAGATGAAATTCTGTAGTGTTTAATATATTGCTCATTCAACAGCAGCTATGTAATACTAGATGCAACAATGGAAATGTCAGTTGTGATAAACAAAAGATTCATTTGGAATGTCAGAGGCTAGTTTGAATTATTTAATGCCACTGGAGTCTGAGAACAACACCCACAGAAATTTTACTGTTGTGGTGACATGAACTGCTAAAGACCCTACAGGCGTCTCTGTCTCAGCTCTGGTGGAGCTTAATTTTTATTTGAGTCACACAAATGTCTGTAGATACAAACCCCTTGGAAACTGTGAACTCATTGTCCAGTATAGAGGAATGTTTTGGATCCGATTAGTTAACAACAGTAAAGTGATCTTCTGTTCTCAGGGCGACGAATGCAAAATTTTGCTAATGAGCAAAACTCATTCAAGCTAATGGGTACGGATGAGAATCTCAGTTTATTTTGAAGGCTACATGTCTTATATCACTCATAGCCACATGAAAATGGCATGTGGGATTCTGCCATATGTGGATGAGTAGCTGTGTCTTTAATTTTCAGAAGTAAATTTGCCTATGGTTTAGCCAGTTTCTCCATATTACATGATGGCTAATTAATACACTTTAAAGAGAATAAACCCGTCATGACTGAAGTGTGATGCTGCTGCTGTAACGAATAATTTTTCACTCTTGAACAGAATGTGAGACCAAAATGGGGAGGAGGTGGCTTTAAACTATTCCTTCAAAAGACAGCTACCAAAAGCTATGTTTATCCATTCCAGATTGCCCCTGCTGAAGGACCAGATGCTAAGCTGAGAATGGTTATCATCACTGGACCTCCAGAAGCTCAGTTCAAGGTACAACATATAAAAAACTTGTTAGTCTGTAGTGGCCTTTGGACTGTGAGGTATGATATTGAAAATAAAACACTTGGTTCCAAGCATGCTTTATTCAGAATTTTAGTAAACACTAGGGTTTTTCTTTTGTTTTGCTGAGAAGTGTCTCATAAGAATATGAGTAAATCAGTACTATAAGAAGCCACATTATGGTCATCTGAAAACTGGGAGTTCCTTGTAAGTAGGAATCCAGTCTAGCAAAAAATATGGCCATATTACATTCCTAATTTTTCCTTTTATCTGCAAGCACCATTTAGTTGTCTTTCTAGTTTATCTTAATATGTGCAACAGTTTCATGTGCTTAATTGAAATAATAAAGCTGATAAGATGAGAGATCGAGACTTCCCAGGTTGTTGTGTGCCCAACGGAAAATGCTTTTTGGATACCTCTATGGATAAATGCAAGATTTCTAATTGTATTTCCACTACAACTACAAGTTGATAGTCAACCTGATTATCTCATTAGTGTTTAAATTGAGTTCTGGAGTGGCCTTCTGCCTTACATGCTGAGGGATAAATCTAGTTACCCCAAAAGGAGTTGACCAGGCTAGGAGTGATGCAGACAGCTCAGTGCAGCAGCTTGGCCTCATCACAGATAAGGAAGGCCCAGAGCAGAGAGAAAGTCACTTGAGAGTTTGTCTGGGCATTGTTCTCTTGCCTCTTCCTATTTTTGACTTTGTATTTTTGCTTCAGGGCATCTAGCAAGGAGGAGGCTCACAAACTTCAGGGGTATCTAGAATCAGTTTCGTTAATGCCTTTAGGATTTTTGGAAAAGTATCAGGGCAGGTGACTTTGAAGCTCTGCCTCCCTGATGTTTTCTGTGTGCATGTGGGCTTAGCCACATGGCATGTTTCACATATGTGGTACTCTTAATGATCTGGGGTCAGCACAAGGTCAGATACTGGCTACCCTTTCTTTTCATCAGATATCAGTGGACTTACCTCTAGGAGTAGCATGCTGAAGGAGATTTGGGCATCCCTTATCTTGACTTTTCATGTAGGCAAATGCTTGTCCTCAGGCTTCCTCAATAAGATCAGAGTTCTTCTGGCAGCTCTTCTCTCCAACCTGGATCATGCAAGGAGGAAAGTCTCCCTTTTCTGCACCCCATATGTAGACTAAAATGACATCAGTCAATCACTTCTTTACACCTGGGCTTTTGCTTGCAAAGGTGGATCAGTGTACTAGCACAGTTGATGCTCCTGAGTATGCTGGTCTTGTGAAGGAGAGGGATTGTCTCTTGGGGCTTTCTTCAGCTCCAGTCCTTGTAGGTCTTTTAACTACCCTTTGAGCAATGCCCCCTTGACTAAGACGGGCAGAGGCAGAGCTCAGTCCTTTCTTTTATTGCTGCTGTTAACCTGAAGCATGCCTTACAGTCAGGGCCAAGCCTCATTAGTGTTCTCCTTAAGCTCCGTTTAAGAAGGGTGTTCTTTCTCTTTGAGGATAGGCTGTTGGTTTTTTGGGCACCAAGAATGTAAACTGGTGCTCAACAACTTGAAGAGGGAATAGCTGCTGCTCAGGTGAGTAACCAGTTCTTGGAGAGTCAGCATCATCCCAGAGACTCTGTTTGGCTTCCTTTCCTTAGTATGTTGTGCTCTGCTGTCTGATTCATGTCTGTGGTGGCCACAGAAGCTGCACCCCTTCTTCCTCAGCTGCAGTAGCCTGAGGATGTTGCAGTATGCAGGGCTAGTTATTAGCAAGGCAATGGGAAGAGAATATGCCACTGTTTACAGTCTCTGGTGCAGTGCTCCCTAGAGTTTGGGCACATCCGTTACACCAATATTCAGGGGTCAGTGCATTGCCTTGGATTGGGGATGTGCAAATGATGTGGAATCTAGTATAGACAACATATTTCAGCTACTGTTTTGCTATGAAGCAGCTGCAGCCCAATTAGGTTGTTTCCTCTCCTTAAAGACTTTTTTTAAGAGCTGAAAGATTTGGGATGTTGGAAGAACCTTTTAAAAGTCCATGTCCCACCTTACTTTATATAATTCAGCATGTTCTTTTGAAGCATCTTGGAGATGCATAGAAGAAGATCTGCTTACCATTTCTCAAGAATTCACTCATGAATGGCAGGGAATACAGAAATAAATATATTTAAAAATCAGCAAGATTTACAAGCTTAGTCTTGATGGACATTCTTGATGTTACCTGGCACTTCTGTGTTTCCCAGAAAAAGGAACTATGTGCTGGTTGGAGTAATACTCTTCCCATGGTACTGTTTAGATATAGGCAGTTTGATTTTTCACTTTGGAAAATTGAGCAAGTTCAGGTTTATTTATTTTTAAGCAATATGTTGTAATGGATTGTAAAAGCAAGCTGTTTGTGCTAATTGGAGTCTTTATCCCATGACTTGTTGGGGGTGTTGTGGCTTTTTTTGTTTAACATCCTTAAAAGAATGGGTTTCTGAGTCAATTAATTGCATTCTGTGCTTCTGGGTATAATAAAAAAAGCTTCAGCCAGACAGTTGTTCTCTCCACCACTCTTTACCTCTACAGAAATGCAATAGTTTCTTTTAAAAGCAGTATTTCTACTGAATAGCAGAATAATGATTCCTGTTCAAATGTTGTTTGATTCCCTGGTTTGTCATGCAATCTTTAAAGCTGGACAGTGGTGCTTCCTAGTTCGGTACAGTAACTTCTTTTAGAAAAATAATGTATTTATTAGAGAAAACACTTTGTCAGGATTGTGTACTGAGAATTCTCCTTTCTGTGGAATTTCTTGAAGTTAACTAGATCCCAATAAGCACATTCTCTAACTGAAAGCATTTTTGCAGGCTCAAGGGAGAATCTATGGAAAACTTAAAGAAGAAAATTTCTTTGGACCTAAAGAAGAAGTGAAACTTGAGGCTCATATAAAAGTGCCATCCTATGCTGCTGGTAGAGTTATTGGTAAAGGAGGCAAAACAGTAAGTAGCTGAAACAAAACTTTCAGTGTTGCTCAGTTATGTTTCTTATTTCAGTGTACATACACACACACATCTATATATACACACATATATATATATACACTAGGCTTAAACGTCTAGCTAACTAATAGCTAATCCTTCAATGTTACATTAAAGCAGGAGCTATTTTCTTAGCTGTACATTAGGCTTTCCTTTCTTCTAGTGTGGATTCAAAAGAAGCCAATCTCAACATGATTTCTTTCATCTAAAAAAAGTGATGGGGGAAAAAAAGAAATAAATAGTCTAATGAAAATCCATAGCCCCAGTCAGATCTGCAGGGCTTTTATTAATAGAAATTGAGTTCTTCCATTTAGAATGAATACATTCCCACTCAAGACCTGCTTTTGTGAACCTTAGCTTATGTGCCAGATTTTGCTGTCCAAAACTGAGTGAAAACATAATTTCTAAACAAGTGGTAGGAAATTAAGACATTTTCAGACCTCAATAGTACAAAAAACCCTGTATCTATTTTTCTTTCAGTTTAATTGATGGCATTTCTTAGGTTCAGTTTATTGTATAAAATAACATCACTGAGATTTTTCAATCCTGAAAAGGTGCTGGTGCTCTAGTATTTTCATAAGGTTATTAGTCAGGAGCTGGATGATATTTGCAAAGAAATAGTTCAGTCTTTTGTGTCCATCCTTGAGTACAATGAGGTCTTTAAGTTCAAGTGTCAGAAGGCAATGTGGCCTCTTCCATTACTTGCAGTGGTAAGAGGTTTAAGGGCAAATATGTCTGAGAAGCTGTTCATCTAAAATATTTTTAATAAAATAATGCTATGCATTTCTAAAATAAAATGAGTGTAAATGGGACAAAGACTTTAACCTTACCTCTACTTAACACTACAGAAGCTGATAAGCTACTGAAAATAATTTGAACAAATAGAACTTCTCATTGTTCTGTTTGAAGTTCTCCATCTTGTGGAGGTTTTTTGAGGCAAAACATATAAATACTTTGGCATTTTTCTTCTTCCCTACATTATATGAGTTTTCTGACCTTACGCTTTAAAACTCAACTGTAAACACTGGGGCATCTATTTGCTTTTTTTTAGTCATGCATTTAACACCTTCTGTGTGTTGTATTTAGTCTTTAAAACACTTCTACAAACCCAGAGAACTTGGTGCTAATTTATGTTAAGAGACACAAGAGGCTCATCTTGCAGAACGCACACTGCTGCATAAAGATGCTTTCTGTTAGTGAGGGGTGTGTTTTAAGTGTAACTTAAGAGGAAGATGTTTCGGTGGTCAGTACCTTTGAGGCTTGATGGTTGTGGAATATTTGTTAGTTTAAGACTGTCTGACTTCTACTCTCTATTTATAGGTAAATGAGCTTCAAAACTTGACAAGTGCAGAAGTTGTAGTCCCTCGTGACCAGACACCTGATGAAAATGATCAGGTCGTTGTGAAAATAACTGGTCACTTCTATGCATGCCAGGTAGGAGAACTAGAATGATCTTCTGTATTAGCTTGATTTTTCCATGTTCTTTCTGTTATAACCATGTGCAGGAACCAAGGGGTGGAAGATTTTTACTCAGGATACAGAAAGCACTGCTTGCCAGGCTCCTCTGCTTGTCTTGCAGCAATAAACTTTACTTGTGCCTGTGAGAGATTTATAATAATACTGCATGGTTATGTATGTAAAACAGTCTCTTTAAATTCGTTGGCTCTGGCACTGCTAAAACTTTCAAAGCAGAAGAAAACCCAAGTTGTGATTGGACTGAAATTCAGGAGTAGAGACACAAGCGATATCATGGTATTTGGCAAGAACTGTCCCCAGATATGCAATTTGTCTACATTGCCCAATCTGTTGATTTAGTATCATAAAGAAAAGGATCACATCATTCCTTCCGTCTCTTAAGTCTTAAGACAGACCAATTCCTTTTGATATTTTACTACAGGTGACTTGTAGTTCAGAAAGGAGATGGGATGGGAGGGGGCTGGGAAATCATGTAAGTCTGACCTGGATTCCCTGGTGTATAAAAAATTTGTACACTATTAAAACAGTGGTTCTTATAAAACATTAGTATCTCCAGAGGAGTAAAATGAAGGTAGGCTGTAGCTTCAATAATCTTAACATGGGTAGTCATCTTCCTATGCTCATGCTTTCTGTATTACAGATGTGAAAATTGACCATGGCAGGTAGTTGTGGTAGGTGGAAAAAGAAGAAAATTTTAAATTTTAAGTTGTACATCAGGGCTAACCCAAGTGTATTTTAACTAACAAGTTATCACTAGTCATTCCATATTTTCTTAATCCCAGTAGCATCTATTGTTGGTTGTAAACAGCAGTCGCTGCAGCATGGCATCATGATGGGCTGTTTTTTCTTCTTTGTGTCCTTCAGCTTGCTCAGAGAAAAATTCAGGAAATACTGGCTCAGGTAAGAAGGCAGCAGCAACAGCAAAAAACATTGCAAAGTGGACAGCCTCAGCCAAGACGAAAATAAAGGTTTAGGAAATGGCCCATCAGAGACAGATGCCAGACCAAAGACAGACTGTGCGACAAAGAGACGGGTGGTGAGCACCTGTTGAAGTTATGCAGAAGATCCACCAAGCCAATCACCTGTTCGAGGACCAGGCAACCGCTGAACGCTGTCTCTGAGAATGTATTCTTTAGGCTCTCTCAAACTTTTGAAACCCAGCTTTAAAATAAGGACCCCTTCACTTCCCTTTTGTTCTATTCTCACAATTTAACATAAACTCGTTAGTCTTTTTTATTGTTCTTATTATTCCCCAACAATTTTAGAACTTGGTTTAATGAAGCTTTCTCTTCTGAGTTCACTGGTTAAAAAAAAAAAAAGAAAAGAAAAAACCAACAAAAAAAAAGAAAAGGCATTGCTCTTATAGGTCCAGATATAAAAGAAGAAACACATTTGGAGGGTGGGATTGCGGGTGGGCTTGGGTTAGAGCAAGGGTATTGACAAGAGTTTAAGTGTTAGTCCCAATGTTGAAACAAGTGGCATTTTTTAAAAATAATTTGGTTGCATTTTTACATAACACTGCCATGAATAACCTAAGGGAAGTGTTGAATGGTGTTGGCCAGGGCATAAAAAGATAAATATGCATTTTACTAAACTACCTCAGGCATTTAGTACCTCAATGAGAAATTGTTCCTTTTTTGCTTTTTTTTTTTTGGTATTTTGTATACTTTATAAAGCTAATAGTTCTTGAGCATTTTATTTTTTTAAAAAAAATTAAAATTTGATCAGCCACCAGCCAGGAGTACTACAGATTTATCGGGGAAAAATATAGTAGAGCACTTCTAGCTGCTGGCTGATGGGAGTAAGGTGGGTAAAAAAAACACAGCCTCAGATTTCCTGAGGGCTTCAACACCATCATTTGTTTAAAAAAAAAATTCAGTGAATGTTCAAAAGATAGTGAATGATGCCAACATTCTGATAGCAGCAATGCCGTTTAGTTTTCTTTTAAGATGGGATGAAAAAGTTTGTGACGGTACTTTTTTGGGAACAGGACAAGGAAGTGATGGCAAGAGGCTGGGGTTGGGGGAAAAATTTAGAAGGCTGCAAGAGGCTGAATTTTTTTTTTGTGCTACTTGATTGAATGCATGAACCCTTTGTGCCTTTGACCATCACTACCTAATAATGCTACATTTAACCATTTGCAGCCCATTTGGACTTTGCCATTTTGTTCAAAGAGCAAGCTTCATCTTCAGTTTGATAGAACACTTGATCTGCTAGAGCATATTTGAGGCCAGGAGAGTCTCTGCTGTCTGCAGATCACATCATACTGCTTTCAGTTACCACGATGGGGGAAGGTCAAACAGTGTTTGATCACATGGAAAGATAATGAAAGGCTAAGTTTACATATCCAGCCGCTGTTATGGGCCACACTAAGCCACTTTGAAGGTTTTAAAAATGATTACAAGAAAAAAAACAAAAACAAAACAACAACCTCTCTAGCCTGGCTTATAATAGATGCAGCAGGATTTATGCACGTTCTGCAACCAACCATTAGAGAAGAACAAAACATGTCAAAAGGCAGGGATAACAGGAAAGTTACCAAATTTTTTAATTTCCAAATGTAATTTGAATGATGATTGTGGTAATAGTGACACATTCAAGTTTCTACAATAAACTTCAGTCTACCTCAGTTTAAGAAAAAAAAAATGTGGCAACACATGGTGCATAAAGACTGCTGTGTGTGTGTGTGTGCGCGTGCGCGCCTGTGTGTGTGTGGTCGACAGAGCCATGCTATTACCTCTGAACCTTTTTTGTGATGTTTTTTTGTGCATGAGATGATCAGAATCACCATGCTGCACTGATTTGAGGGGCACAGCGAGCAAAAAACATTTGTTTCATCATTTTGTTATCTACCTCTTAGGTTCATGTTGAGATAGAGGCATTACTACATAGACTAGATAATTTTCCCAAAGATCATTGTTGTACAGATTAGATAATTTTGAAAATGGTCTGAAGTGTTTTTCCTGCATCTCTTCTTTACTAATTGGTTTAAAAACCACAAACTTATGTTGTAGTTTTAGCAAAGAAAAATGAGTTTCTTTTCCTTTTTTGACAGTGACCTTCATCTAGCCTTTAGGATAATTTTTTTTCTTACAATGAATTTAAAATTACTGAAGTATGAAAAGTACATAGCATTTTAAATTTTGTTGAGGCTTAAGTCAGTCTGACGTTCCTTTCTTAACATTTGAGAAGGATTTGACTTCATTATTTTCCATTAAAAATTACTTTACAGATAGGTGCTGCATTTACATCTGTTGATTTAAATACTGTCATCTCAAATTTCTAGACTTAATATGGTAATTCATGTTTTTCTTTTCAATTGAGACTTGGTAATTTGGAGTATTTGGCAATAGCTAGAAAGTAAATACTGTAAATGATTTCAATATCCACAAAGTATGGATCATTTTTCATCTGTAATGTGCCCCCCAATGCAGCTCTACTTGCCAGATGCCTCTGAATGGAATAAAGAGTTTAACTCCTATCATCAGATAAAGTTGTGTGGTGTTTTTTTAAATTAATGAGGCATAGGGACAGACTGTTCTAAATACTTACGGTGCTTTGATCAAGTTGGTTTTCTGTCCATAGTAACAACTGGATAAGGATGAATTGTTACCTACAGGTATTCCACAGTTGCTAGGACAACCAGGTTACAATGTTTACACTTCCAAACACAAGCAGTGATGTCTGTGGCTTAGAATTCATCTTCTCCCTCCAATCTAACAATGCCATACGGTCTGTAGTAGAACCTATAGCTCAGGGTTTCTCTTGCACAGCTGTCTCAGGCTGATTTGCTGTGGAACGGATGTGAACTCAGCAGTCCTGTCCCAGGACAAACGTGAAGGAATCTTTAACAGGTTTGAAGTGAGATATGAAATACCAGAAATTTTTTTGGCAGTTTTTTTTACCCAGTCTTTACTGTGGTGGTTTTGGTGTGATGAAGTTGTGTTAATGAACATGGCCCTAGAAGGTTGGATAGGCAGAACCAGTCACACTAGAGCAACCAAATATGCTGGCAACCTGTATCTCACCCCAGCTGTGACCACCCAAACACACACCACTTCCCTGTGAGGTGATATGGCAATACATTTAGATCCTTGTTAACATTATTTGGAATAGAAATGAGACGATGTTTAACTGAATGTTTCAGAGTGAGATGGAGGGATTGGGGAATGAAGGAACATCATGAACTACACAACTCTTTATCTTTCTGAAGAGAAGTGGAAAACCCAACTTGTTTTCCAAACTTTTGCAGCCTCTTACTTGTCTTCACAGCTCATTTCCTGGGTCCAACCAGCAGAAAGAGGGAATTGAAGAAATTATGTCTGTAGAAGACACTGTGTAGAGTATTGTATTTCACAGCGCATCTAAGCTCATTTTTCCATGCCAATATCAAGCTATCTTCTCAGAACCAGCATCCTGCCATTTGAGCAACATAAGAAGTTAAGCCTTGCTCTGTACTGTGGGTGCATTTGTGACAGCTCAACTCCTGACTTTCTTAAGCATTTGCTTAATCATGACATTTTTATTTGCTTCTAACCTTCCAGAGCTTTTATTCCTAAGCTGCAATTTCCAAGGCATGCGCTCTTTGTAATACTTGCCATTAAATGAAGCATGTGTGCTGTGCAAGACAGCCTGGGCTTGATATGGTATTAGGGTGTAGGATTTTTAAACAAACATGAAAAATTGCAGAGAAAGCACTCAAGCTGGACTGTAACAGAGATGTTAGCTCAACTGATGGACACAAACAGTGATTGAAAATTAAATTACTCCAATGCAGTGCAGGAAATCAGTGAAATTATGACAAAAATTCCACTTCAATGGTTTCTCCTGTTCATTCGTCATCAAGGGATCCTGCACAGAACCAAACCTGCATGTACCTGTGTACGAGAGGACTGAACAATGAATCTGTAGATTCATTGCACAAGATGCTCGATTATTTTTATCTTACACAGAAATCATCTGACCCACTGACCTAATTCCCCAAATGTTTTCTTTCCAAAAGGAGTTTAATGTTGCACAGTACTGATCACCCAGACTGTCTTGGTTAATTTGTAAGTCCCCAGCTTTTAAAAGTATCAGGCCAAAGTCTCACCAAGGCAGGCAAGTAACCTGGCTGAGGACCTGGCTGAGGAATTGCAGTAGCTCAGCACATATTGTCAATACTGCTGTAAAATGGGTAAGGACAAAGTTCTTTTCCTGGGCTGGCAGTTCTGACTGTTTAATAGCAAGCAGTGGATGTTCCATAGAACTCCTTTTCACATTGTGCTTTAGCAGTATAGTCAGTTATACTTTTTTATTTTACTGGGGGTTTTGCCTCCTCCATTAATTTTTTTGTCTTATCTTACAGACTTTTACCCCTTTTCACCTTTAAGAGTCCTAACCTGTTCCCATGCAAGCTGTTCCTGTCTCTTAGTGTTCTTTTCTGGGTGCTCCTTTTGTTACTGTGCTCTCATAGACAGGATACTGTATGTGGTTCTGGTTACTAAATGTGGGTACATATAATGGTTTAACGTTTGCTAAACCTGCCTCTATCCATCTAGTATTACTGATCCTCACCAGCAGTAAAAGGCAAATTGTTTCGGGGAGTGAGTCACTTACTCCTACCCATCCCGCCTAGGAGGAAATGCCTGATTTAGAACCCATCAGGCTGTAAGACAGCCAAGGTTATCTTTCCCCCAGGTGATTACTTTTGAAAAGTTATCATGAAGCATTTTGAAAGTCCTTCTCTGCACTCAGACTTAACACTAATATGTCTGTTTTGTGGGCAAAGATGTTTTATCTGTGTAGTTTAACTACATTTTATAAATGCGCTTTGCTTAACTGCAGAAGTATCTGCTGCCTTGTATCAAAGAGCAGGTGAACTTGGGGGCAGTCATTCCTCAAAGAACAGAGGCTAGGCAGAGCAAGAAAACATGATGTGAAATAGAGGAAGAAGTTTGGGGTTTTTTTTTAATTAAATACACACACGCATCCTCCTAAACAACACAGCTATAGACACAATGACCAGGCTCACTTTGAGCATTACAAAGAGCAGCTGCTGTGCAGGGCTTGAAGTAATTTGTGGTGCTATGGGGTAAAAAAGGTGATTACCCTCAGAATCTTGTTTCTGCTTCCTGATGCATAGCAACACAGATTTCTCCAGAAGAGATCCTAATCCAGTGATGAAAGCTCTGACTTGGAGTGGAGTGTGTTACACAGACAAGTTTACCACCTTGAAGCTCTTCTTAACTGGTTAGCAGAGCATGCAGCAGTCAGATTAAGAACCAGCTGTGTGATAACATCTGAGTACCCAAGAGTGCATTTGCAGTAAGTAATGCTCAGTGACTGAGGGCTTCCTATAGAACTATTTTTGCCCACTTCAAAGAGCTGAAGGTTTACACTGCCAGGGTGTGTCTCAGTGTCCCTTTTCAGAAAGTAGGTAAGAGAAAAGCTAGAGGAGGAGCCAACTGCACATGCAGAATGAGCTGAACGTTTCTGAAGACAACTAATTGAAGTACTTCAGTTTGGGTTTTTTATTATTATTAAAAACATATTGGCATTGGCTGAAAAACTGAATTACTGTTCTGTTAACTCAAAGCACATTTATTTGTCACTGCTGCTCTCGGCTTTTATGTTCTCAGTAACACCAGCCTGTTTTCTGTCCCACTTCAACTCAGACCATGACTTGCTTTATTGTGACCAGAAGGAAACTGCTTAACACAAGAAGCGTCATCTCAGCTGTATTATTTCACAGTTTGTCCTTGCAGCATTCAAGTCTGTTTTGCACTGCCACTACAGGCAAGTCTTTCAAAGATACTAAAAAAAAACAAAACAATTACTCCAGAGGATGAGCATGAGTTTCAGGATAAATAGCTTGAGCAGCTGTCTTTGGCCCACTCTTCTCACTGCAAACTCCACTGGGACACTGGCTCCCCCAGCAAGTTCTGATAGGATTCTCTCTTTGACATTTTATGGTTGGACTCTATCTTAAAGGTCTTTTCCAACCTTGATGATTCTATGATTCTGATCACTTTTTTAGTTTGTTTACAACTTTGCTTAGGCACATCCACTAAATACACTCTTTTGTGCTGATAACTGTACTGACTGCTCAGTCAGTTCCCAAGCCTTTCTCTGATTTGTGAAGGCACACTCATTCTCTTTCCATACAGCAGCTGCATTAAGTTCTTGTCTCAAGATGATCACTGCTGTTAGCAGTCACTCCAAATATAAAGTCTTCTGGCAGGGACTGTGAAGTCATCTGTGCTAACTGGTCATCGTAGGAACCGAGAGTCCACAGCTTCTCCAATTCATAAACCTCTCGCGTCTCTGGCAGCATGAAATGCACCACTATGTTACCTGTGCGGAACAGAAATTCACAATAAATTAATGTCAGCTGTAAAGCACTACTACACCTTCAACTGTGCAAAGAGTTCAAGTCTTCCACACCCACTCTGGCTCAATGTAACAGGTCAGATGATAGACGTATCTTCTTAAATTGCTGCTTCCAGTTCTTAAACAGTGTTAGGAATTGGTCAGTCCTTCAAAAGACTCCAAGACTACAGTCACAAAAATGAGGCACAATACTTCACAATAAGACATTATCACATGACTCCAGACTATTGAAGTTATGACTTCTCTGGGACAGAAGAAAATAAGTTAAAAGGAATTTTACTTCAAAGAGTCCCACAAGGTGACAGATGGATTTTCAGCTTTCTTTTATTACCAACAACATCCAGTTATAGCCAAATAATTTTTCTTAGTTTGTTGCTCACACTTCCCAGGTGGTTTTTATAATGAAACGGATCCAAACTTTGATAAGTTTTTCTTAGGCATTTCCATTCTGTGCAATCAACAGTAGAGAATGTTTATTCCACTGTTTGTGTAATGCACTTTTTTCTATGTCCTTAAATTTCAATTGGTTTTCAGTCATTACAGTCAAGTATTATGACAGTTAAGTAACCAAGGCTTAAGATCACTGGCTACAGTGCTCCTCACTCATCTATCCTCTCTTTTAGGCCAAAACACCAAGCTAGAGGGTGATATTCTCAAGTTAGCAGTGAAGGAGAAATGATTTTTGAATGCAGTCTTTTATATTTGTGTAGAGTGTGTAGAGTTTCGCACTTGTAGAATAAAGAATTACACTCAATTTCTTAGGGCTGATGTTTTATCCCGTGTCATGGTATGATCTGGACAGTGAAAAAGTCTATTTAATAGTTCACTACTAAGGCAGTATACAGTGAGCACCCACATAACCAAACAGGGGTTATAGAAACTTGAGAAAACCGACAAAAGTAGCTTTTTTTTTTCCACTACTATTATCTTCAATTTATTAAAACGTGGTTTAGCCACTAAAGAGTAGTCACTGTTTTTTTTCTCAGTGCCAAAGATATTTAATGAACAATCATTTAATATCTCAATGAGTTCAAGCAACAACTGGAATTCCAAAACAGGAAAGTATTGTGAATTTTCTGTGGCAACCAGGATTGGTGGTAAGATGCTTCTGTCAACAAAGAGCTCATGCAGAATTTTGTACTTGTCAGATTCATAAATATTTACCAAAATCAATGCATAGCCAGTCATCTGTCTCTTTTCCTTCAATCTGAGTATGAGGCTCACTTTCTTCTTTGAGATGCTTGTACTAAGAAAAAAAAATAATGGCAGGAAATTAAGTACATTGCATTTATTTAAAAGCACTCAACAGAGAAGCTAGATTTTGCTGAGTTGTTTTAAAGCTTAAATAGGTCAGATTACTTCATGTTGGTTCTGGGGTCTGCACAAAAAAAAAGAATATACACTTGCAGTACTGGAAAATAAGTACAGATTTCTTAATGGGATTTCGTATCAAATCTGGAACCTAATGCTCTGAATTCCCATACAGTTACCCACGAATTTTGTAGGTTATCCATATTTTCTCAAGATGAATATTGAATACTACTGCTCAGCATTACAGCAGTCTTTCAGTTACTGGGTCCTAAAACTGCCACTATCACCACGTTTTATTTCCTTTCCAATACCTTTCATTGGTGTTTTACACTGGGTAGTTAAGGATGCAGAAATAAGCTTAGCTTCTTCTCAGAGAGGAGTGGGGTGAAAAAGTTTCATCCCGTGCCACGAGGAAGGCATTCAAGCAATGTCTCTGGAGTGCACATGAGCACCACTCACTGCAAGCTGGGGAAAAGCATGACAGGCACACGGGTTTCCCAGCTATGAACTGCTGTGGGAGAGAAGGGGGCAGCTCACAGCACACGCTCAGCTAGGGAAAGTGGGTGGTTAGTTCCCTTCGCAACACAAGGTGGCTTTTGTAAATGCCAGCTTGAGAAGAGGCTTAGCTCTCCCCACCCAGTACATAAAGAACCTGAGCACCTACCAGAGATGAGGGAATTTGACAGCTAGAAGCTTAAGCATGGGCACTTTCAGACCTGCCCATAACCTACTTGTTTCTCTACAAGTAGCATCAACAGAAAGGGCTCTAACAGTCCTTTCTGCCATGGAAGGCAAAACACAACACATACTGGCATGGCTGGCTAAGAAACGAGTCCTACTTCACTGGGAATGCAATTATCACCAAACGCAGCTATTCCTGGTTGTTCCACACAATGCTGGCTGCCACATAATGACCCCAGTTTGAAAACCAGCAGGAAAACATTTAAAACACACTAGTTCTGAGTTACTTTCAAAATGTAACTCAGAACTACTTCTACCTTACTACCTTTATGATGACTAATGGTAATTGTCAAAAGACTCTCTGAAACTCAGCTTAAAATGCTAAAAGCCCTGTGTGCACTGCCATCAGCTATCATCAGGCTGCAAAGGCGGATCTCTGCTACAAGTTTCCAAGCCCCATCTTTAGAGGCTGTGTAAGGTGAACAGATTACAATAAAGCCCAGTGTTAGCTTCCTCTAACATGAAACCAGATGGGAATGGGTAAGCAGTAGGTGGGACTTTGCCATTTACAGGCTACTGGAAGCAAAGCAGGAAGATCTCATGCTACACCCGAGCACTTCAGTGTTTTACTGTGATTAAATCATGCACCAACACAAGCATGGTATGGTAATGGTAAAGCTTGCCAGCTGCCTGCCAGTACTCCTGAGCCACCTGCTCTGCTTTACATCTTAAGCTTCAGCTTATTTTTGACTAGAAAACTTTCAATGCTCAGCCACTCCAACGTACTTGGTCAGGCTTCCCAGTTTTTCAGGAGGCCCAGGAGGGACACCATGTCTCCCCAGAGGCTCCGTCCTTACAAAATTGCTGCTTTTACAGCCACCAGAGGGTGCAGCTATGAAGCACAGCCATGTTTTTGCAGGGTGGGTGGTACTCACTGATATCTCCTGGTCTGGGGGAGATGAAAAGCTGTCGATTTAAGTTGTTGCAAGTTATGCTAACAACAGAATATATATTAAGCATGTAGATTTCATACATTCAAATCACATTAATGCAACTTCCAGCTTAAGGCAAAAATTTGGTTTGCAAAGATGCATCCATTCCTGCAAAGAACACAAGAAACTCCCCTAACCTCTTCAGAAATACACTGAAAAGCAAAACCATCTCTCCCTCTTTCCTTCCCCCCTCAAGTCTCACAGCTGAAACAAATGGGACTGGAAGGAAGAATGTAAAACCAAGAGCCAAAGGAAAAATGGGGTCAGGAAGGGAAAGAAAGTGGGTGAAGAGAAGACAAACTCCAGGCTGAGTCCAGAAAGCTGATTAGATGGGGACTGGTTATACTCCTCACACTGCGCTTTTTAAAGTTCTTTTCTGGCCATAAAGTTTCCCCTTCCCTGAGTCTGGTCCTCATCCCAAACTTGTATTTTTATTCTGACTTCTATGTCTGTACTGAAAAGCTCACATTCCACCAAAGCCAAACAGCGCAGGATTTCTATGCAAGGATGGGTACCACTGCATTTCCTATCCTCCTCTTCATGCACAGCAGGGTAAATATGAAATAGCAGTTTGCTTTACTAAGCCCAGGAGGGGATGCTGTGCCTCTTAGGATGCCATCTTTTTCCCAGCCTTACAATATACCTGAGAATCTGGAAATCTTAGGGATTAGGGTTTGAGAACAGTCAGAGTAAGTATTACGAATGACTGGGAACAGCTATGACGCTTGCTGGACAAAGATAAAAGTGGACACAGGTGGTCATCACCATTTCACATTACTCCTGTCCGAGCCACCGAACTCTGCTGATGTCATCACTGTGCTACATCCAGAGAGGTCTGTTTTTAAAACATACTACCTACATTTTATGTAGTGCTGCTAAAGGGAAAAAGCACAGTTACTTCCTAGATGTATTCAGGACTAAACGATATAATGTACTCAGTTTCATCTTACCTGGTACAACCTTATATGTGCAATCCTGAGGAAATTCCTTTCACAACACTTAAAACCATTCCCCAAAGCTCAGAGAGAGCAGCAAGAACTGTCTTACCATTTTCAGCATGTAATGTGCCATTGCATGGAGATGCCGTGTTGAAGATCCACTCACAATTATAAAATAATCACAGTATTTTATTTCTGGAGGTGGCTGGATGACACAGATGTCTTTAGCATTTTCTTGCCTCAGCAGTGCTACAACAAAGTCAATGTTGAACTTTTGAAGAACAGTATCTGGAACAGATGGAAAAAATAACACAGTGGCAATTTATCTTATTAACTGCAAAAATCAACCATTTAAGAAGCCATAAAATAGCAATTAACTGAATTATAGCCTAATATAGTCACTCATTATGGAGTTTCATTTGATACTGACAATGCAACATGATCTGCAGATTTTTCAAAACCATCTTTAAAACCACCAAAGCTAAGAACTAAGCAGTGTTCTGGAAAACAAGACTTTATCACTAGATATAACAGTTACCTAAATTAAACTTTGATGTTTCCTAACTTACTTATTCCTTGTTGTTAACACTTAAAAGCCAATTAAGATGAATGAAACCTAAGTACTTCAACAGTCATTATTGAAACAATAGGCAAAATTGAAAATATTTCAAAACAATGCTTTTCAACAGGCCTGTGATAATATATAGTGATGACATTATTCTAGAGTCTTAAGGAGGTGAAATCAATATACTGAAAATGGAGCTGACGTGATGCAGTGTGAAGATATTTTTTAATCTCCACATGGAATAAAGCCACTTTTTTTCTTTTTCCCTAGCCTGTTCTGCTGCAGAGGATTATGATACTGTAGACAGTGCTTTAGTCCTTCAACAGTTTAAGCAAGCCAGGTTAGAAACCATTAAATCTGTGCAACTACCTTGTGTTCGCACCAAGAAATCAGTTTATTTATAATCTGTCCTACTTACATAGATGCAATTTGTGTGCACACTTAAGACATAATTTGAATCTGTCAGCAATGCAAGTCTACCACTATAACGTGAACGTTAGTGCAGATCGAGCATCAGCACAAAGCCAAACTTCGTATTTCCCAACATAAAGAAAAAGCCAAACAGAAGAACAATAGCTACATACAATTACACGCATGAACGGGGATTTGAAATTGGATCAGATTTCTGTAAATGGAAGCCTTTGAGCTCAGGGACTCATGCATTCTTTCAACTTTTTGGTGTGGTCACACATGAAGAAAATTAGCGACGGCCACAGCCCCTCCAGACGCAGTGGTTACAGAAGTTAAGTATTTGCCTGGTAGCCACATGTGAAGTTTCCAGTGCCTCCTCAGAGAGCGAACGGCCTAAACAACCCCGGGCACGGTCTGCCACGCCGATCGGCACGGCCAGATGCAGGCTGCAGCAGGCTTGCAGAACAGCGACAGGGACACACCAGCTCTGTGCACACGAGGCTGCTACCCGTAACCAGCCACCCGTAACTGCTTCCCACCGTAACACGGAGACTGCCAGTGCACATCCCAAAAACAACTCCAGCCCCCTCGGCACCACCGCCCCCTCAGAAGTTCCTGTAGGCATCTACACACAAGCTCCATCCGCGCCAGCCCCGAATTCTCATTTTCCCGCAGGGCAAGGGAATCGATGCTGGCCCAGCGCCGACGCCGTGACCCCGAGGCCCGCGGTCGAA
>VZRE01000415.1:111458-156886 GCA_013396775.1 Cephalopterus ornatus
GGGGGCGCGCGCGCGGTGGCTGCGTGGAGGTGGCGGCGCTGCCGACGGTGTCCCCGAACCGGCCCCGGGGTGTCCCCGAACCGGCCCCGAGATGTCCCCGAACCTCTGCTCAGGTGTCCTCGAGCTCCAGCGGGGCGCCGGCCCTGGGGCCCTGCGTCTCCGCTCGTCGCAGCGGCCCCTCTCCAAGGAGCAGGCGCTCGGCCCGTCATGGAATCATAGAATGGTTTGGGTTGGAAGGGGGACCTTGAAGATCATCCACTTCCAACCCCGCTGCCATGGGTAGGGAAACCCCCAACTAGACCCAACTAGATGGCTCAGAGCCCCATCCAGCCTGGCTTTGAACAGCTCTGGAGTGGGGCATCCACAACTTCCCTGGGCAATCTGTTCCAGTGCCTCCCCACCCTCACAGTAAAGAATTTTTTCCTAATATCTAATCTAAACCTACTCTTTTTCAATTTGAACCCATTCCCCCTTGTCCTGTCACTACATGCGCTTGTAAATAGTCTTACCCCATTTTTCCTGTAGGCTCCCTTCAGATATTGGAAGGCCACAATTAGGTCACCTTGAAGCCTTCTCTTTTCGTGGCTGAACAATCTCAATTCTCTCAGCTTTTCCTCGCTGGAGAGGTGCTCCATCCCTCTGATCAAGTTGGTGGCCCTCCTCTGGACTCACTCCAACAGGCTGATGTCCTTCCTGTGCTGAGGACCACAGAGCTAGATGCAGAACTCCAGGTGCAGTCGCACCAGAGCAGAGCAGAGCAGAGAGGAAGAATCCCTTCCCTCAACCTGTTGGTCACACTGCTTGTGATGCAGTCTAGTCATGTTTGGTCCCTGCCGGACCCAGCCCTGGGGCACCCCTGGTCCCCTGCCAGCGTCCTGGTGTGAGGATGGAGGTGTGCAGACGAGGAACATCAGGGCTGACATTAGCCCATCCTCACCTTCCCTGTCCCCGCTTTGTGCTCCTTGTCTGTGTTCTGTGAGGAGTGTCTGACCTCCAAGGTGGTAAAAGGGGAAGGGACCTTTCTTTTTCAGATTTCCTTGTGAGTGTGTTTGTGTGTGCATATGTTATGTTTTCCTGCACTGCATGAAACCCATATTTGGATTTTGAAATTTTCAGACCTCTCAATGTCTTCGTCACCCACTTTTTTTTCTCCCTGAATTCGGACACATGACAAGGTTCCTATGGCTCACTGCCTCCTTGAAGCCCTGGGTCATGCAACAAGAAACTGTGGCTGGGTATCTGTTTTATAGCACACACTACTGGTTGCTCTTCAACCTTTTGGACTCCATTGTCCTCTTTGCCATATGCAGCTGATCAGTTGGGTTTTCAGCCGCACCTGGCCTACGGGATTCTGGAGCCAGAAAACAGATGCAGGTTGGCTTAGGGATACGTCCTGAAGGTAGCGTTTTGTTTGGTACCATGGCTCGGGAACGTGGCCCAGGGGATAGTTGAACAAGCGTAAAGGATCATAGAATATGCTGAGTTGGAAGGGACTCATCAGGATCATTGAATCCAACTCGTGGCCCTGTGCAAGACACCCCAAGAATCACACCATGTGCCTGAGAGCATTGTCCAGGCACTTCTTGAACTCAGACAGGCTTGGTGCTTTGTCCACTTCCCTGGGGAGCCTGCTCCAGTGCTCAACCATCCTCTGAGTGAAAAACTTTCTCCTGATATCCAACCTAAACCTCCTCCAACTCAGCTTCATGCCATTTCCTTGAGTCCTGTCACTGGTCATGAGAATGAAGAAATTGGTACCTGCCCCACTGCTTCCCCTCATGAAGATGTTGAAGACTACAATGAGGTCTCCCCTCAGTCTCCTCTTCTGCAGGCTGAACAAACCAAGTGACCAAGTGAACAAGCAAATCAAGGATGATTTGATGTATCTAGATTTGAGAGATAAGGTAATTCCTGCACTTTAACCAGCTCTGTGCTGTACGAGGTTGTTGGGCATCTGTAAAAGGGCAGATACAAAATGCAGACACTGCCATATAAACCCAAATCACATATCCCAGCTCAGGCCTTGTGCCCCCTTTTAAAGTCAGTGGCTTTGGCTAAAAAGCTGCAGCTGGTTTGAAACAATTTTTCTTGGGAAAGTGTGTTTTACATTTGTGTGATTCCCACACTGTTAATGAGCACAGGGTAGTAGTCTCACTGTGTTTAGTTTGCTATGGGGAATGTTGTCAAGGGCTAAAAAACTATGACCTAGGCATGTCTGAGCATTTGTGTTTAATGTGGGTAAAACTTGTTTCTGTGCACCTCCTTCCCCTGGAGATGCTGGCATTTACAGGTACAGTAAGATTAAAGAATTACTATTCAGAATGTTTTTCCCTCTCTCACTGAGTATAATGGTAAAACAGTGGTATTAAGGTTTAAAGGGCATAATCATGGTTGGTGCCAGAATCTTTTAGGTGGTGCTCAGCAACAGGATGAGGAGCAGAAGCCATAAACTACAATACATAAATTTTCACCTCAACATTAGGAGGCATGTCTTTATGTTGAGCGTGGCAGAGCACTGGAACAGCTAACCCTGGAGGTCATGGACTCTCCCTCTCTGAAGACACTCAAAACCCACCTGGACACATTCCTGTGCAACCTGTTGTAGGTGAACCTGCCTTGGCAGTGGGATTGGACTAGATAATCTCCAGAGCTCCCTTCCAACCCTAACAATTCCATGATTCTGTGAGAATTATACAGACCTGTGGTGAGTAAAGCTTTATCTTTGAAGAAAATGTTACTATGCTCTATGAGGCTGGAGGTGACCAGTTGTACAAATAAGCCACAGTGGCTAGATGTCTCTTGCAAACTGTTGTTTGATTCTTCTACAATTCCTTCAGGGACTGGTGGTTTTTAGCCCTGGTTTCAGCTTCAAAATATTTTTGGTAAGAAAAAAATGCCACATCTGATGAGTGTCTTAACTGTGTGCTATAAAAAATGTTCCAGAAGAAAAGGGGGGAGAAAAAAAACAAGTGGTTTGAAATAATAATTCAGTTTTTAAAGTAATTTTTAACGAACTGATGTTTCGGTTTCTCTTGATGACATGTTTGAAAAGATGTTCTTTCTGTAAAAATTATGTACATTTATGTTTGATGTCATTCTTGATGTTATTTCTCCAAAGGGGTGCCTGAAAGCTGTCTTGTAACATTTGCTGACATTCACAAATATGTTGTTTGTCAGCTGTTCTTGCCTTTGAAGGACATGAAGTTCATTTGTATCCTGATCTGTTCTGAAATTGGGTTCCTTAGCTGTCATCTGGTTGTTGAGAAAGTCTCCTTGCTTCTCAGATTCGTGATGCCATTGCTGTGAGTACACTTGAAGGGAAACTGCAAAATCAGCTAGATAACGAATGGTAGTACCAGGTGTGAACTAAGGGTAAAGCAAATTTGTGTTTTCTGGAGGTAGATACTGTTTTGATCAATAAATGGACAACTCGTCAAGTTGCTTATCTCAGAGTATTTCTTTCTGAGACAGAGAAAATCTACTCTTTAAAATCATTAGATGGTTTATTTGTCAGTGTAGCAGTTAAATTCCATTGTATAAAAGTAAAGTTGTATGAAATAGAAGTTACAGCTGAAAATGCAAAATCATACTATAAAAATGTAATATTCTGACATGATACTTAAAGGGAGATAATGCAATATATTCTGTATACTTGGGTTAAAGAATAAAGTTCTTAACGTATGCCCGAAAGCTGTTTTCTGTGCAAAAGCTTAAGATGTCTCTGAGCTTCTAACATGCAGTGTTTTGCAGAAACAAGATGCTTTCTGCATACAGCCTAGGTCAGTGGTAGCCTGCATCTTCACTGATCCTAAGATGTGACAGATTTAATGTTTTCATGCTTCATTTCAGATCATCTCAAGCTTTCCACTAAACCTCTGTCCTGCCTCAAGCTAGAGCAACAAATACAAATTACAGTCTTGCCTGACTGATAACAGAGGACATAATATTCAGGCAGTAATTTTTGCAGTAAATGTGTTTTCTGTTTAAGTCAGAAAATAGTCTTAGATGCACAATTCTGGTTAGACAATAGGATGTTAGCTATAAGGAAGATGGAACAATAGCAAATACACTGCTTTTAATAATATAACTGAAATGGCCACAAAAGAATTAAAATAATGGTAGAACCTGTGGGAAAAAAAGAAGAAAATAGGTTGATGAGCATTTGACGAATCTGCTAAAACAGTAGGAAAGTGTGTTTATGGTTATATATCGCCTGAAAACAGCATGTATCAGAGATGTTTCAAGACACAGTAAATAAGCTAATTATCTTGAAATACAGATCTTCAAAGAATTCAGTGTTCAGAAATGGATTGTGTAAGGTCATTGCCAGCCTCCATTTTGGTTATAAGCTTTACTATTAACAGCTGGACTTTTATGGAACATGAACTAGAAAGCATTTTTGATCTGCTTGCTCATCTCAGTAAAGCTCTTTAGCAGCCTTTTCTCTGCTACAAATAAGATGCTGTCCTTTTGTCATCATCCAATGACCCAGCCTTCAGCAGTTTGCTGCTGATCTCACACGGTGAAATGCCACACTGCTGAATGGGGAGCATGTGTGGCTACGAAGCCAAATCGCTTTGGAAAAGCCTTAGAGTTAGGTTTTTTTAACACAGAATTGCAGCTAGAGTGAACAAGGCACATTGGTTTTGCTTAAGCTTATATTTTCTGAGCTGCATCATGCAAAAGCAGGAACTGGAACATAGTGCTATATGTATATTGGGGTTTTCATTTATTTGTGTAAGTGATCAAAGACAAAGGGATGTAGGAGCAAGCAGAAATTACTGTATCTTTACAGCAGGAGAGAGAGAAATGAAAAGAGAAGGGGAAAAGGGAGTTGAATGCTTCCCCTTCTTGCTAGACCCCTCCTTCTGCTGACCCTTGTATGTGGAGCATATATCCACACATCTGCCCTTGGGGAGTGGTGGTGTCAATCTGGTCTCTCAAGACCAATGGAAACAAAGGAGACAAAGACAGCATCAGCAATTGTGTCTTAAGATTTTACCTGGGACTCAGAGTAAAAGTTTGGACAGGGGGAGCCAAGCCGATAGGCCTCATCTTGTTGCTCGGGTGCCTGTGGTTTAGTTTATAGTGAGACTCATGCACTGGTAGCCATGTCCAGTGGGAAACTAAATGTGCCCAACCCTGTTTTCTGGCCCTGAGGCCAACTGGAATTCAATGAGCTGCACCCATGCTATTGAACCCTGCAAAACAGGGTGGTGGCTGCCAAACTCCCAGTGGGGAACTGTCCCTCTGGTGGTTCCCAGAATATAGGGTTTGCTTGGTGGGGAGCTAGACTGCCTGGGGCAAGTCTGTGCTAGGGCCTCCCGAACAGTGTTATGGTGGCAGCAGTTCAGTGTCAATGCCTGGGAATAGGCCATGGCACGTTTCATTCCACAGACATAACACGTGCCTGCCCCCCATGTCTCTCTTTCAAGCAAAGACATGACTCCTGCTAAGGCAGTAAGCAGCAATAAAAGCTAAGTGTTTACAAGTTGGTTGGTTGTTGGGGTTTTTTTGTCTTTTTTAAATTAACCTTTCCTTCTCCCTCCCTTCCAAATTATGGATGTGAATAATTTTGCAGGTTGTTAACCTAGAAGTAAGAAAACCCAGATAAGGGTGTGGGAATGGGGGGCTGTTAGTTGTTCAGAAGAGTTTATCCTAGATCACAAGTAAGAACAGCAAGTGCTTAAAACTACTTCCTGGTTTTCTACAAAGGACTACTTTAATGTTTCTAATTGCACCAAGCCCCAAAAGTTATTATCCCATCCATATGTGCGAAAGCACACCTTACTCCCTGCTTTTTTTTTTAATAAGAAAAAAGCCCCAACTGAAGTACAGTTCAGTATGAGTTCTGTACTTAATCTAATAGTGTTACACTAAAGGTTTAAACAATGCCTTGTTTACTCTTCAGCAGAGGATTTCTCTCAGTGCTATTAGGGAAGAAAATGGCTTTGAAACTGCTGAAGTAAGCAGTGAGTCCCTCCTGCTTCTCTGTTTGTCCTGTGCTTCGCTCAATAGGCTTGTATTCCTTGTATCTCCTGCAAGGAATGTGCACAGTTAGTTGCTGAAAGACATTTAAATGAAAGTCCACATTTAGTATGTGACCAGTGCATAAGAGCATTAATCATTTATTCATCAGACATTCTCTCTCCTTCTCCCCTGTCCAGTCTCATCTAATGGCTGGTCAGTAGTGGTGACTAGGGCCTGGTTAAAGAGAAGGTTCCCTTGCTTAGTGGAGAACCGTTGCTCTGTGGAGGTGTGCGTTTCTCACCACTGACTGTGAAGGGTGAGCACACATTTGGCTCAGGAGTCTTGGTGCAGTCTTAAAGTCTCATGAGAAACAACTAAGCTAATATTGTAGTAACATGTGCTTCTGTGAATTACTGTCTAGGGTCCCCAGCACCTTTTTCCCAAAGAGTTTATTCGTCAATTATTTAATGAAGAATTTTGGTGATTAATTTTCAATCTGTCAGTCACTTGTGAACACTTCTTGTAAGAGTTTTAGAACTAAATTAAATTTCTGTTTGTTCAATTTCACTGTATATATAAATCACATCATGCAGTTTGAGTTTGCATTCTGCTTACATGCAGTTCCCAGGCCTGCTAGTATTAGTATCTTATGGGCACAGAACATAATTTTGTATGAAAACCTTTAACATCTGCATATTTTCCAGTGGTTTTGTGGCCTAAGCCAGTAATCTCATGTTCTTGAATATTTGCCAAAATGTTTGTGAACTGCAATGATAAAGAAACAAGTATGTAGCTAAAACTAATTTAAGTTGCTTGATTTGTTGATTTAAACTTGATATTTTGACAGTTCTTTAACTGTTTTTAATCACAGAAACTAGCAACTTACTTGTAAAGGACAAATGCCCCAATGGTGGCAAAAACTGCCAATAAGCCAAGGAAGATAAAGACACCTTCTGTTGTTCTGTATGATGATCCTAGAGTTCAGAAAACAGAATGATTAGAAGTTAACCTGTTTTACAGTGAGATAGACTTTCTAAAGAAAATCCCATTTTTACTTCATTGCTGTATGGACTGAAGTAAACTTAATAGCTCTAATTCATTAAGCATTGGCAGTCAGTGACTGGCAGGAGGTGGTGCTTTCATATTCTAATCATTGTAATTCTCAGTTCCACCAAAGTGTGAGTTGGGCTTTGCCAGTTTTCTCATAAGAGCCATGCTCCTCAGACATGTGGCTGCTCTTCCAGCATGGAAGGGAATGAAGGGCCTTGCTGGCACCCCAGGAGGTGAAGCTAATCTGCTTTGATTATAGTGGAAACCCCGAAGTACAACTTAGCTTTGCCCTCTGGAGGAGGCCTAGGCACACCAGCCTTGTTGGGCTGAAGGCCTCTGTGAATATGGTTATGGAAAAATCCTGCTGCATGCTTATTTTCATCTTTAGGAGCCAGAATGCACTTACAGCTTTGGCATGGGGCCTTAGTTATAATGAACTCATTGGAGTACCAATAAATTTATATCTAGGTTAAATAAAATCAGACAAAAATACTGTGAAAAATTACCACAAATGTTCAGTTTCTTGGCTGATAGTAAAGAGTTCAGAGGAGTCACTAGAACATTGTAATGGGAAGTCAGGAGGGCAATGGAGCGGGAGCAGAGAGACAACGTGATCATTTAGACTTCTGACTGAGGCTCAGTTTAGTACCTGATTCTGTCAAAGACTGCTTGGATGGCTATGAGCAAGATACAGTGATACTCCTCCAAACAAAGGTAAACCTCCTATTCTGAAATTGTTACCCTGGGCAGACTCTGTAGTCGATGGATGTCACACACATCATTCCAGAACCTGCTTCATCTTATCCTCATGTAGAAATAGAAACTTGGTCAAGGTTAATGGGATACAAAGAGGGCCTAGGGCAGCCAACTCTGCTGCAGACTTTGATTCTGTCTCAAGTGAGCTGAATTCCTCTCTTTTTCTGCTGTTTCTCCATATGTGAGTATGTCCCCCACCTGCTTTTAAGCCCAACAGAGTTTTTGGTGGAAAAATACATTATGGCTTAAGAACTGTTCATACTCTGTGGTACTGAAAAGTTTGTATAATTACCTTACTCACTGGATCGTAAACATAAATCAACCAAAGTCTAACACCTAAAATTCCCATAGGGAAATAATTCTCTTTATCTTTGCATCGACTTTCAAGCTGGCACAGTCTCAGCTGAGGCCTCTAGGCTTAATAAAAACCCTATATATATTCCTGTGCTCTTTCCCCTGCAGTGAAATGACCACAGGGAGAAGCTATTCACAGACAACCCACACCTGCTCTGTGTGGACTCACCTCCATTTACAGAAATCAGTGCACTGGCAAGGGCTTGACTTGAGTCATCACCCAAGGTGATGTTTATACAGTATGTTCCAGGTTCCTCAAAAGATCTCCTGATGGTGAGTAAACATTCATCGCTGATGGCGACGGGGTCACATACCACACTCTTGGACACCTGGCAAGTGGGGTCAGAAACTACTGTGCAGACATCTGTGGGCAGACTGGGATGGGAAGAGAGAACGCATTGCATCTGTGGAGTCCTCTAACCCGGTTCATAGACACATTGCACTGGTACACCATTTTTATGCTGATGCCTGATGACATCAGTGGCACTATAGTGATTTAAGAGTGTTTTATTAATACTGTATATACTTTTTACATTTATATATGTACATGTGGGTTTTATATAGAATGCATATATACAATCTATGTAATTATCTGCTTGTTCTGCTTATCATTTAACGTTTTATGGCGATCACAAAATTACCTGTATCAAATCAACTTATAAAGTCCATTACTTTTAATAAACATCATTAAGAAAGGAATGCAGATTCTTGTAAGTAGTATCATGTGTCAAAAAAGAAAACACTAGCTTAAGAGAGTTTAATTGTTTTCCAGTTGTATTACCAAGGTGATTCTTGTATTTCTTAGTCCTCTCAACTCTAATCCTAGGAGCTAGGACTATTCGTGCAATGTTTTCCTACCCAAGAAATTGCTTGGACATGCCCATTTACTCTAAGTGTCAAAAAATCATGTCCAAAAAGGAAAGATTTCATTGCAATTTCAGTAAACTGATTCCCATTTTACAATAGGTGCTGAAATCTTTTCTTGCCAGGAAAATAAAGAATTGTTTCTTCCCACAATTCTAGTTCTGTTATTTTTACTGAGACTTGACGTTTCCTCTGAATCCTAAGCGCCTGGCAGTAACCTCTGTTGCCATAGTTTACAAATGACACTTGCATTATCTTTAGTTCCAGTCAAGAAATAGAAACACTGTAGTTCCCAAATTTTGTTCATACAGCTGCATCTAAGTGCAGACAGCATTCCAGCACCTAATTATTTTTAAAGAGGGAACACTGACCACTTCATTCACACACTTACCTCCCTTGGCAGGTAACAACAAAGTCAACCAGTGAGTTTTCAGCTTGACTTTCTGTCATCTGGATGCTCGTCATCTGAATAATATTTACCTCAAGGATTCCCTCTGGGAGAGGAAACACATGTCAATGGTAGGACACGTGACAAGCTCTGAAGTCTGTGTGTACTGAACCTTAAGTATTTGGCTGATACTCAGCTCAGGTCTTGTTTTCCATAACCATTCCCTCTTAGCACTCCTCTTGAGCGGTTTGAAAGTTGAGAAATTTTTCCAGTGCTTTCCCTGTGAGGCTGCTCCTTTCTGCTCTGCTTCTTTTCCCCATTATTATTATTTACTTACTTGTTTTTACTGAATCACTTCCTGCCACATGTGACTTCTCTGCATTCAAAGGTCAGTTCAACCTTATTTAAACCCCCTCCCCAGTCCATACGCTCCTGATGTGGCAGATTCAAAAGCTGATGATACAGAGAGGAGTG
This sequence comes from Cephalopterus ornatus, assembly GCA_013396775.1. Classification (NCBI taxonomy): domain Eukaryota; kingdom Metazoa; phylum Chordata; class Aves; order Passeriformes; family Cotingidae; genus Cephalopterus; species Cephalopterus ornatus. Next base: position 121,315 of record VZRE01000415.1, read on the forward strand.
ATACTGTGCACATCCCTACCAGCCATTTTCCAGCCCAAGTGCCTGGAAACACCACATGTAGCATGGGGTCAGCCATCAGCAGGAATCCAGAACAAAGCCAGCCTCCTGTATCTGAAACCTCTGCCACTAGATCCTGGCAGAGTGCATGAAGAAACCAAAGTCAGCCAGTTAGATGTCTCTACATTAATCTTTAAAACTCCCACCTATGTCTGTGAGAAGGATCTTATTGTGGGTCTCATGTATTTGATAAAATGGTGTCTAAATAAATACTATCCCTACCATACTTTTTTGTACATTCTTAGCACCATTCCTTTGTTCAGGTGTTGACCATGTCCTTACCTACGACAGAGATACCACTTCTATAGTATCCATTTCTGTAAATATGGCAACCTGCATCAGGATTATCCTCCACTGACTCAACAATGGCAGAAGGGTCTGAATTAGAAGATGCTCCGGTAGTTACTGTTTGAAGGAAAAGGAATAGGTACACAACTTTAGAACAAGCTCTACTTAGGGGTATTTTCAGCATGGCCATATGTTCCAACTGCCTTCATTCCATAGGTCATTAGTGACTTTGGTTTGCAGCTGTGCAGTCATGTATGTATCTGTATGGGGTCGTGGCAATAATCCCTAAAGAAAACACACGTGCCCAGCCGTAGAACTCTGGAGTGGCCTGGGTACCCTCACTCTAAAACCCCCTTTGCTAGTCACCCATCTCTGTGAAATAAAAGGGAGACTACAAGGTGTAATATAATTAAACACTTCTTTGAAACCCCCAAATCAACTATATAAGAAATCCAAAGGCCAATAAAAGGTTTAAAATGCTTTCTTTAAAAGCTGATATTTTCCCACTGCTCTACATTACAGCTAGTGGAAAAATGAAGAGGGGAAGTGGTGAAAATTATACCTTTCCTTTCATTTTTGATTCCCACTCAACATTTTGGTAGAAGCACATATTAAAAATATGAAATTTGAAAAATATAGCCACATTTACAATCTCATAGTAGTAGTATTATAGCTGAAACTGCAGGCCTTCTGCACAACTTAAAACCCTTTGAGATCATAAACCAAGGTTGAACATGATGGAAGTTGTTCTGAAATATGATAGTCAATAAATCTAAAGTGGAAAAGCTGTTTTGGGTTGAAGCCACGTGGAAATCCCGTATTTTTGAATATGACTAAGTTGTTCTAGTTCAATACGATCTGATTTAATTTTGGTTAGAATTTAATGCAATCCAGAAAGGAACTTGCCAGAGTGTTCTGAAATACCTCCTTCTCACTTTAAATTTACATCTTACCTCAGAAGATGACCCTGAGTACGCAAGGCTAAAGTGTCCTGACCTAATGTGGTAGGGGTTATACAATCAAATTTACATGCACTGTATGTTCACCTGGAGACATCTGTGTGCTGTCACTGTGGTGGTAGAACTGGATAAGTAATGTGTTAAATGTGTAAGTGATCCCTACCACAGAATCATAGAAGACTTTACGCTAATGGTTCTGTCTCTAAACCAAGTTATGGAGGGTTTGCAGAGCCTTGCAGCTCTTTCATGATGACAGTAAACCTTCTAAAGATATGAACTTAAAATATCAGAAGTTAGAGTTTTAGCATAGCTCTGAATGCCACTGTTGCTTGATAAATTCTTACCTGCTGAGGTGGGCGGTGGTGCAGTGGGTGTTACTGGCCTGCAGGGCACAGGAATGATGGCTTGGACGGTTAAATTCAGAGTGAAGTTTCCTTGCAGAGTGTAAGTGTGTGAGGTAGTAGAACTGCTGGCTACAAATAAGCCACTTCCATCTCCAAAGTTCCACTTGTAGGAGATGGCAGAATTGTTAAGATAGTAGCTGGGATCATGGATATTCACATCAAATGTAATTGGTGAGTCTTTGATAAAAATGGAGTCTGAGATGTTGCGGTCATGTTTTTGGAACATACTCACAACTATTGGAATTTTGTCTGGAGGGGAAAAAAAAGGAGTAAATAAATAAAGCATAGATGCCTGGCTGCAAACAAAGAACAGCTCCAAAGTCCCTTAACAGCAACAATCAGAATATGAGATATTAGTATCTTTAGCACAGACTTCTACTTTAATTCGATTTATGATCTGATGACTGAATACCAGTAGGAAACAGCTACCCAGAAAAGTATGGGAACAAATGAGGAATCAGAGACATCTGTGGAAGATTGCATTTCCTTTCATAAATAATTCTCATTACAAAGTAGAGGTGTCACTACTGAGCTAGACACAAAAGTAACTTGCTCTACTCAAGGCAATTTACCAGAGATTCCACTTTCCTATTAAAAGTCTTCTTTGGGCCAATGTCCTCTTTTCATGCCAGATGATGCTTGTGCTGAATTCTTTTAACATCTAAGCAACAAATACCCCCAGTATTTTATTACAGTTTATTCCAGCTTACTCACCTGTTACAGAGTAAATGGCTTTTTCTCTAACAATTGGAATGTATCCTGAGTGCCCTCTCCTGTAAATGGACACTCCCATCACGTGTTTGCCAAGAGTGATATTTGCTGTGTTGACCGAAAGCTTTGCTGAAGATCGTCCCGTTGTTTGGTAATACTGACCTGAAAGAGAACGTGAACTTAATGTTTTCCCCTTCAGCCTAGATACAAGTTGTTTTATGAGAGGCAATATCTCTGAGAATCTTGGATTGTCTAAATCAAAACAAATAGTTTAGAATTCTCTTCCAGTAATCTGGCAGGTGTTCTTGGAGGACTGAATACTTTTACAATGTATTTACTCCCATTATTTCCGTGTTTTTTCAAAGTTGTCAGAGAGAGGTCCCAAATTCACTAATTCAAGAAAAAATTGCCAAAGCATCTACATCTTTCCAAAGCAGTTGTTACATTGAATCATTAAGATTATGTAGTGGATGGCATTAGGCATTTTAAGAGATTTTTTGTTTGCTTTCAGTGTAGCCAGAAGATATAATACCTTTTGCTTCATACCCTAGAACCATTTGTATGTATTCGTTTATTTGTTTATTTGTGTATATTTGTCTATTTGTCTTTTTAACAGACCTGATTCAGGTAGATAAATACTATTATTATTACTCATGATCTGACAATACTGACAGTAATAATGATTTAGCCAAGCAAACTTAGGATACTAAGATTTAGTATGTAGCCAATGGCAGGAATAGCCCAACCATTACATACTGAGGAGCAGGAAATACTGAAAATCAACATCTGTGACCAGACCAGTATCACGCTGTCAGTGGCAGTTCTCACCTTCCCAGAGGCAAGAAGTGCTGCACTGTTAAACTGATGATATACAGCACTATGTTCTCTCTTAAATTTAAGAGTCTGAAGTGGCAATGAACAGTCAACAAATCATCTAACTGACTTGCTCAGACCCTCCATTTTCCTAGAAAAGGATTTTGAGTACTACTGAAAGGAAATTCTTCTGTGGTAGTACTGTGAATGTAGATTAAAAGAGAATCTTCTTTCTTTCATCCATGCTTTTCAGACCGAAGATCTGATGGCCCCTCTGGAAAGCGGGAAATGAGTTCAGTATCTCCGCTCAAGTGAGTGGAATCCTTTCTAAAGGACTTTTATTGAAACATACTTGATGAATGAGTTAGTGTACAAAGTGAATATAAGCTCTGCAGCATCACCCAAACTAAGGCGCATGTTGTGGTACTAACCATATGTGTGAAACACATAGACAAAGTTCCTTCTCCTCCAGCCAGGATGATGAGGGAAAGGTCTTCCATCTGGGAATACATTATGGCTGTGATTTCTTGTGCAGTTTTCCCAGACACAATTGTCAGTCCATTCAGTCCAGTTGTAGACATAGACTTGCTGATCCTCAGAAATTGGAGGATCTAAGGGTAGAAATAGGATGAGTTCTGGCCAGCTGAGAAACGTGCAGAAAGTCAAGTAGCAGGAGGCAGGCACCCCCAGTTATAGGAGTTATTGCACCTAAACAACAAGGTGTAGTATTTTTAGACTAGCATCTGTTTTTTTTCTGAGACTATGCTTTGTTTGGGTTGTAATAGAAACACTGAATTTTTCCATCTTGGTGTTGTTTTATCTAAAAGTTTAAAAAAATTTTACTCTCTCATGGGCCAGGCACAATTTAAATTGCTTGCCCAAAAACTTGCTGTTGAGTACACAGGGGGCTACTGTTTCACTGAAGTTAATGGGGTTACCTGAATATTCGACAAGTAGAATCTAAAATTTTAAGTAGAAATAGTGGCCATGGAAGCACTGGGACGAAGTGACTTAGTTTGTTTTGTCAGAAAAGTTTTCTATGACACCTTTTAGTAAATTAAACATGAATTTCAGTTCTTTTCTGAATAATAAATAGTTTCCTCCCCCAAACAGCAAAGTAGATATGAAGTAGAGAATGGATATCAACAGTTAACAAAACAATAGACAGTTAAAAATTAGAACTTAGGCTGACAAAAAAATTGCTGATATTCCTTGAAATGAAAATTACTTTGATCAGTAAAAAATTTGTTGAACATTTATGGATTCAGAGCATGAAAGTTACAACAGCATGTTTAATTCTAGATCCAGCAGCTTCAAACACTGGAATTATGATAGGTTTTTTTGCTCCATGTAACAGCAAATAAGATGAAAGAAGGTGGTTCTTTGAGGAAAATATTGCTTGACTTTTAAATTTTTTTGTTTGTTTTTTAATTCTTAAAATGTGGGAGTATGAGATTTAGTCTTTCTTGAGGGTTTTTCAGGATGCAGATATGGTTACTGAATTCTACAGTTCCTAACTGAAAAAAAAATCCCAGTTTTATAAATGTACAGCTTTGTAAATTTGGAAGAAAACAGTGTGACTGTGCAATGTTGTGTCTGACCTGAAAAGCAGTAACAGTTCTGTTAGGAAGCCAAACTAACATAACTCTTTTGGGAAGGCAATTTTATAGCGATGGTCAATTACCTGGTCATTATATATAGTGGGGCAGAACATGAAAAATACCACAGTGATCTTCTTAGGAAAGAAACTGGTGTGGCATGGGCTAGGCAGGCACAAGTATTGTTATCAATTAAAAGCAACTTGACTGTTGTTCATAGGGTGCTCCTGTGATGCTTTCAGAGTTTTGTGACACGTTCACACCAACACCAGGCAGATGTGTGTATAGTGCAGGGAAATAGTCATTACCTACCCTGGGTACAGTTTCTCTCATATACTATGTTGCCATCATTATCTTCTTTCTGGCACTTAGGAAACTGGAGAGTGACAACAAAGGTCACATTGGATCCTACCAGTGCTGGGCTATCACTGTCCAATTTGGCTGTCACTCTTCCGCCTGTAGAAAAGAAAATGGGTCTTCACTGCAGTAAAGGATGCATTCAGAAGCTACAATCAACTGTGCACTATTTACATGAGAAAAGCTTTAATGATTACTCTGCTTCTAAAGGGGTTTCATGTTTCTAAGTCACTTGCGCTTTTACCAAAACCCCAGCTTAAAACAACCAGACGGACTCATCATTTCCCCCTACGTCACTTACAGGTCTGCCATAAATTTCCTTCATAGAGCTAAGAATAGTTTTCTACACATGGGGGTCAACATATTCCAAAGGAGAAAATTTTTGTTTCTCCCCAGGGATTCATAATTAGACCTCAGCTCAGGCCAGGTGATAATAAACAGGAGCTTTGCCAAAGCTGTCAAACTGAAGCCCATGTGCCCTACTGAGGTAGCAGTAGAAGCTAGCTGTCCTCTAGGGCATGTTTCAAATAATGGACTGTCCTAGAGCCCTTCTTAATAAGTATTAATGTCTGAGACTAGAAGTCATGGGAAAGCATTTTTTGTAATAGCTCACTGTTCTGCTTCCTCAGGCAACCTACTGGGAATGGTATCAAAGCCAATCGTCTCTAATTTGCTGTTCTCTGCAGCAGTGGATATCGCCCCTATGAAAATGTACTAAAACACCTGCACCCTGCAATGAGGTGGATTCCCTGGCAAATTTTTTAAGTATCTTTGAAATGCATATGTGCAATCACCTTTCCAGCAGTCCTTCCATCTGGGATCTCCTTGTTCCCAGAAAGGATAAAGCTTCTCATTCCATTTATTTTGATCACTAGACCAGCCTTGTAGCTTCTTGTAGGATGTGGCAGAAGTACTTCCATAGCTCAGCACATCTTGAAACCCTAGAGAGAAAACCAAACATGTAATATAATGCCATTTTCCCTAACACTCTGTGAAGACATTGCTCTTGTGCTGAACAGCCTTCTGATTATAATTATATTCTTGTACTGATAGAAAACTTTTCACCAGTAGAAAGTTAGGGAATTTTATCATCTCAGCTATAAACACATCAACTATAATCAACATAAAGACAATTCCACCACTGTCAGACTGACCTTTTTTTCCTACTTGCAGTATTACAAACTTTCCAGAGAAAGAATAAAAAGCTTTACAACATTTTGACCTTATCAGAGCAATTGTTTATATGAATTGACACAATCCTGCAACAGTCAGGCTGGCTGTATAGAGGTTGCTTGATTTCTGACAGCTTGCTTGGTAATAAATATATGAGTAAAAAGCTGACAGGATAAATTCACTCTGTATCTGAGTTGTGCTCTAGTGTAAGTTATGCCAGGAATTAATTTTGACCCAGTAAAGCTCCTTTGGTGAGTTGGCCAGTGGTTTGGGTGGGAGGGGTGGAACCAATTATAACAGAAGCTGGTATTTCCAGAAAAGGAAATTTAGAGCTGAATAGTAAATTCAATGTGTTTGTAATATAACAACAATAACATATTAGCCTCATGCCTATTACTTAAAAATGGCTCAGATATTAAATAACTTCCATAACCTCTTTCTTCTCATATTACTACAAATGATGGGCTCAAACTTTTCCCAGGCTTCTGGGATCCCTCTTTCTGTTGCACACAAAGTGAAAAGCAAAGTAAATATCCAAGTAACCTCTAGGAACACGTCAGCCACTAAATATGCTCATATGTAGGTTCATGGGCAGAGTTCCATTAAAGCCTGGAGGCTTTAAAGAACTCTGTCATATTGATCAGGTAAGGTAACTGCTGGGTGTGCCATTCTGTCACAACATCAAGGAAGTTAGGATTTTTGCTTTCCGTGGCTTTCTTGTAAAGGGAGCTGATGCAGAATGCTTCTGAGATTTATACCCAGTGCAACAAAGTTCTGGATGACTTCAAGGGAAATGCAGAAACCTGTAAGAAGGGCAAGAATGGCCCTGTGTGCTGTAACCTAACTGGCTGTGTTGGAATTTCTCCAAGCTTTGGAAAAGGCCCAGAGCAGGTGTATCCAGTTTAAGCACAGTCTTCAGAGGCATGTGACTCCTAATTTTACTGCAAGGGAGAACCAAAAAAACAGTGCTGAAGAAGATGCAGGAGCTGCTTTCTCATGATGTTTTATTACCCAGTGAGATTTCTGCTGGGCAGGAAGGACATCACTTGGCCAGTGCCATCTCAACTCTGAGCTGATGCTGGTAGCTCTCTCCCCAGTCTTGAGGAAAAGAACAGATTTTGCACTCAGAAACATAACCTCCCACAGTCTTTTGCCCTACAGGAACGCCCTGCAGTCTCACTTAAATCACTTGAATCAAGTCTTTCCTGCAGATTTAATACATTTTGATGTGAGCAAAGCATAACATCATGACTGGTATTTACTTAATGACCTGTATCACATGATGTATTGTTTTCAGTCTTGGTCAGAAGAAGAGTTTGGTAATGTTGTCCTTTAGAAATTTTGCTCGGGAAAAAAACAGATTAGCAACAATAAAAGCACTTCACAAAGGCTTATCAAGTTCAATTGCATTTTAGGTCCTTAAATTAATGTGTCATCTTATTTTAATTCAATGGCTACACATTTTTGATAATTTCTTTTTCCCATTCTCTTTGATTTTATCTAAAAATTATTTAATGAGTAAAAATGTTTTGATTTTCTCAGATCAAAACTTTTCAATCATTGTTTTTTTCCCAAATGCTCAACTCATCAAGAAGATCTGGATCACTTTTAATTTTATAGGTGTTTTTAATTTTGAATTTTTAGTAACAATCCTTGAATTCAGAATTCGTTTTCTGGGCCAACTTTGGTAATAAGTGTGGTCACTGCTTTTAAATCACAAGCTCCTTAGACATTTCTTTGCCTCCCTGATGTGCTTTGTTTAGTTCAATCGAATATAAAACATTTCAGAAGCTTCAGGACAAGACAAAGAAGGTTTTTCAGATGAGGAAAGCCTCCTGCACTGGTTTCTCTAACACATGGAACTGAAGATTTTCAGTTGCTGAATTTAAAGGGAAAAAAAAGCTTTAACATATTTCTTCTTTAACAATGAAAACCACTCAAGAACAGATGTTGGTCATAACCAAAATTAGAGCAATTTAGTTTGAAATAGACAGAATAATGTTACACTCCAAGGAACTGATTACTGTAATAGTTTTGATGAGGTGATCCTAGGAGAAAAGATCTTATCCTCCAATTGACTTCCTTATTTCTCTTCTGGTTTTCATTTTGGTGAAAAATGTAGCAAAGATGAGAAGTTCAGTGTTTCCTGTGATAGTGTATTAGCCACGAAAGAGAGAACAAAAGCCAGTGTTAGGGCAGCAGCAGTAAAAAGATGACTCAGATATAGCAGATAAAAGTGTTTTAGAAGTAGAAAGGCTGATGCTATGGCATCAGACAGTAATGTAAACTTTCTAAAGTTATATATAGAAACATAATAAAGCAAGACTAAAAAGAATTTGAGGAACAACTTGCAAAAACATAAAAACTACAAATTAATTTTTCTTTTTTGTTTTTCAAATATAAGGGAAGTTGGAAAGCTTGCTGGGAAATCTAGGGCCAAAAGATGATGTAGATACAAAAGAAGCATTCAGGGAAGATAAAGGGATAGTCAAATACATTGGTTTACATTTTCACAAAGGAAGAACATAGGAGATTTCTGTGCAAGAATGTTTCTTTACAATGACAGAGAACCCCCTTCAAAATGAAGTGTGGCACAAAAAAAACCAGTTACAGAACAAATCAACAAAACTACGAATTTGTCTAGATAGGATGGTCCAAGTATGGAAGTTATTCAAGAGTGAAATAAATGAGCTATTAACTGTAGCATGTAACATCTTGCTTAACACTGCTTCAGTGACTGAGAAAAAAAAATTGGCAAATGTGATGACAGTTTTTAAAAACACTTCCAGGGAAGATTTAGAGGATTACAAAACGTTTGAGGCTCAAATTGGAGAGGCTGGTAAAAACAGCAGTGAAAAACAGAATTAGCAGACAGTGCATTAATATGATATGCCATAAAAGGAGTTCATTTCTCACAAACGTATTCTGAGTTTTGGTGAGAGAAACAGAGAGCACGGGAACAAGGCTGACCTGCCTGCTACAGTCTGCTTGACTTCCAGACAGCATCTGATGAGGTCCCTTGCTGAAGGCATATAAAGCAAGTAAGTTACTGTGGGATAAGAATAAAGGATTTCACATGAATAAATGCTTGGTTAGGACACATGAAACAAAAGTTCTGAGTAAGTGCCCAGTTTTCTAAATTGTTAAAATAATTTAAAATATTTTTTAATCTGGAAAACAGGTAAACAGGAAAGTTCTTTAGTCTGCTGAAGATGGTGCATTAAAGTAATAGAGGGGAGAACTGTGTGAGACTCAGTGACTCAAGAATCAAACTGTATGAAATTCAGCATAGTTAAATGTAACCTTACTTTGAGAATGAGGGGTTCTAAACTAGCTCTAAACTCAGAGATGAGGTCTTGTAGCTTTACAGTTTTGAATGCAGTGCTCATTGGTAGTTAAAAAACTGGGACAAGGCTAGATAGAGAACAAACATGAGCATTGCAGCATTGTATGCTTCCATGTCTTAAGTACTGCATGCTGCTCTGTTCTCTGCAGCTCAAGCAGATTATAAGAGAACTGAGAAAAATACAGAGAAAGGTGGTGAGGATGCTACAAAGGGATAGAATTGTTTCTCTCTGAAGAACAGCTAAATAGACTATTTCTTGAAGCCTGGAGAAGAGGTGATAGAGGAGAATATAAAAACAGAATCATGTACAGCACAGAGGAAGCTAAAAGTGCAAAAGTTAAGGAGAATCAAATGAAACCAGCAGGTTCTAAGCACATGAAAGATACTTCTTCATGTAAGGCACAGTTAAAGTGTGAAATTTCTTACTGACAGGATGTAGTGTATCCCAGAAATTTACACAGGCTGCAGTCAAAATGCAAGTGCATGAACGAATGGAAGAAAGTCCAATAAAAACCATTAAATACAATGACTCTGCATCTGACTGAGGCAATTCTGCTCCTGTAAATCATCAGTGGCTGGCAAAGTGTCCTGACTTGCCCAGTTATACATCCACTGCTATTTCCCATTGGAGGCAGGTACAAGGCTAGATGGATGCTCAGCTCTTAAGGTCTTTAATTTCGATACAGTAGATTCTGGAATTTGAGCTGAAAATCTCATTTCTACATTGCCAGCCCTGAGCTCAGGGAGTCATCCTGATACTTGAGTCAAATTGGGAGCCCAGATAGAAGCAGAAGATCAGCCCAGTCCCTGCCTTTGGTGGCTTGCAAATCTAATTCCTTGACTGGGCTACTTGAGGTTGGGGTTGGGGATCCGCAGGTCTGGGTGTCCCAGCGGGGAGCGCTGTCTTTGACCTGGCCTCTCCCAGCTACGGCTGAGCTGAACAAACTGTGGGAAATCCACCCTGCATATGCAGTTTTAGCCATGCTTGAGCTGGGGAAATATTGTTAGAAATTTGTTGACAAGAGCCAAGGCTTAGCTCCGGTCAGCTCTGTGTACCTGTAGAACACAGGGAATAGATAACAGAACAGTTCTCAGCATATTTCTCCAGCTCAGGCACCCAGAGCCAGGCAACCCTGAGGTGGAGCTAGCTCTCGCCTACTGGTGCTCAGGCACAGCTCCAGCAACCACCGCATGTGCAAGGAGCAGCCGTTGTTGCTGCACTGGCTCGGGTTGTGGAGCCCAGAGAGGCAGGGAGGGAGAGATGATGGGGTGAAGGAAGTACTCACGCGTGGCGGCAGCACACAGCACCGCTTCGGCCAGGAGCAGGAATCCGAGGTGGTGGCGAACACCACTCATGATAGAGGAGACCCTGGGTCAGCTCAGCTCTCGCAGAGGAGCAGCGTGGCCGGTGCCTGCGTACGGTAACTTCTCCGGTCCCCACTGCAAAGTGAGAATGAAGTTTCTCCACTGCTCTGCTCTCCGATTAAATGAAGGGCCCCGGGACTCATCATGTGATGGAATTAAGCAGAGATGCATGATTTTGTCTTCAGCTTCTTTCAGCTCATGTGCTTATGACTCACTCCTTTTGCTTTCAGCATTCCCTGGGAATTCTGAGAGACCTGTTTAGAGCCACACCATTTACCTCATGGGCATTTTTATACTAGTTTTGCACTACAATCAATTTTTGTACTTAATTTGTTTTTAAATTAAGAACACTTATTTCCAGAAATCCAAATGAATTCTTGCCCCAGCCTGATTTGCAAGCGTAACTACAACAGCTCACTGCTTTTGATGAACCCATCGCTACTTAAGCACATAGCTCTCCCCATATGCTGGGCAACAACTGTAAACTAAGTGGAGAACAGCCAATTCAAACACATCCCTTGACTTGGTTCCTGATCAGACTTGATTGTTAAGGAAAACGTTATTTAAACATTCAGTAGGTACATGCATGTCCCATGCAGCCATGGTTAGAAGTGCAATCATAACCCCTGTGTGGTGATGGCCAGTCAATATTTGGCTCACAAATTGCCATGACCCCACACAGACAAGTGCTTGGTTGTATAAACCTCATGGAGTGTAGAGATAAAGAAAAAATGGATTTTGCTGTCCAACCCAGTAATGAAGGATAACCAATGGCTCAAGAGGAGCAGCATAATACATACAGATTGGCAAACTGCACCAAATGGCTCAAGTCCAGGTTCAATGGGCTTCACCAGCCCAGGTGTTCTTCTGCAGGCAGCGCAGCAGCTGAATTTTGTTGCAGCCCTGGGAGCCTTGGGAAGTTTCTTGCCATTGTTTGCAGCAGAGAACAAGCTTTGGTGAGACGACATGGTATAGAAGCAAATACAGTCCTCAAGAGAGAATTCAGTAGCAGTTTCAGCGATCCCAAAGTAGAGCACTCGTAAGTGAGACACTGGCTAGTTGGAAACCAGGAAGCTAAGCAACACTAAATCCTTTTTATTTTGGGCAGAGCAGGTGGAAATCGCTAAGTTCAAGGCACTGTCAACAGAATGAAAGGATTGCCCAATGGAAGGAAATTTTAGAACTCTGAATACTTATTATTTTTTTTTATTTGTTCTTAAATTCTTCCATTTTTCTAGTGGTTTCTACTAGCTGCGTAAGTTACTGTCACTACCCTGAGCACCACAGCCAGCATTTCTCTCAGTAACACAGGCTCTGATGTCCAGTCTTGTGCATCTTGCATGTGTAGGCTCCATGCTTCAGCACCCTCCTGGCTGGAGCTAACCCTCCTACTTACTGCAAACTGAGGAGAAGGGTGAAGGCAATAGCCTTAGGGATACCAGGCTTGTTTAAACTAAGCCCTCTTTATCTAGCAGAAAGGAAAGAGAGCATAAATCAAAGTCCAAGCTGTGACTGACTATGCAAAAAAATCATATGACTGCAACATCCTCATGTGATTGTTGCGTTTTTGTTGTTATTCAATCAACTACATCCCAGTTGAAATGTCAGGTTTCGAAGCCATTCACAATTATTTCTTAAACCATGTGGGACATTACTTGCACTCCTTTGTTTCCAGGTTGTTATTCCTAGAAGTGAAAAGTGACCTTCAAACACTGTGTTTCAGCACTGCAGGCTGATCCAAAGTCTGCTGGGGAGAAAGGAGGTTTGAACGCTCATTCCCAAGAGGGTTTTGAGAACCTCCAGAGGAAAGCTGCTGACAACAAATGCCTGTTAATTAAAAACAAAAATTTATCAGGCTAAAAACAATAAAGTTGGTTAGGATGGAGTTTTTTGCCATGTTATTTGATACATGAAATTGTTACATAAATTTTGAGTGACTGTCTCAATTAGGACCAGCTGGTGGAAATTATTAAACACGTTGTAAATAGACTTCAAAGGCACTGAAGATCAGACCTGTGGTTAGAGGAATCCAAAACCACCAGGGCTGGGATAATAACTAAAAGGTGGCTTTACTGTGATGCTACAGTCCCTCACGTTCTCCCTCCTCAGCTCTTGGGCCTTAGACTACACATTCCTGCAGAGCTGAGGTAGAAAATGTTTGGGTCTGCTTGTTCTGTGGCTGCAGCCAACGACATTCATAAAAAAAGAGGAGAGGAGAAAACCGTATAAAAAGGGAAGAAAGAGCTAGGAGGAACAGAGGTGCAAAACAAGTGAAAATAAGAATAAAAAGCCAAGGAAAAGTATGATAAGTGAAGGCTGAAGAGACCACTTGAAAACTGAGCTGACTTCTCCAAATGTCTCAGCCACAGCTGAAGGTGTCTGAAAATGAGCCTATCTGAAACACTGAAAAGTTGCTTGAAACTGGTGGAACATCACCAGATCTTAAATTAACCTTAGAGTTTTTACATTATTATTCTTTGTCTCTGAGAAACAGCTTTGCAATTTAAACAACTGAATTGAATTGTGCAGTGATAGAGGAAAAAAAAGGTTTAAAATATACCCTAAGCATTCTTCTAGCAAAGAAACCCACACTGAGAGAGATTTAGGGCTTCATCTGACAAAGAAGTGAGTGGGCAGGAAGTGCTTGGTATTTCACAGCTTTAGTGCCTCAGTTATTAAGTCTCATTGAGGAGATAAACATCTCTGCTACCTGAAGGCCTGTCAGATGACAGGGTGTGAACACAGCATGTGTACCTGCATGTCCAGACTGACAGAGCTGGCATGCTCACACTGCTATCACACTGCCATCGGTGCAACATGAATACAGGAATTGTTAATCACTGCTCACTAGAACTGGAAAAAAAAAAAAGAAAAAAATGGAAAGGAAAAAAAAAAAAGAAAAAGAAAAAAAGAAGAAGGGATCTGAAGAATGAACACAGCTTTTAGCCAAGACAGCAAAGGAAAATGAGACAGTCTTGTTTTGGCAACCAGGTACATTTAGGTAAATGCTGTCTGCCATTACCAGTGATCTCTCAAGGGAACTCTGCTTCAGGCTGGACAAATTCGCTTTCTGGGAAGAAATCATCTGTGTCTCAGTTCGCATGGGACAATGGCCATCATCTGACTGAACCCAATATGTAAACAAAGCTGCCTTAGCAGTCTGCAGTTCTTGTTGCACCGGGGGAAAAAAAGCTCCTGATCAGTTTCTGGTATCATCAGTCTCAGTTTATCACTAAAAAATGGATTAACCCTTGCTACTGATCAAAGAGGCTTTTAGTAATTCTAGTACCTTTATTTTTTGCTTTTGTAGTAGCTAAAGCTGTGCATTTTACCATTTTTTATGGGAAAGTATTTCCTTGCAGTCCTACATTTCTCAAAATTCCTGTGTTGGAATTGGTCATAGAATCATAGAATTGTTTAGGTTGAAAAAGACCTGTAAAATCATTGAGTTCAACCAGTAACTCAGCACTACCAAGTCCACCATGTCCCTAAGTCCCACATCTACATGTCTTTTAAATTTCTCCAGGGATGGTGACTCCATCACTTCCCTGCGCAGCCTGTTCAATGCTTGACAACCCTTTCTGTGTAGAAATTTTCTCCTAATATCCAATCTAAAAAAAAATAAAAAAATCTAAAGATCTTTTCCAAACTTGGCATTTGATGACAGCACAGGAACACAGAATGACCACAGCATGAGGGTTGTCTGAGGAAGCTGGGGTTATTTAGCCTGGAGAAAAGGAGGCCCAGGGACGACCTTATCACTCTCTACAGGTACTTGAAAGGAGGTTGTAGCAATGTGGGAATCAGTTTCTTCTTCCAGGTAACAACCAACTGGATAAGAAGAAATGGGCTTAAGTTGCACTAGGAGAGGTTTAGATTTTTTGGTGATACAGGTTATTTTTGGCCTGACTTCCTCTTAAGGGAAGGCTCGAATGATGCCAGCTCTCTGCTTTCTTAGGGGAGTCTCTCACTGCTCAGTCAGTCATAGCCATGTGTGCAACAGTGCCCCAAAATGCTTCATGAAAGTACCTTGTGGGGAAGGTAGGGGAATCCAAGAAATCATCTGCAGCACTTCAACATCAGCAAATCCCAACAAGAGCTCAGCCTTGAGATTCAAACCCACAGAGTGCCCCAGTCCACTCATCTCCCACAGGTAGACTTGGCTTCCGTGCTCATGGAAGTGCTAATTCGTGCAGATGACCAGCAGCTGAAGACAAAGCACGACAACAGATACTGACCCTCAGACTGCACCACACACTTTTTTTTAAAGGTAAGTAAAAAAGCAAGTTTATTCAATATCTCTAGGTAGGCTGGTTGGGTTTTTTTTAACTACGATGACAGTGAAGGAGGAGGTGTAGCTATCCTGATAATCCCTGTGCTCTGTGGTGGTAGCCCGCCGTCTTCAAAGCCTCTGTAAGCTTCTGGTTTGCTCTATGTGCAACTCAGCTGACCCACTTTCAGTGTTGCAGCTGCCACAGTTAAATTACAATCTGAACACTGGTTTTACTCAACTACTTTTATCATATTGATTTAATGAATTGTTAATGATGTGGTTTAGAGTCACCATGATTCATCAAGGCACAGACCTCTTCCAATCAGGAGAGCAGATAATTGCTGTGAAAGTGCATGATTATTGCAGCACGAGACCCATATTTTACATCATATTATAATGAGATCAATTTAGGCCTCCCTGTTGTCCAGAGGTGTTAAAGATAGATTTTTGTATCATTCAGCTCAAGAGAGCAATCAAATTTTTGCTGAGAAGTTCTTTTTTCTCTGAAGATATTCACTGATATTTTGTCTAGGAAAAGAAGACAAAATTCTTCCAAAAAAGTAAACCAGAAACAATAAAACCAGTAAACCCCAAACAAAAAGGTGACCTATCGAAGCCTATATAGTTAAGAAGAACATCTGAACATCTGCTATGTAGTTACTTCGGTGAGAGGACACCAAAGGAGAAGTAGTCTCACAGGCAAACTCCTTTAAAACTTTGATAAAAAACAAGGTAAACTGAATGTACTCAATTGTACCTTATTACCCTGTATATGCTATGTTTCACTTATTATGGGCTAGGGATAAGTGTTCACCACACAAGCTCAGTTGTTTTATGGTCCAGTGAAATTGCCTTTACTGCTTCAGAAATGACCTCCTCATTTCCCTGAAACAGGACTCAGAATTACTGAAAATGCTGGCAGCTGAGCTTTAGCGCAACATATTCTTTAATGTGTTAACATCAAAAAAGTGGGCAAAATGCTGCATTTTTGCATTGTATTCCCACTGACTCATGGCAGTAATTCAGAGAGTGATCTCTTCCATAGACGCTGGGCCCAGCAGTGAATATACAGGCAATAGAGACAGGAGAAAAAAATCATTTTACATAGCAACCAGCTTTCTATCTAGAAGCTCAATTTAGATAGTAACATTTATGGCATGAAAGGAAGGCAAACTCTGGGCTAGTGGAGCTATTGTGCTCCTCCTGATATATTGCTGTCACCCTAGGATATAAATCCACCTGGATCCACCTTCTGTGGCTGACAGCATTGAGGAAGACTCATTTGAAGGCCTGGAGGGAAATAGAAGGAAAAAGGTCATATGGGGTTTGGTTTGGTTTGGTTTGGGTTTTTCCAGGTTTGCCTGCTGCCACTTGCACAGACTGGTCATGGCTTGCTGGGGCTGTGGGTTAACCAGTGAGACACTGGAAGAACAGTGTGGCTGTGCTGTAACTTGCCCATTCCCACACATTTGTTACCACATCGACTCATCTTTGGCTGCTGCAGAGTAACAGGTGGCAGGATCAGGCCCTGATGTCACAATACAGCGGTGGCAGGGCAGAGGAGGACTGATGCTGGTAAAACAGCTGTGCAACCCCCAAATCAGCATTTGGGCAGGGTTACTGCCCTGGCCCACGGCTGCAGGGGCTCCTGCTTGTGGAAACTTCAACAGGAACTGCTGTTTCACTGCGACAAAAGTATACTTTTAATGCCCTTATCCCAAATGCATTACGTAATAATCTTTAACAGTTCTGATCACATGTGAGCAAGGAAATACATTAAATATGTAAGAGTTAGTCTTCTGAATTAATCTTAAACACCAATATCTTTTATTTATGTGATAGGAGCAGTAAATTTGTACTGATTCTGTTTTAAATCTGCATGGGAATATGGTTATTTTATTCCAGCTTTCTTTACCAATACTGGGAAATCTAACATGGCTTTACTGTGTGAGAACCAAAAAATTGATTTAATACAGCAGCCTACTTGCAATCCCGGGCTTAAGTGAAATACTGAGGGTAAAATCTGTCTAGCATGTGTCTAGCACTGATCACCAGACCTATGAGCTCTGCACGAGAAATACTATATAACATGACAAGAATCATTACAGAAAATGTGTGTGCATCATGTAATAGAAATATTTGCTTCTTAGATCTATAATTTAAACTGTCTCCCCTAAAAGATCAAAATAGATTAACAAATCTTCCCTCAGCCACACTGCTTAATTGCAGCTGGTTGCTCAGAGCACTACTGTACCCCGTGGCCTGGGAGGAAGAGAAAGCTCTTTCGTGCCTAACATGAGAGGTTTCACTGCAAATGATTCAGACTGCAAAAGGTTCAGTTCTGCTCCACATGGAAAGAAGTTGAACAGTTATTAAAAAAAAATTTAGAACCAATGTGTGGTAGTTGACATTCTTCTCAGTAAGGGATATTATATCCAATCTGAACAGTCTGAATTTAATCCTGCACTGTAAGTGTCTGACATCAAAGTATAAAAAATGGAATAGTCCTAAAGAAAAAGTTCAGAAATGAGAAGTGTAAGTGAATAGGAGAAAAACAGATTTTACATTCAGACGTCTATAAATTTACATTAATATTTCATGCTGCAGTTGTGGTAAGTGGTGTTCTTTTTAAGGCAAAATAATACGTTTTTATGAAATAAGAACAAAATGATGAAAAGAAAATAGATATAATTTGATCTTTTAGTTCCCAATTGTTTGCTACATTTCAGAGAATTTAGTTCTTCTGTTCTTACACAATACAAAATAACTTTTGAATACAAAACTGGTTATTGAATGATGTGTTTTAGAATGAAAAATAAAAACATAAGAAAAGTCAGTATTAGCTAAGACATAGAGGCCAAGGAAACTCAAGCTGTAAATAATTCTTCAGCGAGCAATTTTCTTAACAGTAGAATTTCCATGGATATTCTGATAACAAATAAAAACTACAATAGATGGGTGCTGAGGGCAGATTAATTACTAATAAATGTCCATGTACTTGAACTTTATTCAAATCAAGAAGTTTAATCAAGACATTGATGAAAGTAAGGAAATGTAGTATATAGCCCAAACAGCTATATTTGTTTTATTTAGAATATAATGGGAAGTTGAATCTTCTTTACCTGGCCATGCTGGTTTTTTGTCTAGGATGAAATTCAAAAGTCTAAAACTGGGAGCAGGCGATGAAACCGTTTACCTCTTTTGACAGCTGAATTATTGGATTTCACCCAGATACACACTTAATGTTCTCTTCCCCTTCTGTGCCCCAATACTTTTACTTTGAACATAAAGATGTTTACATTTTTAGGCAGAAATAATCTTCTGAGTAGCAAAACTCAGCTGGAGGTCACTGATCAGTGAAAATGAGCCTCCCAGTGAAAATGCCAATTGATGCCCTTTGCTGTGGTGTTGTTGCTGCTTGGCAGTGGGGTGAGAAGTGGCCTTGGCAGTGTTGGATTAAACACTGGTCTTGATGATCTCAAAGGTCTTTTCCAAGCTAATTGATTCCATGGTTCAACAAGCAGAGAGCATTGCTGAGGCATCATGTCCCCAGACTGGAGCACTGTCAGCAGCAGCCACTTTTCAGATCCATATTTTGCATGGATATGGTTTTCACCAATTCCTCAGAAGAAATTCAGCTCTGGCTTCTGGTAGATGTCTTTACCTGATAAGACATCTCAAAATTTTCTCATAAACCCACAGATGACCTATCAGAATACTGAGATCAGTTTATTTACTTTAATTTTTTGCTTGTGTCTTAACACCACAAAAGTGAGTTATGATGCCTATCTCCTTGTCTAACTGCAGCATGGTAGAAAGCTTCATAGTAAATGCTCAGGGCCAGGTGACTGAGGAGAGAAGGGAGAGAGAATTTTCAGAAAAAAATGTTAAAAACATAACCAATGTCTGGAGCTGCTTTGCAGAGAGTCTGCAAGAAAGGGTTCTTCAGCATCTTCTCCATCTCAGCTTTGCAAACAGAGAGCACAATGAGGTGAGGTGTTCCCACCTTCTGCAGCTGCGAGAAAGATACATGAATACAAAGAAGGAGACTTCTTTGCCACTCTGCTCTTTGGGTAAATAATTTACTTTACTTTCTCTTAGTAAGGGAGAAAAATCAAGAGAAGGGAAAATTAGTAATACTTAAAGCAAAATGAGCACTGCAAGTATGACAATGCGTAAAATATCATGCAGCTGTTATTTAAAACAGAAGAAGGATGATTTCGTGTTGGGTGGGGACCAACCAAGTAATCCAGAGCTTTGAGATGGCTTCTCCTTAAAACAAGCATCTGTGACACACAAGAAAGGCTTTGGTTCTTAAGAGCTATTTCTAATTAGAACATAAATGAGAACTATTTACTATTTAAATAAGAGCAAATATAGACTAAGACAAAGCAGGCAATTTAAAAGAGACTCCATCGCTACTCATTGCATTCTCGTTGGACGGGTTCTTTTGCTATGCCTCACTTTAGGGCCATTTAAATGGCTGTAAGGGCCATAGTAATGTCTCTAAGGGTCTGTTTCCCACTAAGGACCTTTGGTTAAGTTCCTTTCCTAACCCCAACTCTCTTGTTGTTTAAGAAGTCGATCCTCTAATACTTTTGCAGAAGGCTGTGTGGAGAAAGTGATGGACACAAGTTTTTTGCTAGTAATAATTTACAGAGATAGTGCTGAGAGCAGGCAGATACATCTTTGAGATACATCAAAATCTTTAAACAGAGCTTTTAAATTCAGTTAAAAAATTACTAGCCTGGGCCAATCATAATGAACAATCTGGGAGACCAGAAGAGTATTTAATTCTATTTCTTATGTACCTGCAAACCATTGAAAGGAAGCAATTTTGTACCAGTATATGTAACCTTTCATTTACCTTTCCAGTCTCCAAATAAGCATGTATTAATTTAAATTCTAATAGCCTACAGCAGGTTTTCAAATTGAATAGGGTGAGAAATTTTAAAAGGTCATAAGAATAAAGACAAGACTTACCTGGTTAGCTAAAAGGGTTCCTTTGATGTTTATATCTTCCCAAGTTTCACTGCAATTAAGAACTGGCAAAACAGACTTGCTAATAGAACCACTTAATGTTAGTGCCACAGCAGTATTTAGCAGGCATAATCAGCTATCACTGCTTTGTGCTAAGCATTTCATGACCATATGATGATCAGCCAGGCAGCCAAGCACCAGCATTGCTGGAGTGTTTTCATGTGCTTGTGTGATTCTACAGTATGGCCTTGGCTCAGCCAGTCTTCTACCAAGCCAGCTTTGGTGCCCTGGGAAACACAACCCTACTTAGTACTTGCCTATTATCTATATAATTCATTCATTGTAAGCAATGATTGCTCTTGTATTAACTCAGGCTCTTTTATTAGCCACAGGGCCAGCAGGTAATCTCTGGTGGCTTCCAATTTGGCCAATACAGATAACAACAGTTAGGAGGCAGGAAGAATGTGGCAGCAGAGAATAAGTAGCACAGTTACAACTTTTTTTTGTGACTGGAGTAATAGTTTGGTGATCCAGGACACAAATCTCAGAAAAATCTACATGCCCACAGAGAGGAGAAGGCGCGTAGAGGCGCAATCCTCTCTCTACTGGGGACCCAAGGAAACTTTTAGTGTCATCTTTTTCTCATTATCATTGTAAGGGACTTCTGAACGCTGCTTCCGTTCTTTCACCCTCTCAGGCTGTAACGGGCCACAGCTGAAACAAGAAGGTAGGCTCTGTGCCCTGGCAGTGCAGGTATTCCAGGAGCAATGCAATAGGGCCAAAGGCTTGATCTGGGTTTTTTCTGCTTTTTGCTTTCTCTTGTTTTACATTTGAATGGGAGAAGTCTTGCCTGACTAGTTCAAAGGTCTTATCAAGCCTTGGATGATAACTAAGAAGTCCCCATCGGGGCGTGATGGAATATGAACAGGCAGAAGCTATGTCAAGTTAGAGAACAAATGGTTGCTGGTTCAGTGGTGTTTCCTGTGGAAAGCCCATCAGAGCCATGCTCTGGAGTCTGTCTGAGCTTCAGTTTACTGGTGAGTTCGAATATTCTTACTCGGACCCGGGTTGCCTTGAATGTTTTGGATCCTTCTGGGGAGGATGTAGTTGCCCTGCAAAATAAAGGAGGCTGCATATACTGATGCACAGACAACTCTTCCCAGTTTGAACAGAGGGAGCCAGTGGCTGTTTGGGCTTCTTGAGTCTGCTGTGTGATGGAAAAACCTCTCAAAATGTCTGAATTCACTCAGTCACACTCAGACTGTCCTGTATCTTAAGCCTTATGGAGGAAATTTTGTTAGATTTAAGATTAGGAGATGAATGAATATCCAAATTTCCTCAACCGGTATCTATAGCTAGCAGTTTCTTCACAATAATCAGGATATGTGAAATGACTTGAAAAATTTCACATATTTTGGCAGAAATGGCATTCTCTGCCGAATAAAAGAGCAGGCAAATTAAGATAGTGTGCCATATGATAGGACAAAAGGCGAGTGATACAGTAATGGGTTAGGGAACAATTATGGCTAGAAATCGGTCAGAAGGCAAAAAATGTAATAACCATTGTTTTATTTTGGTCAGATTGTTATTTCCAGTTTTGTTTAAGTGAAAGATCATCAAAGGTTTCTGTTTCATTGTAGAAGTTCTTCTGCAATGATTCTGTTTTCCTCGTAAGAAATGGAAGGCTAGAAGGTCCTACAATGGCAGGATCCTAGGAATCCTGAGAGAGGAGACATCAGCAAAGCTCCTGGATCATAGATAATGTCCTTGATTTCTATTAAGTATGAAGCTGGCAGCAAGTTGGCAATCCAGGGTGGAGTTATGTGCCTTGATTCTTTCTTTTATTTGAACTCACGTAGTATGGCTCCTTGTTCCTGGGTTAACTTCATGTCTGAACGTGGAAGAATCTTGCTTTGCTATTTGAAACAAGTTGGGTTTGACCCACAGAATGGGCATATGAAACTTAGTTTCCTGTAGTTTGGTGCCCTTTGTCCTCTTTAATACCCCAAAGAGGCAAATGTCCGGTAAACTGCTCTGGACACCAGATTTGCATATGTGGTGATCAGCCAGCCAGTTCCTAGCAGTATTCATGGTATCTGAGTTTTGCCTACTTTTCTATCAGTTGAAACACTAATTTTAGTCTAATTCCTCATCATCAATTCTTGCTACAGCTATGAGATTATAAACTTCGAGATTTAAGCACCTGAAAACTGGCCATGGGGTTAAAAAAAGCTGACTGGTGAAGAAAGAATCACAGACAGTATAATCAAAACCATGGGGGTTTTTTTAGAAAACCTGTTAAAATTGAGTGATTTGAATATAAACCAGAAAACATCATGAATTGGACCTCAGCAGTTTTCTAACTCCTGTGCACTACATCAGAAACTTAAGTTGGTACTTGGGAGTCCTGTTTTCATAGGGAAACTTTTCGATGGCTAACTGCCAGCATCAGAGCCCTGGGGCATCTTTTCTAGAGATGTGACCACACTGAGGGTCCGTAAGAGCTGAGCAGGGCATGTAAGAAAGATGCACAGTGTGCACTGGGGCTTCGTGGTTTTTGAGTCCCCTGGCTGACCTCCAGGGATGTGTGAATTATCAGGCCCAGTGTCAGAGGTGGGAACGCTTTAAAATGCAATTTATTTCCTCTTCCTGTACACCAAGTACTGCAATATATAGAGACCCCTAAGTAAATGATTTTGGATACATAGCTATAAATTGCAGCCACACACAATCCTACAGTTTTAAAACAACAAAAAACCACCACATATTGTTCTCATGTACTCTTTAGTTGCTTTATAGGACTCCGTCTGTTCGTGACTGTTTCTGTTATTGTTGGAAGAAAAAACCTTCTCAAAGTAGATCATCGTAAGGATGGAATCAGTCCAGTGACCACTTAAGTAGAAGACTGCTGCCAGAACCAGTTTATTTCAGCTGTGATCATGAAGAGTCTTATGTGCATTTATTTGTTTGTTCTCCAGTAGTATCTTCAATATTGAGACACTCTACTAATTTCTTTAATGTTATCCAGTATTTTTCCAAACAGAAGTAGATAAACACATAAGAAAAGGTCAGAGAGAGACACACCACTGGTGTTTTTCAGCACAGATAGGACAGCCTTATATGTCACCAGGTGTCCAACATGCCTTGGTTACCTCAGTACGGACTTATTATTGGCACCCAGATGTATTTCCTTCTGCAGGAACTAACTTACATTGCTTGTGCTCTTTGATCGTCATTGCTCTGTAGTTTTGCTATGAAAAGAAGGATGGGCTTGTGCTTCAACCATATAAGCAAAAGTTAGGGTGTCCAGGTTTCTTCCCCCGGCAGTTTCATGTATTTCAGCAAACTTGTGAGTATTTTGTGCCTTTTTTTTCTCCTCTTTTCCTCATCGTCTGTCCAGCAATGCTCAGAAGGGAGAAATAGGAGAAAGTTAATCCCGTTGTTAGCAGACACAGACAACTAAGCAAGCACCTGTTAGCAGATGAACTACAGTCACTCCTGTGTGGAAGCCGAGGCGTTTCCTCAGGTGTACAACCTCCTTCAGGGTTGTACACCTGATGAATGACAAAAACGTGGTGCCTGCCACCTCTGCCCCCAATGCACAGCTCAGGACAGAGACCATCCCTCTATCTCCCTATTGAAGGGATGGGCAACTAGAGGACATGCCAAATAGGAAGGCACATCACTGTATCACTGTTCTTTAGGAGAAAAGAAACCTTCTGACGTGTTTCAGACAAGTGTCTAGAAAACCAGAAGCAGTTTCTTGTTGAGGGCAGGGGGAGCTTTAGTACCTCTGAGTTTCCAGGTGTGGTCCTCAGAAGCACAGGCAGAGACAGCTTCTGGGTAGAACAGCCAGGAGGAATTGACCAGTGGTTATAAAGGATGATTAAAGGTTAAGTGGGATTCATTTTGCTGGAAATGTCATGTGATATGGAGTTTGAATATGTGAGTGAAGGGCACTGATGAGACAGAATTTTGAAACAGCACCAGCTGGAAAGACAGGTCATGCTGGAGGTCCATCAGCACCTGTGATGTACAGCTCTGCTTGTGGGCTGGCTTGGAGGTGGCAAATCATGAATATTGTGTCCCAACATCATGTGAATTCCCACGTAGGCTTCATGTAGAGGCACAGACTTCTAGAGAGGAGGGGTTTCTGGTGGCCATTTTCATCTGCAAAACCTGCATGGAGAGGCCAAGGGAGCCATGACTCCCTGTATGCAAAAGTGGGGGAGTGGGAGGCACACAGGGCAGGGAGTAAAGACATCAGTCTCCAGGAAGGTAGGTTAGATAGAGACAGAGATGTCTGAAGCAGACTCCAGGCAAGAGGATCTGCAGTAAAATTTGAGGCAGCCTTATCTCAAGGCAGGCAGATTTGCCTGCAGGCTGGGTCTCTCTTTTATGCTCTGCCAAGCTCCTAGAGTGAAGTTTGAGTAGTGCTTCACTTTGCAAGGACCTGTTGGTCCCCAGCCCTATGGGAGCTTCTGAGCAAGCACACAGGCTATGGGAGAATGCTGAAGGCTCTCTTCTGCCCAGAGAGTTTATGTATACTGAATACAGATGGTTCTTCTCCACCTCATCTATTGTCCATTTATCATACAGAAAACAGTACAGGCTTTTCTTTTCTTTCTTTCTTTTTTATTTTTTTTTGTAATGCAACTCACGGTTACAAACTGCTATTTCATCTTTATCTTATTTTAGTTCTATTTCATCATTACAGATACTTCTAGAGAAGCCCATACTTGCAGAGGTAAACTACAACAACAAAATCTCATGTGCTTTAATACCAGAGTGCATTACAAGCCAGAGCTGCACAGATGCTTGTGAGACTGAGAAAAACAACAACAGGACTGGGTAGACAGAAAAGCAAAGCTATCAGAGATCAAAACTGTACCTCATTAATCTCCGTTTAAAAGTGACGTGACATGGTTTTACACGCACACATGCAAATGTTGCTTGTTTCATTCACACAGAAGGGTGGATTTATTTTGAATAATTAGAACTAATCTAATTACTTTTAGGGCATATGCAATGGGCCTATTTCATGTGATTTGCAAAGATAAGGCTCTGTGGAAAACTTGCAGAAGCCTTACTTGATGTTGACTAAACAGCATTTAGTTTGCTAAGAATTCACTGCCATAACAAAACAGAAATTCAGGTATAACAGGTATTTTGAAATACCAGATAGCTTTTCTGATAGTGACTAATATGCAATTAGCAACATAACAGATCTGCTTACTAGAAAAGGAAAGGTATAAAACTTGTTTCTTATGTCTCTCATGTGACATGGTAAGAACAAGCCCTACTGGCTGTGAAGGAAAGACAAAGCAATCTGCGTACGTGAACAAAAATGCTGATCAGCCTGCTGACATCGTCTTGTTGTTGTTCTCGCTCTTCTTCCCTCCATTTTAAGACCTGTTTTTGTTCTTTTGCAGGAGAGTAAGTCCCACCAAGGAGCCTGTTGTTTGATACTGTGCTGAAAGGCGGTACCTAGCTTTATTCTGTAGACAAAATAGAGAATTTACAACAGCATTGCAGATTAAATAAACATATTGCCTAAGGCTGAGCTGCTATGAACTGTTTGTTGGGTTTTTTTTTACTTAGCTATTCTTAACAGGAAAACCAGGCAATCGCAAGTAAGAGTTTCAAGGCAAGTGTGAGTTTCGAGACCAGGAGGCATACTCACTCTCAGTATTAGGTAGCTAATCTGCCTCTTTAAACTCAATGGAGAGAGGGTCCCACTTTATGGCCAGCCCCCTAAATCATTTCCAGGAGAGGTGGCAGGCACATACAGCTCCCTGCCCCAAATGCTCAGTGTTGCACTTCTGTCACTCTCTGCAAAAAGTGTTGGTGTATTTTGGTTCAAAGGGAAGGGATCAGATCTACTTCTGCTGACTGCTGCATCTCTGAAAATACAAACTGTTAATCCTGACAGTAGGAATTTGGTTCTAGTGTTTTGTTTTTGGACAGATCTTAACAGAGGTAGAAAAGGACTTTCCCAGGTGGGAAACTTCCTGTCTAAGACTTCTGTGAAGTAGCGCAATATTCTGGTTACTAGAAAGCCTTAAAAAGTCCTGTTTCCTCCTTCCTGAAGGGTACCCTTTCAATAAGACAGTCATTCCATGTCACAGCCTCTGCTTTCACCAATCAGAGCTTATTCAGCTCTTAAGTTTCCTCCTAAATTCTCATTTCCAAAGGCTTTGCTTGCTCTCTGAATCTCCTTCTAGTCATCTCGCAGGTCTCTGGCAATTGCATGCTCAGAACCAAGCACAGCATTACTGCAGCTGTAGGATATTCCTACAGCTCAATCTACATTTTACTGATCTGAACCACCACGGCTTCATATGTCACTTACTGTCAGCACCTTTCAACTCTACAGTTTGCTGTGTCTCTCTAAATACTCACAGTCCAGATTATGTTATAATTAGATATCTGCTTAAATTGTCTAAGTACAACCTGTGGCTTGCTTCCTCCACTAATGCCCAGTTTCTCTCTATCCTCTGCATTAGGACACAGGAGGTGGACTAGAAACAAAAAGCGTTCACTCACTTGTAGATGTTTCTGATTAATTGCTAACCCTAATCACTGTCACATAAACATTTGACACCTCTTAAATGCCTGTATCAAATGCCTTACTGAAAGCCAGATGATCTGTCTTTATAATCTCCTCAAATTATTTGCAACTGTCAACAAAGTAAGTACTTCTGCTCGCTAATATAGTCTGCTATCACGTCCCTTGTGTTCTACCACTTACCTGAGCAAGTGATACCACTTGCCAGAACGGTAGCAAGTCCATTAGCTGATTCCCTCACAGCAAATTGCCTGGACTTCCACTGTGCTGCAGTAAGCTCACATTTCACAAATATCTTCTTACTTGCTTTTATTGGTTACCACATTACATCCTCATTGATTTTTAACTGTCTCTCATTTCAAATATTTTTTAAACAGATTTCCACCATTTCAGTTATCAATCTCCCTTCAGTGCTCCTGTATTAATAGGGATTTCATATTCCTTTCCCTCCCAGGCATATTTATGAAAGCTCTTCTTTCCTCAGCCTTCTGTTTAATTTATTGTTGCTGATGTCCTTAGCTTATCCTCTGAGGCTTAAATCTAGTCAGTTGGTTATTTGCAGTTCATCTTCCTTCATTCAGTGTAAAGCTACCATGCCACTTGCCACTGCACATTGTGAAACGACAGAGCATGGGGCTACTGTGATGCTTAATTCTTAGGGTATAATTGAAATGCTCTCTGAGGTTCACTTTTTTTTTTTTCCTTCTCAGCTGCTAAATCACATTTTGAGATGCTAGTGCTGCTAGTATCACTGGGAGGAAAAAGGGCAGAGCATTTGTTAGATGCTGGGTTGCTTCCTCAGCCGGGGCAGTAGAGGGTTTTTCTTCTGTATACAGCCAGTCTCAAGTGCTACTGTCTGGGGATTAATCCATGATCTCTTGAAAACAAAAACTTCAAATCATTCTTCAAATTAGTTGTTTGTACCACACTCTAGGAATTTCAGTGACTCATAAATCCTGTTATTTCAAAGCAAGAGAAGTACTTGAAAATATCACGTGGAGCTTAAATGTTCTAGCCTATTTCACAGACCAAGATTTTCTCTAATCAGGACATGTTACACATCTTTGCTTGGATAGTCATCTCATGTTTCCTGTTCTAAATCAAGGTACAGTAAGTGACATCTATGAGTTTGCTGCCACTCTGAATGTGTTTTTATACGCCAGACCCCAATATTATGACTTCCTGGAGAGCAGCCATATACCAAACAAAACAACAGTTGCAAAAAGGAGAAGTTAAGAAAAATGAAAGGATTGTAGCTAAAAGGAAGATATTATTTAACCTCCTTTGTACTTACAACCTACTTTGAAATCAAGTATACCAAAAGCAGAACAGGATGAACAGGAAAAAAAACCCCCACAGTGCAAACACTGGGACAGATTTCTTCGGTCTAACAAATTGTTGCCTATATTCTGCAGTTTGGTGAGCCCCTAGAGCAATACTATTCCATTCTTTTCTATCCTACCCTTATCTCTACTTCTGCAGCCAAATATATAGCTTGTCTTTTGCTAGGTAAGTCATATCACACTTCTCTCTGCCATCTTTTCAGATGCTCAGAAGCCCATTTGTGAAAATACCAGATCTTACCATCTCTGAGTCTAGGACATCCTCTGGAAGATTCCCAACTCCTGCTTTTACAGCGTCATAGTAACAAAATGGATACCTTAATATCATGACTTCAGAAAAGGTACTGCTCATATGTGCACTCATCAAGTTTTGAGAACCTGACAACAAAATTCCGTATGTTCACAGAAAGGCAGTTTTGCAACTGCTTGCAAAGTTTCCTCTCAGAGGTGTCAAAATAGCAACCCACAAGCTCCTTCTTCAGGATGAATGCTTTCAGGACTGTCCTCCCCCAGCTGTGTGACATTCACACAGGCATTGTGACCTGGCACAACTACTCACAACAGCAGAATTGCATCAACTGGCACAGGGAAATGACTCCTGGAGGACAGAAGCATCTGGCATGGTACAGACCACACAGGAGCCCTCCCTATCTCTCCAAACACAACCGTCCAAGGCTGCATGGACCCTTTGAAGAGGCAAAAGACAAGGCTGTCCAACAACAACCCATCTTGCTCTGCATCTGTTTCTTTCTAGCAGTAGACTGTGAATATCTGACTGAAGCATTCTTTCTTTTGACACAGGCTTTTTAATATAGTGTTTCCCCAGAATTTCACAGGACACCATATAGAAGGGAACATTCCATTTGAGTTTCAACAGTTAATTTCTTAGATGTAAAAAGTCCATCCAAAATAACCAAGAAATAACAAAAATACAATGTTCCAATGTTTATAACTGTGGGTTTATTCCTGCAGAAGAGAGTTGAGAGAGGAAGCAAAAAGTAACAAAATGGAAGCCTTTGATTTCATTTCAAAACATGTTACTTCTGAATAAACTTAAAAGGTCATAAGCATTTAAAAGTTCTAATGGGGGTGGCTTAAGAGGAATCTTGCCAATGGTGAACTCCTTTGCTTCAAATTGTTGCCACTCTTCAGCTGACAATTCGCTCTTGGGTGTAAATAACTTCTCTGAGGCGGTGGTGTTGGTGACTGCAGCAGACGCTGAGGTGACGGGATGTCCAGAGGCACTGGCAGTCTGTCCAAACAAAGCACCACTTGAAGGTGAGGCAGAAGTGGCTGCGGCTGCATTAAAGACTCCAAAGGCTGGGAGCGGAGCAGTGGTGCTGGAAGAGTTCACAGCAGCGGCACTGCCAAAGCCCGAAAATGCAGAAGTCCCAAAGCCACCAGCTGTTGCAGCTGTTTTAAAGGAGAAGGAGGCTGCAGATGGAGCTGCCGGACTGCCAAACCCAACGGGTTGGGGTGCGCTGGGAGAGGACGTCACCCCAAAGGCAGGAGCACTACCAGCAGCGGAAGAGACCCCAGCAGCAGGGCTGGTTCCAGATGATGAGGAACTGATAAGGCTGGAACTGGCCTTAAAGGAGAAACTGCTGGCACTGGTACTGCTGCTGCTCACAGGAAAGCCTGCAAGTACAGAATTGATAAAAAAGATTACAGTGGCTACCCCAGTCATACCAAACCACTGCTGCACTTCAAAATACACAGCAGCAGAGAAACTCCAGAAAACATTTTTATCTGCTGGTTGTTAGGGCAGGAACTTACTTGAGAGCCCAAAGCTTGATGTTTGCTGTCCTCCCAGTCCAAAGGCAGGCGATGGTTGAGTGCCCGTGTTCTTGAAAGCAGAGAGCTGAAAAAATTCCAAAGACATAAGTGAACACTAAATTCCAAAACAGGGAACTGTCTTTCAGTAAATACTTGAAGTAAAAATAGAGCTGCCCTGTCTGACACGGATCAATTTCATCATGATCACATGCTCTTGCAGTTATGAACAAAATGCTTTCAGTCTCTACATGCTCTTTTCTGGAAAACACTCCAGAAATGCAAATCTGTTACAATTTATAGATTTTTGCCTGTCAGTCAATGACACGATCAGCTCTTGCAGCTCTCGTTCTCATCTCTTGCTGTTTCATCTTATGCTTTGTGACTCTATCTAGGGCACTGCTTTCACTCGCTCTCTTCTCTCCCCTTGGCACATCCAATTTCCTGTGCTAAAGCCCAAATCCTGCTTCTCTACTTTCAGCACTGAACAGACCAAGGGCTGGGATCACACTACTGAACCTTCAATTCACTTCATGGAAACTCCACTGAAATAAAGCCACTTCCTCTGTCTCCCCAATTATTGCTTATTAGCTTTAACTCAAGCAATTGCTTCTGAAAAAACATCTCGATTCAGAAGTGTTTGTCACCTTCTCAGGATCAATGACTTCTTTTATCTTCAAATATTATCCAAAGGGCTTCTGTCCCACCTACCTCTCAGTTCTTCATTCCGGCATCACCCCAACACCCTATTTATCCTGTGATGGCCTGGTGGGCAATTCCAGTCCAGTCTGCTGATTCTGTCTTGGAAGAGTCAACATCAGCACAGAACAGAAACATTTTTTCTTTCCTTAACACTTACCAAAGCTGCTTTTGTCGATGCATTTAAAGCTTTCAACTGAAGTAGACGATTTTTCCACTGTGCCGCTAACTGTTGGACAGCATCTATCTAAAAAAGGGGAAAGAAAAGCATGTTTTTATTACTGAAGACTTAAACACAAAAGAAGAGTGATCTGACAACTGAACTGAACAAATGTTCCCAGAATTAAAAAAGAAACTTCATCAAGCCAGGAAGACAGGATTTTTGCTTTCCTGAAACTTCAAGGCAAGGAGTTGACACCTTTGTTTTTTGCAGAGAATTCCTTTAAACTCTCTTACTATTGCCCTTAAATCAACCTTCGTACTTTATACAGGGATAATCTTACAAAAAAAAGTTCTGGGGCTTTTTAAATCCAAGTTCTCTCTCTTTTTTAATTAGATGCTTGGGGAAAAAAGAAACAAATGACATAAGATATGCAAGTTTTAACTATATGAGAACAAACTCTTCAATCAGTGTTTGATTTCTGGCCTGTCTACTGATGCACTCAGTAAGCTCAAGTCCTAAGATTTGCCTTAGCTTTTTCCACATCTTCAGAAAAAAAATACCCACTTGCAAAACACTGTAATTCAGAACATTTTAATAGTATCATCCTGAAATATTCAGTTTTGATGACATTATCTTCCTTAACTTTAATCAACCCCTTTAATGTGTTCTCTTAGATAACTGCACAGGACAGTGCAGCAGTAAATAGTATCTGTATCTTGATAACTGTGATTTAGTATTAAATAAGAAAATGCAAAGTCTTTAAATAACCTTTCAGGAATTTTAAACCTGAATTTCCTACATTTATATTTAAGTTTAGCAACACATCTAATTCAATGCCTGGCCTAATTGAATTTTTCTTAAAACCTAAACAAGTAAAACACCTAATGCCACAAATGCCTGTAAGAATGGAATGAATAATCTTTTTGTAGACAAATTCCTTAATTTTTCAAAAGAGTCTTACAACACAAACATCAATAATTCTTTTGTGTCTAGTCACATGGTGGACGATCATGTTGCTTGGTATCTGCTCTTATACAACAGACCAGAAAATTCAGATTTTGACCTAGTTTAAGAATAGAAACATGGAAAAGACATGTTGTACTTAAACGTTTTGTGAGAGACCTGTATCATACAGTTATCATCTATACACCGAGATGTTTGTGAACTTGCATTTACTACTTTGGTGAGACCATAATTTATTTTTTTTTTTAATAGCCAGGCATAGCATATTGTTTAATCATTTTGGTTTATTACTTTAACTGATGTTTAAAAAAATTATGTATCTCTTGTCTCTGAAAATGCAATTCTGGTAAATCTAAACATATGAAGCCAGAGTGGTGACAACAGCAATTTCTTCTGGAACACAGAACCAAAACCAAGAAAGAGTGAAATGTAGCTTAAATTAGTTTATACTTGCCACTAGCCTAATTTCCAACAGCCTAATTTCCTTTTTGGCACAACATTAAACTCTGCTAGGTTCCTTGATATTGACAGGACTATGAGGAAGGCACAATACACATACACTGAGAGATGTTTTATATAAAAACATATGTGTTACTTCCAAAGGCATATATATATTTCTAAAAAAGAAGTATCTGCTATAATCATCATTAATTCCCTGCAACAAAGGCACGTAAAAGAACAAGGTCAAATAAACTTTCCCAGTCTTCTATTTAAAGCACTAGATAATCAGCTATAATAATCAAACTGACTAATAGCATGTGAGATATTAAATTTTTGAGACAGCATTCCAGTAACTTCTACAAATAATACACAAGAGCAGGGACAAGATTAAGTCAAGGAGTGTCCAGCAGCTATTTTTGCATTCTGTTTGGTGCATGGCAATTGAAAAATATTTTGGAAATTTGATAATCTCCTGGAGTTGGGAGCTATATGAGTCAAGAGCTGCCATTTGAAGAATAGTAACAAGTCCTGTCCCAAAGAGCGTCCACACCAGTATTGTTTAAATACTCACATAATTCCCAATCATATTCTTTGCTCTGCTGTCATAATACTCCAGACGCAGCTCTTCTGGCGAGACATCTGAAAAGCCTGCAAGAACAGGAGTAGTTAAAAATCTCCAAGAAAACACATTCATACTTACAATCACTCTCCATAGTTACAAAGAAATGGGCCTTGGTACATTGTCTTTCCTAAGTCAGTCACAGTCAGAGACACAAAAAAGATCCGTTACTGAACTTCAGAGGTGTGAATGTCCAAAATGAATTTGCCATAATCTCATATTCCTTTCTGTTGTATCACAAGGCAAATCATCACCTTGCAAATGGTTCCACAGAGGTACAGTCACAGAAACATCCTAAATAGCAGCAATATGCAACAACACTAAAAACATTACCTACCTGAGACATTCAGCTTTTCTTTCATTGGTGAGTAAGATGAAAATATCCATTGTCCAGAAGATTCCCAAATTTCCATGTCTTTCACTACACATTCTCTATAAAACAAACCAAAACCACAGATAAAGGTGAAATTACATGGTCAAAACAAAACCACCAGAAACAACTGCCTGGTTTGAGTCCAAAGTCAAAATCAAATACCTGCTACCATGAAAACAAAGTGTTTCCCTAAACAGTTAAAATCTTAAAAAAACTAATGGGAAGTGGCTCCAAAACCTTTTTTCTTTGGGAAATCACAGTGCTTGCTGCTTCTCAGCACCTGCCTTGTAATTGCCTTGAATCTGCTGGTCATTCTCAACTGACTGTAACACATGCCTGTGTGAAACCAGGTTTCAATAGTTTTGCTGTTGGCAGAAAAATTTGTTGCCTTGTCTGGAAAACCAAGTCAAATAATTCATTTTCCCAAAGGGGCTATGACCCGTTATTTTCAAGCACTGGAATATTTGTTTCATTCCTTATCCTACCGCTCACAACTTAAATACCATACCATCTTACTATATCACAGCTGTCTAGCTGCCCAGCTCAGGTCCCAGACATGGATCACTTCCTTCCCATGCCAGCATCATTCCAGAGAAACAAATGAAGTTGTGTTTTTATGGTTCTTTCTACATGTCCCAGCTTCCTCCTCATGATCCTCATGTTCTCTGCATTATCTCTGGGAAGTCAGTAAGCTTTTAAACTGCTCATTCTAAATGCTTTCAGTAAGACAGGAATATAACTTACAGAAGCCTCTCCTCTTCATCTTTAGAACCATCAGCAACACTCTGACTGTTTGCTAATGCCGAGAACCTGTTCTGTGAGAACTCTGCATTTCTGCTGCTGCCACCTGATGATCCAAAGTCAGAGGAGCCAAAGAATCCTCTTCCATGATCTCTGCTGCCACCC
This sequence comes from Cephalopterus ornatus, assembly GCA_013396775.1. NCBI lineage: Eukaryota > Metazoa > Chordata > Aves > Passeriformes > Cotingidae > Cephalopterus > Cephalopterus ornatus. Next base: position 155,487 of record VZRE01000415.1, read on the forward strand.
CATGTATCAGACTTGAAGGTCGACGGCTGGATAACATTGCTGTATCTCTGGTTAGAGGAACCCCATCCTCCTCCTCTTCCGCTAGTAACTTCCAAATAAAAAAACAAAGCAAGCAAGCAACAGAAATTTTTAATCATTAAGATATGAAACAAAGAGCATCAACAAAAACTGTAAGTATAACCAGTCTTACGGTGGCAATAAGAAGTTTAAAATAAAAATGTAGTTTCTTCCTAATGACTTAACCTCATTATTAAGTGAGCTTTACCTAGTGAGTTATGCACAGTAGTTCAGGAGTCAGAGGCAAATGGGAACTCCTCCTCACATGGAATCATGGAATAGTTTGGGTTGGAAGGCACCTTTAAAAATCATCTAGTCTGACTTCCCCCATGCCATAATGAGCAGAGACACCTTCAACTAGATCACCTTGCCAACAACACGTGGCATCCCAGAAAGAGACTGTTTCAGTTTTGTTAAAGTCGTTTCACAAAGAAACCACCTCAGCAGAAAAAAATTTAACTCATCATGTGTTTACATTAGGAGCTCCTACTTCCTGCTCTGCTGCAGCACAGAGAGCTCCAGAGTTCCGTTCTGAGACCTCAGACACATCTGTTGTGTGCATGTTACAAACTCTGACCTCTCCTTCAACAGAAATAAGGACAGACAACTGCAGCTGTGTTCCTGCCACCACTGCAGCCCTCAACTCGTGGTCGTGTCACTCGCCTTTCCAAAGCTCCCAGACACACAGAGCCAATGAGAACGGCAACAGCCTTCACTGGCCACAACATAAGGCTGCTGGAAACTTGCTTGCTGCTCTTGGCAGGAAAGTTTCCTGAGCTGCTTTCCCATGGCATTGCGACACATCCCACGGTCACAGAATCACAGAATCAAGTAGACTGGAAAAGACCTCTGAGATCATCGAGTCCAACCCATGACCAACACCACCATGTCAACTACACCATGGCACTAAGTGCCACGGCCAGTCTCTCCTTAAAAAACTCCAAGGACGGTGACTCCGCCAACTCCCTGGGCAGCCCATTCCAATGTCTAATCACCCTTTCTGTGAAGAAATTCTTCCTAATGCTCAACCTACACAGGCCCTGGCACAGCTTAAGACTGTGTCCTCTTGTCCTGTCGCTGGTTGCCTGGGAGAAGAGACCGACCCCCAACCTGGCTTGAGCATCCTTTCAAGCAGCTGTAGAGAGTGAAAAGGTCTCGCCTGGGCCTCCTTCTCTCCAGGCTAAACACCCCCAGCACCCTCAGCCTCTCCTCACAGGATTTGTGCTCCAGACCCTTCGCCAGAGGCCAGCCCCGCGCGCGCCTGACCAGAGACTGCTGCCGAGACCCCCCGGCCCGGCCCGGCCGGCTGCGGAGCTCCTGCCGGCCGGGGGCCGCCTAACAGC
>VZRE01000416.1:0-20211 GCA_013396775.1 Cephalopterus ornatus
TTCATACATACGTGTCTATATATTGATATCTTTGTATATAAATATATATATATACATATATAAAAAATATATATTCATATATAAGTGTAAATATATCAATATATGTGTTTTTATATTAATATATATGTGTAACTATTAATATATATGTGCAAATATATTGATATATGTGTGTAAATATATTAATATATATGTGTATATCTATTCCTATATGTATATATTCATATATATGTGTCTATATATTCATGTATATATTCGTATATATGTGTGTCTGTATTAATATATATGTTTAAATATATTAATATATAAATGTAAATATATTGATATATGTGTACATATATTCCTATTTGTATATGCATTCATATATGTGTGTATATATTCATATATATGTGCATATATATTGGTATATATGTCTATATAGTCATACATATGTGTATATATTTGTATATTCATATTCATATATGTGTCTATATTAATATATGCGTGAAAGTATATTCAATTATATGTATATCTATATATTCAAATATATGTATATGCACATATACATTCATGTGTCTATATATTAATTACATGTGTAAATATATTTATATGTGTGTCTATATTTTCATATATATGTGCACATATATTGATATATGTGTCTATATATTAATATATGTGTATGTACAGTATATATTAATATATATTTCTATATTAATATATATGTCTATATTCATATATGTGTCTCTATATTCACATATATGTGTGAATTTATATGTGTGTGTATATATTCACATATGTCTAAATTTATTCAATATATTCATATATCTGTGTAAATATATTCTATATATTCATCTGTGTGTGTATATGTCCACATATTTGTGTGTGTATATTAATATATCTATAAATATATCAATATACGTCTATATAGTAATATTTAACCCTATATTCATATATATATAAATGTATATCCATATATATATGTGGGGAGATACCTATATATATATATAAAAATAAATAAATGTATTCATATATATCTCTCTCTAATCTATATATATATCTCTCCACATCCACGGGCTCAGCTCAGGAGCTACCAGATCCATAGGGAATGGGCTCACTGGCGTTCCCAAAATCCCCCTTCGCTCAGCAAACTCCACGAGGATTTGCAAAGCTGCCCTTTTCTGTGTAACCCCCGGATTTTCATGGGTCAAACCCCAAATTTTCACCAGTGAAACCCCACATTTTCACCGATCCCGCTTTTCTTTGCTTTCTAAGGATTTAATCCAACATAAACGTTCAGGAATTTCCTGGGCTTTGCCCCGTCCGGAGCCGCTCCCGGAGCCTGGAAGGTGGGGGGATTGTTGAGGCAGCAAAGCCTCAGCCCCCGAACTCTGCCGAGCCCTGCAATCCAATCTCCGCGGGAAACCCAATTATCCGGACGTGCCATTTCCAAGGAAACGCCGGCCATACGTTCCCGGAACGTTTTTGGCCCTGCCCGAAAAGCGCTCGGGAGGGCAAATCAACAGCGGACGTTTCAGGGCGCCGAGGGATTGCAAAAAAATCAAGTTATCAATTTCCCATTCGAGCTCCCAGAGCCCTGATGGGAAATTCAGGTGCCTTTCAGACTCAGGGAACGGAGCAGCTCCATCCCACAAACCTGCTCTCACTGCTCAAGTCTTTCCAAGAAGAAAGAAATTGGAATTAAGTCGCTTTGTTCCCCAAGGAGCTGCTGCTTTGATGTGCCATGAAGGGTCTTGAGCCAAATCACCTCTCCGAGACTCTTCCCTTCTCCTTGACCACGATCCAGGTAGACAAATCCTTGCCCAGACCTGGCTCTGGAATCATTTCCCTCCCCACCAAACCTGGAGCCAAAAGGGGAACAGAGCAGCTCCATCCCACAAACCTGTTCTCACTGCTCAAGTCTTTTCAGAAAGGAAGAAATCGGAATTAAGTTGCTTTGTTCCCCAAGGAGCTGCAGCTTTGAAGTGCCATGAAGAGTCTTGAGCCAAATCACCTCCCTGGGAGACTCATCCCTTCTCGTTGACCACGATCCAGGAGGCCAAATCCTTGCCCAGACCTGGCTCTGGGACAATTTCCCTCCTCCCCAAACCTGGAGCCCAAAGAGGAATGGAGCAGCTCCATCCCACAAACCTGCTCTCACTGCTCAAGTCTTTCCAAGAAGAAAGAAATTGGAATTAAGTCGCTTTGTTCCCCAAGGAGCTGCTGCTTTGATGTGCCATGAAGGGTCTTGAGCCAAATCACCTCCCTGGGAGACTCATCCCTTCTCCTTGACCACGATCCAGGAGGCCAAATCCTTGCCCAGACCTGGCTCTGGGACAATTTCCCTCCTCCCCAAACCTGGAGCCCAAAGAGGAATGGAGCAGCTCCATCCCACAAACCTACTCTCACTGCTCAAGTCTTTTCAGAAAGGAAGAAATCGGAATTAAGTTGCTTTGTTCCCCAAGGAGCTGCAGCTTTGAAGTGCCATGAAGAGTCTTGAGCCAAATCACCTCCCTGGGAGACTCATCCCTTCTCGTTGACCACGATCCAGGAGGCCAAATCCTTGCCCAGACCTGGCTCTGGGACAATTTCCCTCCTCCCCAAACCTGGAGCCCAAAGAGGAATGGAGCAGCTCCATCCCACAAACCTGCTCTCACTGCTCAAGTCTTTCCAAGAAGAAAGAAATTGGAATTAAGTCGCTTTGTTCCCCAAGGAGCTGCTGCTTTGATGTGCCATGAAGGGTCTTGAGCCAAATCACCTCCCTGGGAGACTATTCCCTTCTCCTTGACCATGATCCAGGTAGACAAACCCTTGCCCAGATCTGGCTCTGGGATAATTTCCCTCCCCCTCAAGCCTGGAGCCATTTCTTAGTGCTGTGTCTCTTTTTTCCCATGGGAGTGGATTTATATTAATAAATCATATCAATATAAGGAGGGAGATTTTTGCACTGAGGGTAGTAAAACACTGGCACAGGTTTCCCAGAAAAGCTGTGGCTGCCCCACCCCTGGCAATATTCCAGGTCGGGTTGGATGGGGCTTGGGAGCAGCCTGGGATAGTGGAAGGTGTGCCCATTACTGGAACAAGATGATCTTCAAGGTCCCTTCCCACCCCACCCCTCCATGATTCTCTTTTCCAACTGTGGCTCCACCATTCCCTGTTTTCTTGCACACAGTGTGGGTTTTCTTCCCCAGGTAATTTAGGAACGATGCTTTTTCTGGATGATTCCAAACCCTTCACCCTCCTGGACGGTCTCACCTCTCCTGGGCACAGGAAAGCTGGAATTCAAATCCCTCCACAACTCCTGGGCTGCACCACTCACCCAGCTGGGAATTCTGGAAGCTTCCCAGCCTGGCTGGGGCTGTACAGACATCCCCAGCCCTCGGCATTCCCGGGAAAACTCCCCCATGGCTGTCACACCAAGGAAAACATGAAAATTCCTCAGGAAACCCCACATTTCTGGATGCTGTGGCCTCCCCTGGAAAGGCACAATCCCTCCCTTCTGGGTGACTGAGCTGTTTGGCTCCGTTGGGAACATCCTGTTTCTTCCCCCAGGGAATGTTTTTCTCTCCCGGGAACGTCTCGACACAGAACGTCATTTCAGGAGGAAATGTCACCCTGGAAATGGCACTTGGCTCATTGCCAACATTTACAAAAATCCCATTTTGGTTTGGTTTGGGTTGGTTTTTTTTTTTAAGTAAAAAAGATTTTCCTGCGAGGGGAATAAAAGTCCCCAAATCTCTGCTGCTCCCTCTTCCAATGCCTGGGATATTGTGGATAAAGGGAATCCTACCAAAAGCAATGAGGCAACCCCAAAACCAGGGAAATCTGAGCTCGGTGTGGAAAACTTTTAATAACCCCTATTTTGCCACTGGAGCTGCTGCAACCCTTCCCAAGGTCTGGAATGTTGTCCCATCTGGGATAGGACCCTCTGAGCTGTGTCCATGTGGCCACCAAGACTTTGCATCCCTCTGGATTTCCACACCTCAGCTCCAAAAAACCTTGAGGTTGGAATTTTGAACCAATCCTTGTTCTGAATCCTGATTTCATCCTTGTTGCACATTTTCGGATGCATCCTCTTATCCTGCCCAGGAAAAACGGTCAGGGGGAGGAGGAGGAGGTGGGACTTCCTAAAGGCCACGGGGAGTTCAGGGTCAGGCTGAAACAGATATTCCCACCTTTCTCTGGGTCTTTCCCAAGATTTACTTTTCCCAGGTGAATGAACAGGAATTCCAGAACACCAACACACTTTTATTTTACAAAAATACACTCAGTTTTTTTTTTTTCCCACCTTTCAATCCCGTGGGATGAAGTCGCGAGCCTTTGGACATCCTTTCCTCGGCAACCAGGTGTTTCCCTCTCCTCATCCCACTGGATTTCCTGTTCAGGATTCCAGTTTTCTCACATTGCTTTTTTCCCAAACATCTCTTGCCTTTTCACGTCCAAAGGTTTGTCCTGCTCATCCAGTGTCTGAGATGTCCTGGAGAAAACTTCTCCTAGCTCCATTTCTCTTGGATTTTAACCAGGGAATCGCAGCTGCTCAGCTCCCTCTGCCTGGTTTTGGGGAAGAGAGGGAAGAGGAAACAAAGGGAATGTCAGGATCTGGCTGATATTTGGGCTCCTCTTGGACTTGCTCCTTCCAGATCAGGAATGTTTGGCTGCACCTCGGAAAGATTCCAGGGGATCAGAACATCCCAGGCTTGATTTTAGGATTAACAGGTGCCCACCTAAAAACCAACCAAAGAGTTCCTGAAAGCTCTGAAATGAACCTGGAATTGTAGATCTCCATCTCTAATTCATTGCTCCTTTTTTAATGGGCCTCCAAACCCAGAGTGGACGAACCTCCCCGGGGATTTTTTTTGGAATGGAATTCTGGATAACAAATGCATTTTTTTTCCTGGTTCCCAGAGGAGTTGTCTCCATGCCCAGGAAGGTCTGAGGGAGGAACACCTTTCTAGGAAGGCTGGTTTCAACCAGAGCTTGTGCAAAGCTTGGCAGCAGAGAGTCTGACTCACTGTCAGGGCCCATTTTCCCCTGGAGATGAGGAAAATCCACACAAATCCCGGATAGCCAGCAATGGAAGCCCAACCGTGCTTCCAGGAGGGAGTTTTTGCCATGGAAGCCCTGGATTAGGTGGGACCCCAACGCTGGGGTGCTTTGGGACTGCTCACAAGCTGCTCTGGAGTAGGCCTGGAGTCCTTGGAGATGCCAAGGAGGTGGTTGGATGGAGCACTGCAGGGTTCAGAGGGCACCATTCCCCAAATCCCTGCCAACTTCCACCCTCAGAAAGCACAAACCACCCCAGGTGGACCCTCCTCATCACCCACGGGGCCACCAGTGCAAGTGACCCAAGGGAGACGACGTCCAGGAGCTCCTGGAAGGGGATCAAAGACGGCTGGGAATGGGAGGGGAACAAAAGCTTGAAAATTAGGGACACCGCTCCAAGCCTTCTCCTGATCCCGGTGAGGAACCGCAAGGCAAGGGGGGTGGGATAGTTGGGATGGTCATGGAGGGGTTTTCCTGCTTTTCCCTCCCTCCTGGCTGGATTTGGAGGAGGGCTGGAGGGCCCAGGGGCTGCCTTACCTGTTGAGGCTCTGCAGTGCCGCTCACATTCCTGCCTGGATGGGAAGCGATTGCTGTTCCCTCGGCATCCTCCAAAAATGAAGGGCCTGCAGGCGTTTGCCTCGGGGTGGAAGTACCAGAGCAGGGAGTAATCCTGGCAGGATCCCTCATCCATGGGCTGCAGGCAGGAGGCTGCAGGAGAACACCCCAAAACCTACTCACATGTTTGATCCAGGTGGGAAAAGGCCACAACACTCTGCCACCCCAGGAAAACGTGTGGGGTTGGTTTAGGGACCCACTGCTTGGGGACACGCTGTTTAAGGACCCACTGTTTAGGGATCATAGCCCCACCTGATCCCAAAGAAACGCGATTGGCAGAGCAAAAGGAGCAGTGGGGACCAAGGAGGGCATCCAGCAGCGCATTCCCCGTGGGATGAGCACGAGGCTCAGTGTTGCTCCATGACCCACCCCTGCGGTGCCCAGTGGGTTTGGGCTCTGACCTTGGCAAGGAGGGGGTTAAACCCTGGATCCTGGGAGGGATGTTTGGATTCGGGTTCCCCTGGAGGACTCTCCCTGTGGATTTTCCCGGTGCGACTGGATCGGGTGAAAACAGCGTCCCGGGCAAACCCAGCTGCTTTAAGCCAAGTCCTAAACTGAGCTTTAAGCTTGTGCTGCCACATGTGGCTCTCTCAGCACCACATCCCTCGATCCCAGTGCCAAAAAAGCCCTTCCCACGTGGGAATTGCCTCCCTAAATGTCGCTTCATCTCTCTCTCACCTGGGAATTCACTGTGGGTTCCTTGGCGCTGCTCCCGCTCCCAGGGATCCCTCGTCTCCTGTGCCCCTGAAGCCCCTGGAGCAGGGGGGAGCGAATGGAAATCGCACGTAATGAGGGCACACAAACAAATTAACCCCCATTTAAACAGGGATCATTGGAGCCTTCCCGGGATAACGAGTCCCTCTTAATGAACGTCACGGAGCCAGCGAGGGGAGCGGAGCAATAAAAACCCCTTAATGGTGTTAAACGACTCCGGGGAAAATTGGGAGCGTTTGTGGCTGTTAGCGAGGGAGATAAATGTCAGGCTGGAGCTTTGGAGAGCTCGGGAGCCTTCGGAAAGCCGGGAGCGATCGTAATCTGGCAGCAATAATGGAGCCCTGTTAGCATTTGGAAGCGGCTCAGCGCCTGGCACGGGGATTTATGAGGCGGGATTTAATGGGATTTGTCGGCTGGCGCCGGGATTCGATAACGGGTGGGAACGGCCCCCATCCGTCTGAGAACGCCCGGATCCCAAATCCTGCCCTGACAGGGAGGGAGTTCAAACCTTTGACGTCCAATGTGGACATCAGGAGAGGGCACTTGGCCATTCCTGCCCCGGGAATGCCAAGGGGAGGAGGAGGTGGGACACTGTGGATGAGGGGAATCCTTCTACCCCAAACCAGGGAAATCTGAGCTCAGTGTCATGAAACTGGGCAGGAAACGTCTAATAAACCCCTGTTTTCCCACTGGAGCTGCTGCAACCCTTCCCAAGGTCTGGAATATTGTCCCATGAAGGAAATGCTGTAGCATAGGACCCTCTGAATTCTGTCCATGTGGCCACCAGAACTTTGCATCCCTCTGGTTGGGTTTCCACACCTCAGCTCCAGAAACTTTCAGGACTTGAGGCTGGAATTGATCCGGGGTCCCATGTGGTGACCCAGGATCCCATTGGGTGATCCAGGATCCCACTGGGTGATCCAGGGTCCCACTGGGTGATCCAGGGTCCCATTTGGTGATCCAGGATCCTACTGGGTGATCCAGGGTCACAGTTGGTGATCCAGGATCCCACTGGGTGATCCAGGGTCACAGTTGGTGATCTCTGGTTCCATTTGGTGATCCAGGATCCCATTTGGTGATCCAAGTTCCCATTGGGTGATCCAGCATCCTTTTCTCCACTGGATCACCAGCAGAAATCCCCCTTATTCTTAAAAACATCTTTTCATTTGCAGTTTCAGGCTGGTTTGGGGCAAGGGGAAGGTCCTTCCTGCATCAATTAAGGTGCATTCCCATGGATTTTAGCAGCCTTACCGTTTTCCAGGAGCACCATTCCCGACTCAGCTCCACAATCTGCAAAGATAACAAAGACAGGACTTAGTTTGCTGCATTTTTTTTCCATGCATAAATGAGATTTTCCAACAAATCCTTATTTTTACAGGCAGGAAATGCTTCCATGGCCCTTTTTCCATTCTTTATCCCCCTGCCTCCCCCCGCCTCTTCAAAGCATCCAAATGCCTCCTGACATCTCCAGGTACTGGGATTCCACTTTGACGATGGGTTTGAGGAGGTCTGTGGGTCAAGGGGTGCCACAAAGAAAACAGGGAATAAAAGAGGAATTAAAAGGTTGTTATCAGGGAAAATGCAGCTCCAAACTTTCCCCAACGAACAGGGAAAGGGAACGACCAGGGAGGAAGGATTTGCCACAAAACCACAGGGAAAGAAGTGGGAAGAGAGGGGATTTACGAGGAAAAAATCAGAGTTTCAGCAGGAGGTCAAAGACATTGTGGCCCAGAATTCCACCCTCATTTCTGAGCACAGAGAAAACAGGGAATAAAACAGGAATTAAAAGGTGTTAGTAGGGAAAATGCAGCTCCAAACTTTTACCAATCAACAGGGAAATGGAATGACCAGGGAGGAAGGATTTGCCACAATGGGAAGAGAGGGGATTTAAGGGGGAAAAAAATTAGAGTTTCTGGAGGAGGGCAGAGACCTGGAGGCCCAGAATTCCACCCTCATTTCTGAGCACGGAGAGGTGACACATCTCCCCCTGCCACTAATGGGGTGACATTTTGATATTGTGATATCTGAGACGTGTGCCAGCTCTCAAATCGCTCCAATTTAGCTGCTGGCAGGTGCCAACTCACCACATCTGCCTCTCATCTCACTCCTGACCACCTCCTTCACCTCTTCCTCCTGTGCCAGGGTGGGAAAGCGGAGGTTAAAAATGGGATTTTCGTCCCTGGCACCCTCTCCCTGCACTCAGGGCCCCAGATGTTGCCCTCCCTCTGCTGGGACCAGCTCAGCGTGGGGACAGCTCAGGGCAGAGACACACGGCTGGTGCCACAGGGACCTCCCGTGACAGGACTGGGGACAAATTCAAGGTCTGGGGCTCATTCCCTGTGCAAATTCAGGCCCATCCTGCCTCCAGCTCCTCTTGCTGGAGCAACTGGGATCTGGAAGTGGGATCAACCCCAGCACAAGGATCAGGTCACACCTCAAGGCTGGCTTTCCTTTTGGCGTGATCCATGAACCCTCTCAGACATCCCCCACCTCTGGGAAACTCCACCTTCATCCATCAAAAAGGCCGCTGAGATCATCCCACGGGATCGACCCAGGAGATGCAGCTGTGCCTCATTTCGTCCTTCCCTGCCTTTTTTCCCCACCTAATACCATTCCTTATGGAATGAGACATCCGTGTCACGGATTTTGAACCTGTCCTGGCACAGCCAAGTGCCACAGTTTCCTTGGAGCATCTTCCCCGGGTGGTGGTTGGTGTCCTACTGCACTTCACATGGTTGTCACCTCGTATCCTTTGGAGGGATCCCAAGTTTTGGGGCGTTTTCCACGTAGGGCTTTTCATGGGAAGCCACCCCTTCCCATAATACCCAGGCTAAAATTAATCCTCCACACGCTGGAAAATTTAAAGTACAAATCAAGTGGCACAAAACCCCATTTCCAACAGGATAAAGACCCAAATTTTAAGGGAGATACAATAGCGATTTTCCCCTGATCCATGTGAATCAACCAGTCCTTCTCCTTCAGGATTGACAAGCCCAGAGCAGCAGCTTTTCCCTCATGGCTTTAAAAATGGAAAAAATTAAAGTATCAATTAAGTGGAACAAAACCAACTTAAGCAACAGGATGAAGACTCAAATTTTAAGGGAGATCCAGCAAGGATTTTCCCCTGATCCGTGTGGACCTTTTTCCTTCAGGATTTACAAGGCCAGAGCAGCAGCTTTTCCCTCATGGCTTTAAAAATGGGGCACCTTCCTGTCTCCTGCCCTTCCCTAGTGTTGGATCAGCCCTGAGGCCAAGCAGGAGCTGCTAAAATTAATTCTCCACACGCTGGAAAAATGAAAGCATCAATCAAGAGGCACAAACCCCCATTTCCAACAGGATCAAGACCCACATGTTAAGGGAGATCCAGCAGGAATTTTCCCTTGATCCATGTGGATCAACCAGTCCTTCTCTTTCAGGACTGACAAGCCCAGAGCAGCAGCTTTTCCCTCATGGCTTTAAAAATGGGGCACATTCCTATCTCCTGCCCTTCCCTAGTATTGGATCAGCCCTGGAGGCACCGATCCCACCGGCCCAGCAGGAGCTGCTAAAATTATTTCTCCACACTCTGGAAAAATTAGAGCATCAATTAAATGGCACAAACCCCCATTTCCAACAGGATCGAGACCCACATGCTAAGGGAGATCCAGCAGGGATTTTCCCCTGATCCGTGTGGGTCAGCTACTCCTTTCCCTTCAGGACTGACAAGCCCAGAGCAGCAGCTTTTCCCTCATGGCTTTAAAAATGGAAAAAATTAAAGTATCAATTAAGTGGAACAAAACCAACTTAAGCAACAGGATGAAGACTCAAATTTTAAGGGAGATCCAGCAAGGATTTTCCCCTGATCCGTGTGGACCTTTTTCCTTCAGGATTTACAAGGCCAGAGCAGCAGCTTTTCCCTCATGGCTTTAAAAATGGGGCACCTTCCTGTCTCCTGCCCTTCCCTAGTGTTGGATCAGCCCTGAGGCCAAGCAGGAGCTGCTAAAATTAATTCTCCACACGCTGGAAAAATGGAAGCATCAATCAAGAGGCACAAACCCCCATTTCCAACAGGATAAAGACCCACATGCTAAGGGAGATCCAGCAGGGATTTTCCCCTGATCCGTGTGGGTCAGCTACTCTCTTCCCTTCAGGACTGACAAGCCCAGAGCAGCAGCTTTTCCCTCATGGCTTTAAAAACGGGGCACATTCCCGTCTCCTGCCCTTCCCCGGTGTTGGCTCAGCCCCGGGGGCACCGATGCCAGGGGCCGGGCGGGGTTCGGAGGCTTGGGAGAGGGGCCCCTGTGCCTCAGGCTCTCCCCATCCTTGCTCGGGCCTGAGCTCCCGGCGCTGCTGTCTCCGGGTAACCACCGCCTCTCCCATTTCCCGGATTTCCTCGGGATCAAGCCATTTCTCGGCATTTTCCCTCCTCCCCTCGGCCTCTCGGGGGCCTGTTTCCCCCTCCTCAGAGCGCCCTCAGAGTACTCACAGAGAGCCCAGGATCTCCCTTTTCTCCTTTCCGTCCCGCGGGGCCGTTTTCACCCTGTTAAAAACACTCGAGTGGTCACAAAAGCTCGGCCGGATCCACCATTTAAACGCCCCGAGAACAAAGTGCACCCGGCAGATGGGCAAATAGGCTCTTATTTCCCTGTAAATTTTAGGGATATCTGCAAATAAGCCACTGAGGAGGCAGGAATAGGCTCGTCCACGCGCAAGAAAGCAGGAATAAAAGCGCGGATCAGAGCCGGGTGAGGGCTCCCAGAATTTTTTTTTGGAGGAGCTTTGCTCTGCCCAAGCAATAAAGTTCTTAAGAGCTGCAGCCCAAGTCAGGTTTATTTTCCATTTTTAAGGGGTTAAAAGTGCTTAGGTGAAGGCAGGGAGAGGGTCTGGGCTGCAGAGAACTACTGGGAACAAATGGAGCTGCAATCCCGGGGCTGAAAACATGGAACACAGGGAGATGCTGGGGTTTGTCAGCAGGGAGAGAGCAGCTGCCTCCCAGGAGAAAACACCCTGAAAAAATGTTCTGCTCAGAGCCACTGAAAACCGGATTTGTTGATTAAAAACACTTAAAAAATATTAAAGGACCAGGAGCACAAGAAGAATGGCCTGAATTAGAGCTGGGAGGGTCATTTTTCTCAATCCAGGGGCTGGAACATGAGGGAAAATCACATTACCTTCCATCAGCACATGGAGCCAAAGCAAAGGCACCTCCTGATCCTAAAATCCCGTGTGAGACAGTTGGCAGGACCTGAATGTGGGCTGTAATTTGGGATTATGGGGTGAAGCTCTTGTTTGTGTTCCCTGACGTGCATTAAAAGGTGGAATGTTGCCCTGCACTGAGGGGTTTTTCCTGGTTTTTCAGGGTAAACACACTGAGGATGTGCTGCCCAAAATATGGTGTTTTGCCCAAGAAATCTGATTTAAAATAAGTGGAGGCTCCCAGCACTGTCCCAGCTGGAGAAGTGGAGCATTCCCATGTCCGATGCCTGGTTTCAGGGAGGAAAATGTTGTCCCTGCTTTTTGAGAATTTGGAGAGCTGGGAATTGCAACCTGGAGCAGCCAGGGCTCATCCAGGGGATTGTTTCCTGGTCTCCCATGACAAACACATTGAGGATGTGCTGCCCAAAATATGATGTTTTCCCAAGGAAATCATATATAAAACAGCCCCCAGGGCTCCCAGGATTGTCCCAGCTGGAGAAGTGGAGCATTCCCATATCCAGTGCCTGGTATTTGGGAGTGAAATGTTGTCCCTGCTTTTGTTGTTGCAGGATTTGGAGAGCTGGGAATGGCAACCTGGAGCAGCCAGGGCTCATCCAGAGCTCTGCAGGGCTGTGGGAGCTCAGGAAGCTCCCTGGGAGATGAGGGTGGATCATCCCATACTGACCACGGCTCCTTTTGGCCCCTCCGTGCCCGGGGGTCCCCTGAGGCAGAGCTGGGATTTCCCTCTTTTCCCTGGAGGACCCTGGAGAGGGAGAGGAGAGCTCAGTTAGCACCTTCCAGACATTATCCCACAGCTTTGGGGGGGATTTTCCCCTTAAAGCCCAAATTGGGCAGCAGCAGGAGAAGACTCCTCCCCTGTGAGGAAAGGCTGAGGGAATTGGGAATGTTCAGCCTGGAAAGGAGATGGTTTTGGGGTGACCTCACCGGGGCCTTCCAGGACCTGAAGGGAGCCAAAAAAAGGTGGAAAGGGAATGTTTAGAAGAGCTTGGAGTGACAGGACACAGGGAATGGCTTCCCAGTGCCAGAGGGCAGGGTTAGATGGGATATTGGAAAGGAATTCCTGGCTGGGAGGGTGGGGAGGGGCTGGAATGAATTTCCCAGAGCAGCTGTGGCTGCCTCTGGATCCCTGGAAGTGTCCAAGGCCGGGTTGGATTCCCTTGGAGCCACCTGGGACAGTGGAAGTTGTCAGGGTTGGAACTGGATGACCTTTAAAGCCCCTTCCAACCCAAACCATCCTGTGATTCCCTGAGAAGATACTCGGAGCCCCCTGGCTCTCAGGGGGCTCCCCAGGCAGAGCAGATGGGACGGGATCGGTGCCCTGGGATTTTCCCCCTCTGTCCTGGGCCACCAGGAGCTGTTCCCTCCGCAGGAAGCATGGATTCTGCGGGAGAAGGAGGCACTTTTCTCTCCCTGCCGCTCTGTCCCATCACTAATTCAAGACCTGGAGCCTCCCACACCGGAATTGAGGGCGACCTCTCTGCTGGAATTCCCACCTGGGGACTTTCTCTTTTAATTTAGGGAAAAGACACGGAGCAGAGTGGGTGGAAAAGTGGCACCTCACAGCCTCTCTTTAATCAGCTCCAAAGCCAAAGCCATTCATTATGTCAGACACCACTTCCTGAGCTGGCAACACAGAAACTTCCAGCCTTTTTTTAAACACCCATGAGGGGGATCTCATCTTTTCGTCTCCTTTCTCCCTCCTGGGATCATTTTCATACATTTTTCATTGCGAGGCACAGCGAGGGAAAGCAGAATAATGTCCTTATTATCCCGGAGATGGGGTTCTGGCCTGGTTTTTAGGGGTTCTGGAAGGGTCTTTGGACACCTGAGACCCCTTTAGTGGAAGGTTTGGGGGCAGTTCTTCCTCTAATCACTGTGGCTGGGATTCAGCTGTAGCTTAAGCTCTGGGCCAGGCCTTGGATTGCTCTAGGTCAAGCCTAGATGGAGTCTCACACCACGGATGTTCAGCTTGGCCACCCACACAACGTGGGCCTTTCCTGCATTTTCCCTTCCTTAATCATTCCCTAAGACTTAAACCCCACCGCTGGGAATGTGTGGTTTTGTTTCCAGCCTTTCCCAGCATTTGATGCTCTTCCCTGGATGGGGGAAAAACCAGCTGGACAACCAATAAATCCTAAAAAGACCCCTCTGTACCCCCCAAATCAGAAGGTCCTCTAGGACAGGGAGGCCTTTGAGACCTGGGGGAGTTGATTTAAAGAGGTCTAGATCCATTAAGACTTTTCACACAAAACTGGGGCTGAATTGTCCCAACTTCTACCCTCCGAAAGTCCCAACTCCTGTAGGGCTGGCAGGAGTTAAAGCAGGGTTTATGGATCAACAGCTGGGCTTTCAGGTAGTCCGCCAGGCCCAGCTTTTCTTTTACTCTTGGTTCTCTCACGTTAATTTAAGTATTCTCTAGTCCAGGCCTGAAACTTGGCCAGTGCCACCAGCACAACTGAGAATTCTCTCTCTTTTTTTTTTTTTTAATTTAAAATAGTTTTAAATTTAAAAGAACTTTAATTTCCAGCCCTCTCTCACTTGAGAAAGTCCTTCATTACTTAATGGCTGCTGTCTCAGGGTGGGTGTTGAATTAGTCCCTCACGTTGTGTGTTGGCATCACCTCATTTCCACAGAGCTGGGGGAAAACGTGAACCTGCTCGTAAACTGCATTAACAGCTCATTTCCAAGTCTTTTTGTTCCGTTTCCAAAGGTTCCCAGCGTGTCCTGAATGCAGAGACGCTCGTTAAAGGTGGCCCACACACGGGTGGCTCCTTCCAGAGCCTTGGCACCCTGATCCCTGGATAATCAGCAGCAGGAGGGGGGCACTTGGTGTCCTGATAATTGGAAATTATCACTCGAAATATCGGCACTGAGAGGTCACGTCTCACCCTGGAACGAGGGGAAGGAGGGAGGGAAGGAGGAGGAAAATCTCCGGGGGTAAAGGAAGAGAGGGATGAAGTGAGCTGAGCAAGATCCCATGGCAAGAGGGGGTGTGGGAGAGCTCAGGTGGCAGCTGGGAAGAGGAGGGATGTGTGGAATGGGGACACATCTGGGGGGTTTGGTCACAGGATCAGGACAGGGCACAGACCATCTCACCTGCGGCCCTGGTTCTCCCTGTGGTCCTCGAGGTCCGTCTGCTCCAGCGATTCCAGCCTTCCCAGGATATCCCATCTGTCCCTTGAAGCCTCCCAGTCCAGGAACTCCCTTGGCTCCCTGGGAATCACCAGCAGCAGTGGGTTTAGAGATGTTCCCGTCCAACATCACCCAGCTGCTTCCATGGCTT
This sequence comes from Cephalopterus ornatus, assembly GCA_013396775.1. Classification (NCBI taxonomy): domain Eukaryota; kingdom Metazoa; phylum Chordata; class Aves; order Passeriformes; family Cotingidae; genus Cephalopterus; species Cephalopterus ornatus. Next base: position 14,825 of record VZRE01000416.1, read on the forward strand.
TGGGAATGGAGGGACACCATTCCCATTCCACTTCTGTGGAGCATGAAGAGGTTTCGATTTCCACCTTTCCTTGTCCACTGGTGACGTGGACACCCCCTCTCTGGGATGATCCCCAAGAATTTCTAATTCCTAGGTCTCCCAGCACATTTAAACGGAGTCCTTTAGTCTGTAACCTCAGGAAAAGCAGGGAGCACTGGTCTGTAAAATCCCTGCTCATCTGCACCCTTGGGATTCCATCCTGGACAAGGGAATGCTCCCGTGACATGCAGCAGAAGGAAAAACCCCACCCCCAACCTCCAGCGAGGGTGGAAAACAGTTGGGGGGTTTGGGGTGGTTTTTCCTCACACTAAGCAGGACCCCCCTGGGGTTTGGTACATCGGCAGAGGGTGAATTTGAGGAGACCTCCCTCTCCTGCCCTTTCCAGCTGCATTCCCAGCCTTTGCTGCGCCAGACAGTTGCCCTTTGCCCTCTGGAAAGGGTACCTGTGATGGAGAAGGTGGATAATTTTGTTATCCCGACCTGATGGATGTGGGATTTACTCCTTCCTGAATGGCACCTCGATGCAGGCTGGGGAGTACGAACCTTTTCGCCTTTCTCCCCAGGAATTCCCGAGGCTCCATCACTCCCTGTTGCTCCCTGTTCCCCCTGGAAGGAGCCAAGAGAAAATCATGGCTGAAGTGGCCCTGGAATCTCCTGGAGGAACTGGTTTGTCCTCAGGTTACAGAGTTATTCACTGAGCGTGACCTCAGCACTCGAGGAGAGCGAAAAATCCCATTAAAACCCCCCATTCCTTGAAAATTCCAACAGATCCTGCAGAGCACCAGGGCTAGGGTGGATGAAGCTGGTTGAGAACCATTCCCTGGTTGAATCCCAGTTCTCTGGGGTGAACCTGGGGGGTGCAGTGGGAAACCTGACTTGTGGAGGTGAGGAAGGTCCCCTATCCCAGTGTCCAAACATCTCCGTGTTGGTTTCTGGGAACAGATTCCAAAAAACCCAATTTGGGAATAAAGAGGGAATAAACACTTGGCAGAGGTGGATTTGCAGCACCTGCAGAGCTTTTGGGAATCCTTTTATTTATGGGACTGGGTGAGTTTTAAGGTCCCTTCCCCACCCAATCCACCCTGTGATCCCATAATTCAGATACTCGCCTTTGGTCCGTGCCGTCCATTCGATCCCGGAATCCCCGGTTTTCCAGGACTGCCTGTTTCTCCCTGCGGATGGAAAAGAAGCAGATGGGCCGTGAGGACAGATAAAACCCCGAAACATTGGGAAAACTGGCTCTGAAAAAGCAAGGAAAAGGATAATTGAGGGGCAAACACGACAACACTCCCAGGAAATCAAAGTAGGGGTGAAGTCTTGATTCAGACTGTAAACTTTAGATCTACATTTAACTAAGGTCTGATTTTACTAATTAGATTAATGGAGCTAATTAAGACTAATTTAACTCAGATCAATTTAAATCACTACGAATTTTAGGCTGTCTCCCATTCTCCAGCTCAGCTCCAAGAAAGTAGGTGGGAAATTCCCCGGACAACAATTCCCTCACCCACCAGACCGAGGCTGATGAAGGAAAATATTAATAACAACAACAATAGTAATAATAATTATAATAGCAATCAAACCACATCCCACTGGCTCAGTTACCAACAGCTCCCTTGTTTCTTATCATACATTTCAAAGCCCTCCCTAAAAAGCCCATGAAGGGTCATTATCTTTGTTTACGGAGCAAGGACTAATGAGGAACGAGAACTGAGCCCAGGCGTTGCTAAGCCCCAGATCAGGAGGGGATTTAGGCGAGGCCTGGTTTATTTTTTGCCCCAGATTATCCAAAAGTTCCCTGCAATCCTGAAAACCTCCCTGTCCCTGTCCCTCTGCTCCTCGTGGCCAGGTCCTGCTGTGCTTCCCAGAGGGATTTCTCCCGCCAGAGCTGGGGGGGTTCTTCCCGGGGGTGAGCGGGAGGCGCTGCTGGGAAACGGGAAGTTGGAGCAGGATGGGAAGCTGGGATTAGCTCACCTTGGTGCCTTTGGCTCCGGGAGCGCCGGCGTGTCCTGGAAGTCCTCGGAATCCCTGAGGATAAAGGAGATCCCAGGCGTCAGTGTCAAATCAAGGAGAGGGCAGGAGGGAGGAATTTGGAGATATTTGACCAGAACCGAGTCCAGAAAGCTTTGGAATCTCTCCAAGGATGGCGATTCCACAGGATCTCCCCCATCTCCTTCCTACCTTTGCTCCTTTCTGCCCGGGGTCACCAGTGGTCCCAGGATCACCTTTCCATCCCTACGTGGGGAAAAAAACCAGGACAAACATTCCATGCACAGCCTGAAGGATCCAAGCCCGGGGATAACTTTGGAGGAATTTTGCAGTTTTTTTGTGCTTTCAAAACACCCAAAGCTCCCTGAAAATTTGGAGCTCGTGGTCGTTTTGTTGAGCTCTGGAATGGGACTGGGAATGACCTGGGAGAAGGTCAGGGTTGTAGTGATGCGGGAAAGGCTCCTGTGATGAGCCACCACTGGGAAAAGTTTGGAAAATGCCCCTTGAGGACCTGAGTGAGGTCTGGGAGATAATGGGGTTCTCCCTCTGCTCTTCTGTTGGTCACAGCCCCTGGAAACTGAGCCGTTATTCCAAGCCTGGACCCTCCAGGCACTACCTAGAGGAAGTTCATTACTTCCTCCCAAAAATCTTCCTCTCCTGCTCCCTCCTGAAAACCTTCTGTTGTTTTTTTTTTTCGTTGTCTCATGGAAAAAAAAAAAACAACCAGGAAAACCTCCAGAATTCAGTTTGTCTCCAGAAAATAAAGATCCGTTCCCATGAAGCATCACCCTGAAGATGCATTTTCAGTAATTACGGGTCAAAGTCCCATCCACGAGCAGGAAATTATTTGGGATCAAGGGAGGTGTCCTGTCGTGAGAGACAACCAGCTCATCCCAGAAAAATGAGGTCCATGAGGGCTTTATAGGGAAGGATTCTGTTGTTCCCTGATTTCCCCATCAGGCAGCTCAACACTGAACAGGGCTTGGTACGTGGAGGAACTTGAAATTTGGGCCTTGGCAAGAAACTAAGGAAAACTCAGGCTGGAAATGATGGGATAACTTAGAAGTCTGGAGACATGGACGGAGGGTCTGCTGGGAGCTGGAAAATGATCCTCCTAAAAATCAGGCCAAGATGAGCATTGGGGGCTTCTCCAGGAGATTAAGGAGTGATTTCTCTTTAGGAAAGACTCATCTGACTCCAGTAATGAGGTGTGGGAATGAGGAATAGGGTGTAGGAAGAGAGATGAAGGTGGGCACAGAGTCTTTTCCTGCCGAAAATCCCTGTCCCTTCCCGCCACTCACCGGCTTCCCCTTCTGCCCCTGGAGGCCTCTGTCACCTTTGGCTCCCTTGTTTCCATTCTTCCCATCGAGGCCTGCTGCCCCCTGCCAAAAAGTGGGAGAAAACCCATGGATATCAGTGGCAGCTGAAGCGGTTGGGAACAACTCTCAGGGTAGAAGTTCAACAGTAAGATCCCAGGGGTCCGAGATTCCGCAGTCCGAGGTCGGAAGCTCCCCGAGGCCTGAGCCTGGGATTGAGCACCAATTCCTCCCGGGTTTGGAGGGCTGGCAAACAACACCTGTGAGTTGGTTATAACCATATTATATTTCTAATTCCAGCTCAGAAAATAGAGGGAAGTGGCAGCTAAAGAATCATCCTGGGCCAAGAAAATTCCAGAGCTGACGGCTGTGGTTGGAAAAGGGAACAAGGATGTTATGGAGACACCATCACACTGTGAGTGACTTAAGGGGGGTCAAACACAATCCTGGGCTCTGAATCTGCAGCTTCAGCCCTTTTTTGCCACATTTTGGAGCTTCTGGAGCCACCCAGCACTGGGACCTCTTTGCCTGGGGTCCTATTAGAGCTACAAGAAATTCCCATTTATTTAGGGTTTGTTTTTTTTTTGCAAGGTTGCCACAGCCTGGCCAATTTTCCTGGCACTTTTCAGCCCCTGGATGTGAGGAAATGGGATTTATCCCCACTTGAGACACTGAGTGCGCAGAGGGGAATGAATTGTCTAATTAAAGCAGATCAGATGGACAAGGGGTTGCTGTGGTTGGAAATGGGAACAAGGATATTATGGAGACACCATCACACTTTGAGTGACTTAAAGGGGGTCAAACACAATCCTGGGCTCTGGATCTGCAGCTTCAGCCCTTTTTTGCCACATTTTGGAGCTTCTGGAGCCACCCAGCACTGGGACCTCTTTGCCTGGGGTCAGATTAAAGCTACAAGAAATTCCTATTTATTTAGGGGTTTTTTTTGCAAGGCTGCCACAGCCTGGCCAATTTTCCTGGCACTTTTCAGCCCCTGGATGTGAGGAAATGGGATTTATCCCCACTTGAGACACTGAGTGCGCAGAGGGGAATGAATTGTCTAATTAAAGCAGATCAGATGGACAAGGGGTTGCTGTGGTTGGAAATGGGAACAAGGATATTATGGAGACACCATCACACTTTGAGTGACTTAAAGGGGGTCAAACACAATCCTGGGCTCTGGATCTGCAGCTTCAGCCCTTTTTTGCCACATTTTGGAGCTTCTGGAGCCACCCAGCACTGGGACCTCTTTGCCTGGGGTCAGATTAAAGCTACAAGAAATTCCTATTTATTTAGGGGTTTTTTTTGCAAGGCTGCCACAGCCTGGCCAATTTTCCTGGCACTTTTCAGCCCCTGGATGTGAGGAAATGGGATTTATCCCCACTTGAGACACTGAGTGCGCAGAGGGGAATGAATTGTCCAATTAAAGCAGATCAGATGGACAAGTGACATTCTCTCCCTGGCATTAATTTGCTGTAGGATGTTGAAAGGAAACACATTTACTAAAAGAAAAATATTTTGAGACCCCCCCTGCCAGTAGATTCCTCCTCTCAGAGATGACCAGTTCAAACTGTTCCAGCGTGAGCCTGGTGACAAAACCCAGCCCAGAGTCCCTCACAGACCCTGCAACTTTTCATTCCCAGATGGGAAAATTCAGCTCCACCTCGGCATATTTTACATTTCCGAGTAAAAGGTGGATTTGGGAGCCAAGCTGGTGCTTCTCTGGCTCTGCAGGTCGTGTCTGGATCAGGGAAAATCCACCTGCACCATCGGGCACAAATGTCTCCTGCAAACCATTGCCTGGAACCTGTTTGTTGACACAACCAATAGGAAGTTCCAGCTGGGGCTGTAAAAGGGGCCATAAACCCCAGGGATAACGGGAATGTTCGGTGTTTGCCGGCACAGATTGCTTGTTTGGAGGGTAATAAACCCTTTGGTTGGCTGGTTAAACCCCACAAGCCCCGGAGTCTCCCTGGAATCTCACAAGTGCCTGGAGTTCCTGAGACATCCCGTGAGCGGGGACAGACCATCTGGCCAGGGCTTTTC
>VZRE01000416.1:20500-41274 GCA_013396775.1 Cephalopterus ornatus
TGCCACAGCCTGGCCAATTTTCCTGGCACTTTTCAGCCCCTGGATGTGAGGAAATGGGATTTATCCCCACTTGAGACACTGAGTGCGCAGAGGGGAATGAATTGTCTAATTAAAGCAGATCAGATGGACAAGGGGTTGCTGTGGTTGGAAATGGGAACAAGGATATTATGGAGACACCATCACACTTTGAGTGACTTAAAGGGGGTCAAACACAATCCTGGGCTCTGGATCTGCAGCTTCAGCCCTTTTTTGCCACATTTTGGAGCTTCTGGAGCCACCCAGCACTGGGACCTCTTTGCCTGGGGTCAGATTAAAGCTACAAGAAATTCCTATTTATTTAGGGGTTTTTTTTGCAAGGCTGCCACAGCCTGGCCAATTTTCCTGGCACTTTTCAGCCCCTGGATGTGAGGAAATGGGATTTATCCCCACTTGAGACACTGAGTGCGCAGAGGGGAATGAATTGTCTAATTAAAGCAGATCAGATGGACAAGGGGTTGCTGTGGTTGGAAATGGGAACAAGGATATTATGGAGACACCATCACACTTTGAGTGACTTAAAGGGGGTCAAACACAATCCTGGGCTCTGGATCTGCAGCTTCAGCCCTTTTTTGCCACATTTTGGAGCTTCTGGAGCCACCCAGCACTGGGACCTCTTTGCCTGGGGTCAGATTAAAGCTACAAGAAATTCCTATTTATTTAGGGGTTTTTTTTGCAAGGCTGCCACAGCCTGGCCAATTTTCCTGGCACTTTTCAGCCCCTGGATGTGAGGAAATGGGATTTATCCCCACTTGAGACACTGAGTGCGCAGAGGGGAATGAATTGTCCAATTAAAGCAGATCAGATGGACAAGTGACATTCTCTCCCTGGCATTAATTTGCTGTAGGATGTTGAAAGGAAACACATTTACTAAAAGAAAAATATTTTGAGACCCCCCCTGCCAGTAGATTCCTCCTCTCAGAGATGACCAGTTCAAACTGTTCCAGCGTGAGCCTGGTGACAAAACCCAGCCCAGAGTCCCTCACAGACCCTGCAACTTTTCATTCCCAGATGGGAAAATTCAGCTCCACCTCGGCATATTTTACATTTCCGAGTAAAAGGTGGATTTGGGAGCCAAGCTGGTGCTTCTCTGGCTCTGCAGGTCGTGTCTGGATCAGGGAAAATCCACCTGCACCATCGGGCACAAATGTCTCCTGCAAACCATTGCCTGGAACCTGTTTGTTGACACAACCAATAGGAAGTTCCAGCTGGGGCTGTAAAAGGGGCCATAAACCCCAGGGATAACGGGAATGTTCGGTGTTTGCCGGCACAGATTGCTTGTTTGGAGGGTAATAAACCCTTTGGTTGGCTGGTTAAACCCCACAAGCCCCGGAGTCTCCCTGGAATCTCACAAGTGCCTGGAGTTCCTGAGACATCCCGTGAGCGGGGACAGACCATCTGGCCAGGGCTTTTCCCAAGGGAAGGAGCTAAAACAAGGTTCCTCTGGAGCCTGATCCTGAAGGATCCTGACACTAGTTCGAGGTTTCTAAGCTCTTCTGTGCCAAGTTTTCCTTGTTTTCCTGTTCTTTCCCCCCCATGCCTGCGTCCAACTCTCATCTCCCTGCTTTACATCGCGAGGAGCTTCTTGGTTCACCTCATGAACCTGGAAGGATCCCAAATGGTTTTAGGAAGAGCTTAAGCTGTGCTGGAAAGCTGAAAGCTGGGTTTAAGCCTTGCCTGGTGAAGAGAAACAAGTCTGGGACTTGTTTTTCTCCCACTATAGGTGGGTTCCTGCTCGTCACAGGTCTGTCACTGCTGCAGCTGGGAGGGAAGCAGGACAAGGAGGGGATGCTTCCCAAGGCCATCTGCTCCCAGGAGAAGAAAAAGATGGAAAAGGAGAGGAAAAAAAAATTAAAAATAATATTACAAAAACAAAAAAAAATTAATAAAATAAAAAGAGAGAGAGGAAGAGGTAAAATGTTGAGCACTTTGGAAAGGGAAAGGAGCTGAATGGAAATGGAAATTTGTCCCCTCAGATTTACGTTCTGGCTCTTCCCAGGTAAATAAAAGCTGGGAAAAAAAGCAGTTTAAAGGCAATTTAAGTGGTGGAAATGGCCCTTTCTGTCATTAAAATGTTGCTGGACCAGCTTCATCTAGCTGCAAAGACACAGATACCACAGGGACTGTCCCTGCTGCAGCTGGGAGGGAAGCAGGACAAGGAGGGGATGCTTCCCAAGGCCATCTGCTCCCAGGCCAAGAAAAAGATGGAAAAGGAGAAAGAAAAATTAAAAATAATAATAAAAAAAATTAAAAGCAATAATTAAATTTAAAAATAATAAGAAGGAAAAAAAAGAGAGAGAGAGGAAGAGGAAAAGCTTTGAGCACTTTGAAAAGGGAAAGGAGCTGAATGGAAATGGAAATTTGTCCCCTCAGATTTACATTCTGGCTTTTGCCAGGTAAATAAAAGCTGGGGAAAAAAGCAGTTTAAAGACAATTTAAGTGGTGGAAATGGCTCCTTCTGTCATTAGAGTGTTGCTGGAACAGCTTCACCCAGACACAGGTACCTGGGAGGCCACGCAGAGAGAGGTTGAGTCATCACTCCCGTGACGCAAAAGACGTCTTCGAGCAGCCCTGAGATGCTTCCAGGCACAAATTCCTGCGGATCTTTGGGCTGGAGCCAGGCACGAGCCTCAGGCTCAGCGTTTCCAGGCAGATGAACAAGCTGGGAATTAGCTGGATCGTGCTGGGAAAGGGTGGGACCCACCGGCACATCCCGAAAGGATCCGGCTGTTTGAAGCCACACATCAAAGGGCAGAGGAATTTCCAACCCTCTGCTCCAAGGTTTCCCACCTCCTGGGTTTCCATGCTCAATGTTTGATGGGATGAAGCAAAGGGAGGAGCTGGGAGTGTCCACCTCAAGGGTTTCAGCTGAGTTTTTATCCCTTTCCTTGGTTTTTATCCATTTCCCAGATTTCTATCCCTTCCCTGCCGTGTGTTTTTGTCCCAGGGGCTCTATCCACGGTGATTTGCTGCAGTTTTGGAGCATCCTCCTCTCCCAAAAAAAAGTTGTGGCTTGGTGTGGGAGCTGCCTGAGCAACCTGGGATAGTGGGAGGTGTCCCGGCTCATGGCAGGGGTTGGAATGAGATGGTCCTGAAGGTCCCTTCCCGCCCAAACCGTTCCGTGATTCCACGTGGTCCTCAAAGCTCTAACAATAATTCATTCTCGGGCACTATTACGGAATCATGGAATGATTTGGGTGGGAAGGGACCTTGAAGAGCATCCAGTTCCACCCCCTCCCATGGGAAAGGACACCTCCCACTATCCCAGGTTGCTCCAAGGGAATCCAGCCTGGCCTTGGACACTTCCAAGGATCCACAATATCCATAGTAAAGTCAAATTCCCGCTTAAAACCATCCTCACACCCCCCCGCCCCACTCCGGGATATATCGCCCCTCAATTCCCAGATCCTGAAGAGTCACGCCTGTTTTAGACTCCCAATGGAGTGAAAAATCCTGGATTCCTCCCAGCTTTCCCCGCCTCTCACATGCCAGTGGCTCTGCTCCAAGTCTGGAATATGTGCTCTGGAAAAAACCCTGGAGAAGGAAACAGCTCAGGGATGGTCCTGAGGCGAAAGCAGAAGATCCCGGGAGCTGGTGGGTCTCCAACCTCCAGGGAAGTTGAAGCAGGTCACCCTGGGAATAATCCCATGGCATTTGGATGGTGTTACCACACAGATCCTGGTTTTTTAGGGCAAGAATCACAGGTTGCTGGGAAAACACAGAGCCCAGCTCAAAGGGGGAGGTGAGGAACATCCCTGAGCTCCAACTCGGACACTGAGTGAGGAACACCAGGACGGAGAAGGTCAAGGAATTCTACCCAGGAATTGTAGACCCTTGGAAAGCCAAAATCCGGAGCAATGGGAAGAGAAGGGGTGTTAAAAATAGGGGTTTGGGGGAGAATAACGGGTTAATTTTTCGGTATTTGAATTTTTTTAGTATCTGAATTTTTCTGATATTTGAATTTTTCTGGTATTTGAATTTTTCCGGTATTTGAAATTTTTTTTGTGTTCGAATTGTTTTGTATTTGAATTTTTTTGTATTTGAATTTTTTCGATATTTGAATTTTTCTGATATACGAATTTTTGGGTATTTGAATTTTTTGGGTATTTGAATTTTTTTTGTATCTGAATTTTTTTGGTATTTGAACGCACGGGGAATAAAAAAGAGGAGCTGGAAGCCTCAAAAGACGACCGAGATGAGGAGTTAATAGTCATAAAAGGCTGCAATTTAAATATAAAAGAGTGATGGGAAGAGAGGGGTGTTAAAAATAGGGTTTTGGGGGAGAATAATGGGTTAATTTTTCGGTATTTGAATTTTTTTGGTATTTGAACGCACAAAGCCCAGGGAATAAAAAAGAGGAGCTGGAAGCCTCAAAAGACGACCGAGATGAGGAGTTAATAGTCATAAAAGGCTGCAATTTAAATACAAAAGAGTGAAGCCGAGGCAAAAAGAGAGAAGTGCTTTCAAAGAGGATAGAAAACCGAGGAGGAATTGCCTGGAATAGCGGGAATAAGCGTCATTTGTCAACCAAGTTGTGGAGTCAACCAGATCCATGGAAACTCCCGGGGCAATAATTGCAGGGAGGAGACACAAAACGCTGCCAGTGGAGTCGGGAATTTCTGTATTCCAGCTCCAAAGAGTCAATGGATGAGGCTTTTTTTACGGGAAAAATTGCTCCTGGGGGCATTCGGCTCTGAAAAGGCCCCGGGAATTGTTGGCGGGGACAAAAAGGACGGAATTCGAGGGAGATGAAGGAAAACGGGCATGTGAGATTGGCTTTAGGACTTTGCAGGGGATGGAGAGGGGACAGGGAGGAAGGAGCAAGATCCAGGAAAAAAGGGAGAAGGGGATTTGGGGAGTGAGGCATGGAGATGTCATCCCGCCCTTCCGGAATAATACATCGGCAAATTCCATGGGAGCACTTCTTAGGGATGTAGAAATTTCTCCCGGGATAAACAACCCTCAGTCCAGTTTCTTAAGGATATATAAAATTTTCCTGGGATAAAGAATCCATAGTCCAATTTCTTAAGGATAAATGAAATTTTCCTGGGATAAACAATCCCTAGTCCAATTTCTTAAGGATATGTAAAATTTGCCCAGGATAAACAAATCCATATTCCAATTTCTTAGGGATATATAAAATTTGCCCAGGATAAACAACCCATAGTCGAATTTCTTAAGGATATATAAATTTCTCCTGGGATAAACAACCACAGACCAATTTATTTAGGATACATAAATTTTTCCTGGGAAAAACAACCCAAAATCCAATTCCTTAAAGATATATTAAATTTTCCTGGGATAAACAACCCACAGTTCAATTTCTTAAGGATACATAAATTTTTCCAGGATAAACAATCCATAGCCCAATTTCTTAAGGATATATAAAGTTTTCCTGGGATAAAGAATCCATAGTTCAGTTTCTTAAGGATATATAAATTTTTCCTGGAATAAACAACCCAAAATCCAATTCCTTAAGGATATATAAAATTTTCCTGGGATAAACAATCCATAAGCCAATTCCTTAAGGATATATAAAATTTTCCTGGGATAAACAATCCATAAGCCAATTTCTTAAGGATATGTAAATTTTTCATGGGATAAACAACCCACAGACCAATTTCTTAAGGATATACAAAATTTCTCCCAGGATAAACAATCCATATTCCAATTTCTTAGGATATATAAATTTTTCATGGGATGAACAAGCATAGACCAATTTCTTGAAGATACATGAAATTTTCCCAGGATAAACAACCCAAAATCCAATTCCTTAAGGATATATAAAATTTTCCCGGGACAAACAACCCGTAGTCCAATTTCTTAAGGATGTATTAATTTTTCCTGGGATAAACAACTTACAGTCCCCATTTTTAGGCCCTTTGAACATGAAACATCATCTGGGCACATCTGGCAATGCCTCCTAAGACCCTAAATATATTAAGAATAACAAATAAATGTATGTATCCTATGTTCCTTAGTGCAAAATTAGGGAATCATGGAATGGTTTGGGTTGGAAAGGTCCTTAAAGATGATCTAATTCCAATCCCCTGCCATGGAGGAGGAACACATTCCACTATCCCAGGTCGCTCCAACCTGATGAGAAAGAGCATTTTCCAGCCATCCCCAGGCAGATAAACCTGTGCCAGGGCCTCCCAGCCAGGAATTCCTTCCCAGTATCCCATCTCTCCCTGCCCTCTGGCACTGGGAAGCCATTCCCTGTGTCCCGTCCCTCCATGCCTTGTCCCCAGTCCCTCTCCAGCTCTCCTGGAGCCCCTTTGGCCCTGCAAGGGGCTCTCAGGTCTCCCTGGAGCCTTCCCTTCTCCAGGTGAACATTCCCAGCTCTCCCAGTCTGGCTCCAGAGCACAGGGGCTCCAGAATCATGGAATTCCAGGATTTTCTGGGTGAGAAGGGACCTTAAAAACCTCCAGTTCCACCCTCTGCCATGGGCAGGGACACCTTCCACTACCCCAGGGTGCTTCAACCTGCCCTTGGACACTTCCAGGGATCCAGGGGCAGCCACAGCTTCTCTGGGAAATCCATTCCAGCTCCTCCCCACCCTCCCAGCCGGGAATTCCTTAAAAATCCCCTTGGATCAAGGGTTGGACTTGATGATCTCGGAGGTCTTTTCCAACCCGGCTGATTCTGTGATCCTATGAAACCATTCCCAGAGCTGTTTTTCCAGCAAAACTTCTTTGACTCTGGATTTTGTTGGGTTCCCACGCCCTCACCCCACCCCCTGCCCCCCAGACGTGGCTGAGGGGGGAGAACCAGAGATCCAATCCCATCTCCACCCCCAAAACTTCCAATGGAACACGTTCCAACTCACGGCAGGGCCCGGCAAACTCGGCTCTCCCGGCTCCCCCTGCAAGGAAAACAGGGATGGGTTACCCTGGAGAAGATCCCTCTGGGAATGGGGATGACTGTGGGAGCTCTGGAAGAGGAGACAAGGAGATTTTGGGGGTCTTTTTGGGATACACATAAATTTTGTGTGATTTACACTTCTATTCTTGAGTAATTTACAATCAGTTTTGTGGGATTTTACACATCAATTTTGTGTGATTTTACACATCAGTTTTGTGAGATTTTACACATCTTTTGTGGGATTTTACACATCAGTTCTGTGGGACTTCACACATCAATTTTGTGTGAATTTACACATCAGTTCTTGAGTAATTTACAATCAGTTTGGTGTGATTTTACACATCAATTTTGTGTGATTTTACACACAGTTCTGTGTGATTTTACACATCTGTTTTGTGTGGTTTTACATATCAATTTTGTGTGATTTTAAATATCAGTTCTTGTGTAACTTTCAATTTTGTGTGATTTCACACACCAGTTTTGTAATTTACACATCAGTTTTGTGTGATTTTACACACCAGTTCTTGAGCAATTTACAATCAGTTTTGTGTGATTTTATACATCAATCTTGTGTGATTTTACACACCAGTTTTGTGTGATTAACGCTTCAGTTCTTGAGTGATTTACACACGTTCTGTGTGATTTTACACATCAATTTAGTGTGATTTTAAATATCAGTTCTTGAGTCATTAACAATCAGTTTGGTGTGATTTTACACATCAGTTTGGTGTGATTTTACACATCAATTTTGTGTAATTTTACACATCAATTTTGTGTGATTTTACACATAGTTTTGTGGGATTTTACACGTCTTTTGTGGGATTTTACACATCAGTTCTTGAGTCATTTACAATCAGTTTTGTCGGATTTTATACATAATTTTGCGTGATTTCACACACCAGTTTTGTGTGATTTTACACATAGTTCTGTGTGATTTTCACACAGTTCTGTGTGATTTCACACAAGAATTCTGAGTGATTTTGCAGTTTTGTGTGGTTTTTCACCTCACTTCTGACAGGAGGCACGTCAATATTCATGTTCTCCGCACTCACCTTCTGTCCCACGGGTCCTCTGGATCCAAAAAGCCCCATCGCTCCCTTGGATCCAGCTTCACCTTTGACTCCCTAGAATTTGAAACAACCGGTTAAATCCACTTGGAATTCTTCCCGCTCTCAAAGCCCCTGGAGAGAGGTGAGGAGAAGAACCCCTGGAGGTGACAGAGAGGGTGACAAAAAGCACCTTTTCTACACCGAATTCAGGCCCAGGTAGGGTTTCATTGATTAAAAAAAAAACCCCATGGGAGCATCTCCAAGGGTTTCCTTCACAGTTCAACGTCAGATATTTGACCAAAGTCTTCCTGCTTTAGGAGCTTTTTACGTGTTATTTTATGTATTATTTTTTATTATGTATTATTTTTATTATGTATTAATTTTTATTTAACTGACAGAGGTCATAGATGGGCTTTTATCTGACTTAAACCCATCTCATGGGAGCATCTCCAAGGGTTTCCTTCACAGTCCGAAGTCACTCAGATATTTGGCCAAGAGTCTTCCTGCTTTAGGAGCTGTTTATGTGTTATTTTATGTATTATTTTTTATTATGTATTATTTTTATTATGTATTAATTTTTATTTAACTGACAGAGGTCATAGATGGGCTTTTATCTGACTTAAAACCCATCTCAAGTGAGCATCTCCCAAGGGTTTCCTCCACAGCTAAAAGCTTTTTACTTGTTATTTTATGTATTATTTTTGATTATGTATTATTCTTATTATGTACTTTCAATGTATTATTTTTCAATGTATTATTTTTTATTTAAATAACAGATGTCATAGATGGGCTTTTATCTGACTTAAACACCCCTCCCCATGGGAGCATCTCCAAGGGTTTCCTCCACAGCCAGTGGGGTCCTAATCAGTGTGACAGTTATGGGAAGGGCAAGATCTGCCTCTTCCCAAGGGAAATGGAGTCAGGCAATTCCCACCTGCACCACGCTGTTATCCATGTCCCACCGGGAATACTCGGGGCGGGATGTCCAGCTGCTTTACCAGACTTGGTAAAGGGAGTGTGTTTCATGTTCCCAAATCCCAGCCTGGCATCCCACTGTCCCTTTCTGGGATGGAGCTGGGGGAGTTTGTCCTTGCATCAGGTTTTCTAGCAGGCAAATCGTGGAAATCATGGGATCACAGGATGGTTTGGGGTGGGAGGGAGAGGGGGAGGCAGGACTTGGATGGTCACTTATCCCAGAGGGATCCTGCACCGCAGAGACGGTCCCACAGAGACCATTTGGGACCAGACTTGGTAAAGGGGGTGTGTTTCATAGAATCATAGAATCGATTGGGTTGGAAAAGACCTCAGAGATCATCAAGTCCAACCCTTGGTCCAACTCCAGTCCGTTTACTAGATCATGGCACTAAGTACCATGTCCAATCTCAGTTTTCATGTTCCCAAATCCCAGCCCAGCATCCTACTGTCCCTTTCTGGGGTGAAGCTGGGNGGGATGGAGCTGGGTGAGTTTGTCCTTGCATCGGGTTTTCTAGCAGGCAAATCATGGAAATCATGGGATCACAGAATGGTTTGGGGTGGGAGGGAGAGGGGGAGGCAGGACTTGGATGGTCACTTATCCCAGAGGGATCCTGCCCTGCAGAGATGGTCCCAAAGAGACCACTTGGGACAAGACTTGGTAAAGGGGCATCATGTTCCCAAATCCCAGCCCAGCATCCTACTGTCCCTTTCTGGGGTGGAGCTGGGTGAGTTTGTCCTTGCACTGGGTTTTCCAGCAGGGAAATCATAGGATCATAGGATGGTTTGGGGTGGGAGGGACCTTAAAACCCATCCAGTCCCACCCTCTGCCATGGGTAGGAACACCTTCCACTATCCCAGGTTGCTCCTTGGGCACTTCCAGAGATCCAGGGGCAGCTCCTCAGTCCCTCCCTCACACACCCAGAGACCTTCCTGTGCCTCACTCACCCCAGGAGGTTCATACCTTGTCTCCTACAGGCCCGTCCTCTCCCTTCTCTCCTTTCTCTCCATCAAATCCCGGCAGTCCCTGTTCGCCCTGGAAGACAAGACAGGAATTAGGGGATGGGTGCATCAAGCCCGGAAGGATCCTGCTGGATCAAAGCGCTGATGCCACCAACAGTGGGGAAGGGATGACTTCCAAAGTCAACAAGAGACAAACTTACAGGGTCTCCTTTGCTGCCTTTATAGCCCTGGGGTCCAAAAATCGTCGTGGTCTCCCCCTGGAGAAAGGAGACACGGAGAGATGGACACAGCAGGAGACCACGGGTGGGAATGCCCTTGGAATGATGGGCAGAACGAAGGTAATAAAGGATAATTCATGCACAAACAAAGGCATTTCCCAAACTCATCCACGTGCCAGGCAAGGCAGAGGTGTTCCAACATTTGTCGGGGTTAATCATCCTGAACTAAAAGCTGGATGAGGAACGTGCATGGAAAAGCACAAGTCCTGAGGTCTGTTGTCCCAAAAAAATGCTGGGATCCACTGGGATTGCCCCAGCCTGGTTGTCATGGGTGCAAATGGAGCTGAGCATGGAGCCAATTCCCGATTTGGGGCTGTCAGAGGTGGGACAGGATCATGGCACCGTGGCTTTGGCACTCAGGGTGAGTGAGGGGTTTCCATCTCTTCCCAGGGGTGGGAGCTGGGAACAGGCAGGATGGTGAATGGATCTGCCCATGGTGTCCCGGTTTTTGGCCACAGAGTGGCAGCTCAGGAAGGGCAGTGGCATTAAGGGCACCCTCAGAGGTGGCTTTTGGAGGGTCAGGCCCCCGAAATGCTGCCGGGGCAGAGGCACAGGCCCGCAGGAAGCCCGTGGACTCAGCCCAGCGGCTGAGCAGCAATGGTTTGCTCCTCGGAGTGGGGAGAAGCTGTGAATTCTCTCATGGGAATAGCCTTGGGAAAAGCTTCTTTCATGGGAAAAGGCCATTCCCATGGAAGAAATGTCTCTGCTCTGGAAAACTGGTGGTTGCGACTCCAAAGTGGTGACGCTGCCCCGAGTTTGGAGGGGAAAGGACCTGAGGGCGCTTTCTAATGGGCTTCTGTATCCCACTTAGAAAGGGTTTGGAAAGGATTCTCTTCACACCCTGAAGTGTTGCAAACGTAAATCCCTGTTCAGGGTGGTTTCTGCCTTGCTGCTGGACTCTCATCAATCAACATTCCCAAAAATCCGGTAATTTTTTCAGCAGTTTATCCAACCACCCCCACAGGACCCCAGCCCTGGTTTAATACCCCCTCCTTCTTCCCAGCTCCGGAGTGTCTCTCTATAAAACAGGATGAAGGCTCAAACAATTCGGGGAACAAAAGCGAGGATAAAAATCCCACAGTTCAATCCACAGACCCTGGGATTCACTGAGTTCTCTCTGAGCTGCAATGGTGTGGAACAAACCCGGGCCAATTATCCCCCCTCCCCGCTCCTGTTTTATCTCTGATTCCACCTCATATTTTATTAAGGTATTCTCTGGAAAACGCATTACACATTCCTTCAGCCTGGCAAGTGTTTGGAGGCCTCTTCAGGAGGCAAATTAAGGATTGATTGGCCTCCGGAGCGAGTTCCCCTTTCAAAGCTGCTTCCTCGGAGACAACAACAAAAAAAAAAAAAAACCCACCCTAAATAAAAATCGGCCTTTAATCATTTAATATCTCATGACTCAAAGGCAGAGTCGTCATTTGGGTTTTATTCGAAACCTCATTTTCTAACAAGCCATTCCAGCCAGGAAGGAACTGAACAAAAACACCGGGCACGAGTTTCAGCATTTTCTGGAGGGCATTTTCCAGCGGTTATTTTCGTATGACCTGCTCGGAGCCAGCTCAGGCTTCTGGAAAATTGGGTACCTACGCTTTTGGGGTCAGCCGGTCATCCCCAAATAGAGGAGGGGAAGTGGGGGGGGGGATTTTCTTGCAGCCTTAATTCACA
Organism: Cephalopterus ornatus; assembly: GCA_013396775.1. Lineage (NCBI taxonomy): Eukaryota > Metazoa > Chordata > Aves > Passeriformes > Cotingidae > Cephalopterus > Cephalopterus ornatus. The sequence goes on from VZRE01000416.1 coordinate 32,334, forward strand.
GGAAGGAGGGATTTTTGTGCCCCGACAAATAGTTTCCCAAATGTCTCTTTGTTGGGGCTTTGGAGGATCCCATCAAAATTTATCAGCCAGGTTCAATTTCAGCCCTGGAGAGGGGTGTCCAGTGCGGGGATGGGATCAATAAAGTGGGTTTGAACCACTGGAGACCCCAAGAAGGAGTTTGGGATCTGTGTGTTGTCTTCTCCTAATTTCGTACACAACACAGAGGGGGTGGATCCAGGCTTTTCTGGGAGTGAAAGGAGAAGCTGCTCCAAGGGAAACTCCAATGAGACAGAAGGAAAAACATCTCCCAAATGCCTGAGCAAGGACAAGAGGGACACACAGGAAGGCCTGGACCTCAGAACCTGAACATTCCATTGGCAATGGCATCTTAATCCAGGCGCAGGGATAGCAAACAACACCACAGATAGAAAGTAGGATTTAAGGAATTTATGCAAATCCCTAAGAAAGGGATTTGCATCCCGTCACCTGGAACCTTCTCCAGTCAAGGATGGGATCAGTAAAGGGGGTTTGAACTGGTGGAGACCTCCAAGAAGGAGTTTGAGATCTGTGTGTTGTCTTCTCCTAATTTCATACACAACACAGAGGAGGTGGATGCAGGCTTTTCTTGGAGAAGCTGCTCCAAGGGAAACTCTAATTAGATAGAGGGAAAAACATTCACCCTGGGGATGGTCAGAAACCTGAGCAAGGACAAGAGGGACCACAGGAAGTCCTGGATCTCAGATCCTGAACATTCCATTGGCAATGGGACCTTAATCCAGGCGCAGGGATAGCAAACAACACCACAGATAGAAAGTAGGATTAAAGTCCTCTCCTAAGGAAGGGATTTGCATCCCATCACCTGGAACCTTGTCCAGTGCTAAACTCCCCCAATATGAATCCTATAAAATCCCTGGGGCCCCAGACATTTGGAAACACATATAAACATCACATAGAATCATGGAATCATGGAATACCCTGAGCTGGAATGATAATCAAGTCCAGCTCCTGGCCCTGCACAGGACAACCCCGAGAATCCCACCCTGGGCCCGAAAACATTGTCCAAGTTTTTCCCATTTATGTCTGTGCCTTGTAGGATCTCTGACTCATTTAAACAATTCCCAGGCACCTGCAAAACCCTGAAAACCTTTTCCCCAACCCATCCCAAAAATTCCTCATCTGGAATGTCCTTACTCTTTCTCCCTTGGGTCCCAGAAGTCCCCGATCACCCTAAAAACAACAAAGGGGGAAAAAAAGACAGTGAGTGACATTTTTTACCCACTCTCATGCTTCCCAGGCCATTGATTCCCACTAAAATCTATCCCAGCTAGAATTCAGCTCCTCTGGACCCTCTGGAAAATTATTAACTCCCCAAAAAAAAACCTTTGTGTGGAGCCAAAATTTATTGGATTGACAACAAATAAAGACCCAGAGGCCTGAGGGGCTCTAAGCTCAGCATTTTCATGATGTGGATCCACTGCTGGATTTCGGCCTTCCCATGGGATGCATAATGAAGGGATGTGCCTATCCTACGTCTAGGGTGGGATGGAATCCTACATAACAAAGGTTTTCCCAAATTTCCACTCAAATCTGGCGTGATTTGCCAAATCTGTGTGACACAGCGGCTCTTCCCAGAAGATTTGTTTGGAACATCACGGAACACGAGGCTGAGGGGTAGAACTCATTCCTGGTGGGATCTCCTAAGCTTCTCCAGTGCTCCAGATGGCGTAGGAAGAGCAGGAGAAGGGGGAGCCTGCAAGGACTGGGAATGTGGAGACAGGCTTTAAAACTGCACTTGGAATTCTGGGTGGGAAAGCTGTATGGATCTCTCTCCCAGTGAGATCCCAAATTCCTCACATTTGGGGTGCAGTTCTCAGCTCTTCCCAAGGATTCCAGGTGGGAGGGAGCAGAAGGAGACCAAGGGGACTCCTGGTCAATGGTGCTAACTAAAGGGGGTGTGTGTGGTGAATTCCTGGTGGGAATTCCTCCCCCTGTTGACCCTGCAGGACACCTCCCAACCCCTCTTCCCCAACCCCTGCACATCTTGGGATCAACCAGAGAATTCCAGAGGTCCCTTTCTGCCCAGAATCCCACATTGCCTTCCAAAAAGACCTCGGAATACCCCCTCAGCCAGCACAAGGGGCTGCCGATGCAGCTTCCTGCTGAGCGAGGTGCCCTCCCAGCCCCACCTCAGGAGAAGCTGGGATTGTTCCCGCTGTTTTAACGGGAATATCCGTGGTGTGGGTGAGGTGACGGTTCTTACTCTTTCCCCTTTCGCTCCTGGGAAGCCTTTTGGACCCTGGAAAAGAGCCATAAAACAGCATGAGAAGATCAGTCCTTGAAGGGAGAAGGTGTGAGGAAAGAGGAGATTCCACCCAAAGGCTTCCAGGGATGGGTTCCACCAGGGAGGAAACTGCGGGTGGGAGCTTCTGCTCTGCTATCCTTCCACCTGAGAACAATCTGGGAAGTGAATCCCACTGGTGCCAAGAAAAAATTGAGGTTTAAGCTTCTTCTCACCACTAGGTCTTGGGTGGTTTTATTTTTGTTTCCTTTTTATTTCTTTTAATTCTATTAATTTTAGTTTTATTTATTTATATTTTATTTTTCTTTTTTAAATTTTCTTTTTATTTTATATTAATTTTCATTTATTTTATTTACTTATATTTCATTTTTTCTTATTTTTATTTTCTTTTTCTTTTTTATTGTCTTTTAATTTAATTTTTATTTTATTTTTATTTATATTTTTCTTCATTTTCTTTTTATTTTCTTTTTATTTCATTTTTACTTATTTTTATTTTTTCTTTTATATTTTATTTTTTCATTTTTATTTATTTTATTTATTTAGTTTTCCTTTTTTTTTATTTATTTAATTTTATTTTTTCTTTTTTATTTTCTTTTTCTTTTTATTTCTTTTTATTTTCAGTTTAGTTTTATTTTTTATTTTACTTTTATTTAATTTAATTTTACTTATTTCCTTTTTTCTTTTTTTCTTTTTCTTTCTCTTTCTCTTTATTTTTATTTTCAGTTCAGTTTCCATTTTTATTTTATTTTAATTTATTTTTATTTCTTTCATTTTTATTTATCATTTATATTATTAATATCAATACTATTTAGATTAAATATAGAATTAATATAAATAATATTAAATATATTATTATATGTATTATTATATTACCCCTCCCAGCCAGGAATTCCTTCCCAATATCCCACTGAAACCTGCTCTCTTCCAGTTTCAGTCCTATCCCCACATGTCCTTAAAAAAACCTCAAAACCCTCTTCCTTCCCTTCCATCCAAAATAAAACCCACTGAATAATGAGTTGTTTGTCAAAATTCCAGCTGGGATTTGGGTCTCCCCTGGCCCAGCCCCCTCCAGCCTGAAATTCCTGGCGAAGAACAACAGGGAGGGAATGACATTTATTCCCGGAGGGCTCCCGGAACGCGGAGCAATCGTGCTCTGCCCCACAGCTGCCCACGGGAGCCGCGCTCACTCATCCCACGGGAATTCAGGCTCCCAAAATCTCCATTTCCACTGGAAGCACGGACCCGTTTTGGTTTTCCCGTTGTTCTTGGGGGTTTTGCCGCATCCGGGCCCACTGCTGGGAAAAATTCGGTGTTCCCAGGTGTTTTAACACTCACCGTCATTCCCACAGGACCCCGGAGTCCCACGATGCCCTCATCACCCTGGGAGGATGGAGCGGAATTCAACACACCCTCAGGTCCCCACTCCTCAAACCATCCCACTGGGAACAACGGGAATTCCATAGAATTCCGTATCTTCAAAGGAGTTCTCCAACCTCTTACACCTCTACATCTGTCAGGATGAGGTGCCTTAATTCTCCATGGATCTGGATCCAAGAGCCTCAAAGATACATAACTCTTGATGGATCTGGATCCAAGAGTCTCAAAGATACACAATTCTCCATGGATCTGGATCCAAGAGCCTCAAACATCCAGAATTCTCCACGGATCTGGATCCAAGAGTCTCAAAGATCCACAATTCTCCATGGATCTGGATCCAAGAGCCTCAGATGTCCATAATTCCAAGGATGGAGAGGACAAATGATGGCCACCAGCAAATTAAAATTCTACACACACTCAGATCCCAACCCCTCAAACCATCCCACTAGGAACAACAGGAATTCCATAGAATGTGACTCCCAAGGGTCTCCTTGAGGTCTTTGCCAGAAGGAGACCAGAACTTCTCCACAGGCAGGAGGAAAACCAACATTCCTGAGCCAAGGAGTGTCTGGGATCAGCCCTTCTGGCATTTTTGGATGGGGGAGGAGGAGATGATGGTGCAAAGACGGGGTTGGATGCAAGAAGCCAAGCCAGGAATATTCCTGGAGGGACCTACCCGAGGGCCAGGAATTCCACGGGGACCTCTCGGGCCGGAGGCTCCAATGCCGGTCTCTCCCTGTGGAGCAGAGAACCCCACAGGTCACCCTGGGAGCAAAGACACCCCATCCCACAATTCCCGACAAGTTTGGCCATGGCACAAGTTGCAGGAAGAGTCAAGGAGACTCGAATCCATGGGTTTTCTCCTCTCTCTGGAGGATCCTCCAGCCACCACAGGGAAGGAGGGCATGAGGGTGAACTGGGGATGGAATGGCTGGATGGGCACAGGGATAAGGAGCCAGGAAGGGCAGTGGAATGTCCCATTCCCACCCCAGCTGCCTGTGACCTGCCCGGGAGGTTGGCACTGACCTTGCTGCCTTTGGCTCCAGGTGTCCCGGGAATCCCCTGTGGGACAAGGACAATGAAACAGGAGGACTTTGCTTTCCAAGCCCTCAATTCCTTCCTGTCCCAGCGCTCCAAAGGGATGAAAGGACACCCAAGCAGGATGCTGGATGTCCCCCTGGCACCGGGACAATGTCCCAAACTCACCTCTTTTCCTGGTGATCCTGATGCTCCCACGGGCCCAGTAATTCCGTTCCTGCCTCTCCTCCCACGTTCCCCCTGGAAAACAAAATCCTTTCAGAGGAGAACACGCCAATGGGAAAGATCCTGCTTTCCCTCATCCAGATAAAAAGCAGGAGTTGGTGCTCTGGGTGTTTCCCAAGGAGCAGGAAGAGCCTCCTCATGTGGGTCCTTTGAGGGGAAGAGGGAATTCCAGCTACACCCCGACCTTCAGTCGAGGAACACTGGTGTCCCCTACCCCTAAAACGAGACTCATCCATTGCTCCCTCTGTTCCTGAGGGTTCCTGATCCCAAACCACCCCGTGCTCAACACCCATTTTCTTCCCAGTCACCTCCCCAAGCCACATAATTAAATTTAAAAGATGAAACCCAAGGACTTGGTTGGAGCTCCACTGCTTTGAGGGGGGATTTTTTATCTTGAGGGACATCACCCTGCACCACATTTTCGGGCCTTTATTTTGATTATTTCCTTTATTTGATCCAATCAATGCTGTTCCCTCTCCTTTTGCAAGGATTTGTTCCTGCTTCTCCTCCCTCCGGATGGACTCAGGGTCTGGAGACCTGGAGAGGGGAGGGTTTGACCCGCAGCAGCCACCTGGAGTGGACATTCTCAGCAGGACCATTGTCATCACCCTGAGGTGACAAGCACAACCCGTGGTGTCCCCTCACCTTCTGTCCTGGCATCCCAGGCAGACCTGGGGCCCCTCTGTCCCCCTGGGATCCAGGAATTCCGGCATTGCCACGGATGCCCTGGATGCCCTGAGCTCCTGGAGGTCCCGGGGCTCCTGGCTCACCCTGTTGAGTGAATCACAAGGAATTTGGGGATTAGGAGGGATTAAGTGTCCCTCTAAAAGTCCTGCAGGAAGGTTAGGGTGTCTCCTCGAGTTCACATGACCTCAATTTGGGACACCCCTTCCAGTCCTGGCCCAGAAGGGAGGACCCAAACCCTGCAGACCTTCGGGAGAATCCAAACCCTGCAGACCTTCAGAGGGGAACCCAAACCCTGCAGACCTTTGGGAGGACCCAAACCCTGCAGACCTTTCAGGGAAATTCAAACCCTGCAGACCTTCAGGAGAACCCAAACCCTGCAGACCTTCAGAGGGGAACACAAACCCCACAGACATTCAGGAGAACCCAAACCCTGCAGACCTGCAACTTCCCAAGGGTTATTTCTGCTGAGCCCACAATTCCCTGGATATTTTTCACAGCCACATTTCCCAGCCTGATCCAGTTGAGGTGAATCCAAACCCTGCAGACCTTCAGAGGGGAACCCAAACCCCGCAGATGTTCAGGAGAACCCAAACCCTGCAGACCTGCAACTTCCCAAGGGCTATTTCTGCTGAGCCCACAATTCCCTGGATATTTTTCACAGCCACATTTCCCAGCCTGATCCAGTTGAGGTGAATCCAAACCCTGCAGACCTTCAGCGTCCCAAGGGATCAGTGAAACTCGTTTCTGCTGAGCCCACAATTCCCTGGATTTCTTTTCACAGCCCTATTTCACAGCCTGATCCAGTTGAGGTGAACCCAACTGCAGACCTTCAGGACAATCCAAACCTTGCAGACCTGCAACTTCCCAAGGGGTCATTTCTGCTGAGCCCACAATTCCCTGGATCTTTTTTTCACAGCCTGATCCCAGCTGAGGATGTCCCTGCTCACTGACGACCTTGAAATGTCCCTTCCAGCCCAAACCCATCTATGATTCCTCTGGACCTTAACGCTTTGAAATGGCCCTTTGGAGGACACAGAGTATTCCCTCTATCCCAGACCCATGGAATGGTGTTCCTGCCTTTCCTGTCTTCCCAGGCAGGGGCTGCCTTTGGTGCTTTATCCTTGCAGCTGCAGCTCCAAAGCCTTTGTTTTCCAACACCCAGCAGTGGAAAACAAAGACTAAGGAGAGACAAATCCCGAAAAAAAAAACCCAAGTGAGATCCTACCTGGAAGAGAAGAATGTCCCACCTTAAATCCAGGTGGCCCAGCCTGACCAACAGGACCTCTGAACCCAATTCCTGGTTCTCCCTGTGGAAAGGTGAGGAAAAATCGGATTAGTCCCGTGGCCCAGTGTGGGCACATCATAGCGAGATAGTACTCCCTGGACACCTCCAGAGCTGATCCCAAGGGATCCCACAGCGCCCTCACTGACTCCTCATCTCAGGAGGTCACCTGGACACCTGTCCGTGGGATGAGGAGGAAAAGGGATATAGGAAAAGGAGAGGAGAAGGGAAGCTCTCAGTGGGAGAAGAGACATCCCTGTGGTGCCAACACTGCTCTTTACCTTCTGACCTTCTTCTCCTCGGTCCCCTTTGGAGCCCTGGGAAACAGAGACAGAGTCACCACCACGGCCACGTGAGGAGCCACCTCAGAGCCACTTGGAGCAGGAGTAGAGGCTCTCCAGAGGTGCTCCAAGCACGGAGCAACTGGATCTTCTGATCTCCACCCCTTTTCCCTGCAGGAGATGGACAATCCGTCCTCCTGTGGACCAGGGGCGAGCCAAACGTCCTGACACAGAGCCACAGGATTCCCAGGAAAGGCACGGAGCGCTGGGTGGACCCAAGGGATTTTAGCTTTCTCGTGGCAACCCCGGTGCTGGAATTGGGCCACTTGACTGGGAATGTTGTCCTGTGGCTGATGGCAGCTCCAGAACTCACCTTTTCTCCAGGTTCTCCCACCTCTCCAGGCTGCCCCTGCAAGACAAATCCATTCACCTTCCAGACACTTCTCCCTCCTTCCTTCCCTTCCTTCTTCCCTCTCTCCCTCCCTCCCTTCCCAGTGTCCCAGGATGCAAAGTAGCCCTTCTCACCAGATTTTGCCATTAAAAAACCCCTTCCTTGTCTTCCTTTCTCCTGAAAATCCGTGTCCCACTACCGCCAGAGCTGTCATTTGGTCCCTCTCAACCTTTCCCGCCAAAAAAGTCCATGAAATTGGATTTCGGGAGGCCTTTTTCCCATCCCTGTCCATCCCTGTGTTTCCTTGTCTGTCACCTGGTTTAGTTCCCTGATCCAGCAGAAAATCAAGAAGACCTCCCTGGATTTTTAGAGTCGTGGAAGAGGGTCATTCCATCATTTAGGTTGGAAATGACCTCTAAGATCACTGATCCAACCTTGAACCTTTTGTATCGACTCCCGAGTGCGGCAGCACTGCTGGAAGGAGGGAAGAGGTCCAGGAATAAAGGTGGGAATGTGGCAATCCCAGCTTCCACTGGCGCATCCCTCCATCAGGATATTGGAGCTGCCTCTCCCTTTCCAGACCCTCTCAGCACAGGGAATCCCAGGAAAATCAGCATCTCTACCTTTTCTCCTTTGTCTCCACGGACTCCAGGGGCTCCCATTTCTCCCTGGAAAACAACAGGGAATCCCTTCAACTGCAAATATGCATTCCAAGAGGAATTTTTCCTTCCCTCTTTGCACCGGGTGGGTGCTGCCCTCGCTCCTCCACCAGCTTTTGGAAAACACCTCTGGAGGAATCCTGCAATTCCACCACTTGCATTCCCAGATTTGGGATGTCCCCCATCCCTTCTGTCTGGTGCAGTGGGAATGCAGAGGCGGAAAACATAAACTGTGGAATAAAAGCCAGGTCTAAGCAGGGTGTTGGGATACTGCAGGAGACAGGAGAAATCCCAGAGGACAAAACGATTTGGGGATCCCAAAGCCACAAATCCCATGTTTGGATGAGCTGGGAAAGGTTTGAGTCTGGAATCTCTGGTCATCCCCGAAGGCCAAAACTGTTCAATTATTAAAACCTCCCGGCCTGGCTGATTTTCCCTGTGATTCCCGAGCATTCCAAATGAGGCTGGGAAAGGAAAAGGATCCCTATCCCCACTCCCCAGGACATATATTTATAATTTATATTTATATAAATTTATATTTATCCTATATTATATTTAAAATATAAATATATTTATAATATCTTTATGTTTATCATGTATTTATACTTATCATACATTTCTATTTACCATATATTTGTATAAATTTCTATGTAACCCATATTTCTATTTCTCCTATATTTGCATAAATTTCTATTTCTCCTA
>VZRE01000416.1:42042-60342 GCA_013396775.1 Cephalopterus ornatus
TGGGATGGGGTGGGATGGGACGGGATGGGACGAGATGTGGTGAGGTGGGACAGGGTGGGACGGGATGGAATGGGGTGGAGTGGGGTGGGATGGGACGGGATGGGAGGAAGGATCAGCTGCCTCCTCCCGGAGAACAGGAGAATGGGGTGGAAGCTGTACCTTAATTCTCCTTGGATGGCGAGGGCCTGGATATGCCTGGGATGGAAAAGAGAAGTGGAAAACATGAAAGGAAATGGAGGAGCCTTGGAAAAGACACCTCTGAGGAGGGAGGAGCTGGGAAGCAAGTGGGGAGGCTGCAGGAATCTCCAGGGAGGCTGAGTGCTCCCAAGGATCACCTGAATCCCATGGAAGGGGTTCCCAAGGATCACCGGAATCCCACAGAAAAGGTTTCCAAGGATCAGCTGAACCCCACAGAAAGGGTTCCCCAGGATCACCTGAATCCCATGGAAGGGGTTCCCAAGGATCATCAGAACCCCAGGAAAAGGGTTCTCAGGGATCACCAGAACCCCAGGAAAAGGGTTCCCAGGGATCATCAGAACCTTGTTGAGGAGTTCCCCGGGATCACCAGAACTCCATGGAAAGGGTTCCCAGCAATCACCAGAACCCCCTGGAAGGGGTTCCCAGGGATCATCAGAACCCTGTTGACGAGTTCCCAGGGATCACCAGAACTCCATGGAAAGGGTTCCTAGGGATCACCAGACCAGGGATCACCAGAACCCCATGGAAAGGGTTCTCAGGGGAAGGGCTCCTGGTTGGGTATGGAGCAGCCTCCAGGCTCCCAGATATCCCAGCTCAGTTCTGCCATTCCTCCTGGGAATGCAGGGTGAGGATCACTCCAAGAAACTCCTTCCCGGCAAAATCATTCCAAATTTTCCATCCTTAACTCCTGCTTATCTTCCCTTAAATAGAAACACCTATATCTATATTTATATCAATATGAACAGGTATTTTCCTCTTAAATTCCATAAAAACCAACTCTTTGCCCTTTCCCTTCCTGGAATGTTGTGTTAAAGCCCAACGCGACTGTCCAGGTGTTTCAGGGAACGTTTCTAAACTTTATAACCTCCCAAATTTACTGATTTAACCCCAAATATCTCAGGGCCCCAGAACACTCTCTCAGTTATTCCTCCTTTTCCCGCAAAGCAGCTCTTTTTATTCCCTCCTGGATTAACTTCGGTTTTCTCACTTTGTGTTTTCCAAGGATGGCCCAAATGCGGGGAGAAGAACCTGCCTTTCCCTAAAAATAATTCCTTGAGGAATAATTCCTTGAGGAATAATTTCTTGAATAATTTCTCGAGGAATATTTATCCCTAAATGAGGAATATTTATGCCTCATTTTCACACTCCCTCCCCCCCGCTCCACTTCCCGTGTTCCTCTTCAGTCGAGGGGTTTTGGAGACACCACTCACCGTGGATCCTGATGGGAATTTCCAAGCTCCTGGAGCTCCGGGAGGATGGATTGGTGACGGAGCCGCCAGGGAAGGGTCGTTGTCTCCTCCTGGATCACGAGGACGGTCCTGCTCTTCCGCCCAGTCGAGAAATGGGATCTCCGCCGCCTGTCCCTCGCGCTCCGGAGATCTCCTGGTCCTGACGCGCCTCAGGAATGCGGAGCCGTTCCCTGAATCCCCGTTTTCCTGCGGGAAGAGATGTGGCATCCAAGATTCCATCAGTGGGACGAGGCGGGTGGTTTTCAACCAAACAAGGAGAGATTGGGATTAAATCCTTTCTCCAGAGGGTGGGGGGGGGCCACGGGGTCCTGGAGAAGTTCTGGATGTTCCAGCCCTGAAAGTGTTTGGATGGGGCTTGGAGAAACCTGGGATAGTGAAAAGTGTCCCTGCCCATGGAATTGGACCCAATTGTTCCATAATTCTGAGATATTGCAGTAATTATAAAACAATAATATTAATTAATATTAACATTATTACCATCATTATTAATATTTTATTTCTTTATTTCTATCTCTGCATTTCTATTTAAATTTATCCGTTCTCTAAATAGAAATAAATACAGAAAAAGTTATCTACAGAAATAATATTTATTACTAATATTAACAATATTAACACTGGATCGATATTAATATTAATAAATATTAACAGCATTAACATTGTTACCTAAATTTATTATTTATGTATTTATATTTAAATGAATTAATGATCTAAACATATAAAATATAGAAATGTTTCTACATATGTTTCTTCTTAATATTAGCAACATTATCATTAAATCATTATTAACATTAATTATTATTAACACCATTATAACAAATTGATTTATTTATTATTTATGTGTTTATATGAAAATGTATCAATGGTATAAATATATAAAATCTAAAAATGTTTCTATAAATAATGTTTATTATAATATTGTCAACGTTACCACTATTAACATCAGTATTAATAATAATTATTAACACCATTATTTATTTATATGTATATATAACAAAATCTGTTCATGAGATAAATATATAAAATATTAAAATGCCTCTATAAGTCATGTTTATTATTAATATTATCAACACTAATATTATTAACATTAAATTACTATTAATTAATTACTAACAACATGTTAACATTAATAAATTATTACCAGAATATATTAACATTATTAACAATTTATTTATTATTTATGTATTTATATTAAAATGCATTCATGATATAAAAATATAAAATATAAGAATGTTTCTATAAATAATGTTTGCTATATTATTATCAACATTAACATTATTAACATTAAATCAATATTAATATTAATTATTACAAACACATTTATTTCTTTATTCATTATTATATATTAATGTATTATGTATTTATATTAAAATGTATTCATGAGATAAATATATAATATATAAATATATAATATATAAATATATAATATATAAAAATGTTTCCATAAATAGTGTTTATTATAATATTATCAACCTTGACATTATTAGCATTAAATCAACATTAATATTAATTAATATTAACACTGTTATTAAGTGATTTATTATTTAATGCACCCAAAGCAAAGCTTGGACAAAAAATTACCGACCTTGCTCCTAAAATTGTCCTTTTCCATCTTGGCACTGGGAAATTTGCTGCTGGAAAAACGGGAATATTCCCGGCAAGAACATTCCCAGCAATTATTTGCTGACCCATCCCCCAGAATTGCTGGATATTTTGATATGAAAGCATAAAAGCAGGGAATTAATTGATAATAAAACCAAATGAGGCACCTCTTTGCACCCAAATCCCGAGACCTTCCAGGAGCACGGGAAGGAGAGGGAAAAATCAGGATTGGGAGCAGTTATTTAGTTCCATCCCCAGATTTTTTTTTGGTGCAAAAGCAAAGATCAGGATTAATCCCACTTAATTTTGCTTTTGTGTCGAGATTTGGAGATGGTTTAAGCCAAGGGAAAGGAAATCCTAAAGGAAGGATTCTCAGGAAATGTTGGTCAGGTTTTCAGGGATCACAGCCCTGGTTTCCTGGATTTTAAACTGATCAGAGGATAATTCCACAGAGTTTGTGACAGAAATACATAATAATAATATCAGTAATTATAAAAATCAAATAAGTCTATTTAAAATAAATAAAGGGGGGGGGGAAGGAATTGGGATTGATCCAATTAAAACTGAAATTCCTGAAGGAGGAGGAGAACAGGAGAAGGAGGAATAAGAGAGAGGCACAGGGAGGACCCATCCAGGGTGGGGTTTTTTGGGATAAACATCTCCAGGCTGATCTGGGTGGCTCACAGATTCCGTGGGATGAGACCACATGGATGTTCCCATCCATCCCAAGCGGGATCAGGCTGGAGAAGGGAAGGCTCCAGGGTTCCCCTTGCAGGGTCTAAAGGGGCTCCAGGAGAGCTGGAGAGGGACTGGGGACAAGGGAGGGAGGGACAGGACACAGGGAATGGCTTCCCAGTGCCAGAGGGCAGGGAGAGATGGGATATTGGGAAGGAATTGCTGGCTGGAAGGGTGGGGAGCGGCTGGAATGGAATTCCCAGAGAAGCTGTGGCTGCCCCTGGATCCCTGGAAGTGTCCAAGGCCAGGCTGGAGCACCCTGGGACAGTGGAAGGTGCCCCTGCCCATGGCAGGAGGTGGCACTGGAGGTTTTTAAGGTCCTTTCCCACCCAGAAAATCCTTGGATCCCATGGTTCTGGAGCCCCTCTGCTCTGGAGCCAGGCTGGGAGAGCTGGGAATGTTCCCCTGGAGAAGAGAAGGCTCCATGGAAACCTTGGAGCCCCTTGCAGGGCCTAAAGGGGCTCCAGGAGAGCTGGAGAGGGACTGGGGACAAGGGAGGGAGGGACAGGACACAGGGAATGGCTTCCCACTGCCAGAGGGCAGGGAGAGATGGGATACTGGGAAGGAATTCCTGGCTGGGAGGCTCTGGCACAGGTGTATCTGCCCGAGGATGGCTGGAAAATGCTCTTTCTCATCAGCTCAGATCCTTGTTCAATCCTCAGCCATGGAAACAGCTCCACAAGGCACGTCCGGGGGTTGCCAAGACCTCACTGAGGGTCGGACTGTGCCCCATGTCCATGAAATCCCATTTCCTGGGGTGCTGGGAAATTGCAGGGGGTAATAACTCGCCTTCATCCTGCAATTCCTCAGCAATTTTAGCAGTTTTCTGCTCCGAGATGCTCAAAGAAAAGCAGCTTTCTAAAGGAACGATTTGCTGGTGGCAGGGTGGGGGGGAAAAAAAAAGGAAAGGAGAAGGGCAAAAAAAAAAAGAAGGAAAGAGAGAAGGGAGAAAAGGAACAGGTAAAAATTAAGGCAGGAAAGCGAAAAACAGAAATAAAAGGGAGAGTTAAAAAAAAAATAAAATATTCCTGCAAAGAAAGAGGAAGGAGGAAAAAGGGAAAAAGAAAGGGAGGGAAATTAAGTGACCTTGGGTTTGTCCAGGGGAATTTATCTGAATTAACTCTGGAAATGAGCAGCTGGGAGATGGGGGAGGCCGGAATTGTTCAGGGAGTGATCCCGTAACATCCCAGAGGCGGCTCATGCGTGGAAGGATCCGTGGGCACTGCTCCTCACCCGTGTTCCCGGGCTCATTCTGCCCTTTCCAGCCCTTCATTTCCCTCCCCTATTAATTCCCGCCAGGCACAAATTGCTCCCGTGGGATGAAGCTCCTGGGTTATTATGGGCTGTTGTTCTCCAGGGCCCCGTGAACCTTTGAACAGGTAAAATTCGTGACTGCAGCTTTTGCTGCCGGGAAAACAATCGGCTCTGGCTCATTCCCGCTGCGGGGAGAGAGGGAATGTTGCTGTTTCCCTGCCCTTGGGATCACACTTGCTTCTTCTCCTGAGGAGAAAGGGGGTTTGACACCAAATGCAACCCGTGGGGTGCAGATCCTGCCGTGCTGGGGGGGTTGAAGTGTCATAAAAACTTGGGATGGTTGTTTTAGTGTTACCAAGTTCCTGATAAAACGGGGATCCTTGGATTTGCTGCTGGAGCTGCTGGAAAGTGTCCGGAGGAGGCCCTGGAGCTGCTCCAAGGGCTGGAGCCCCTCTGCTCTGGAGCCAGGCTGGGAGAGCTGGGGGGGTTCACCTGGAGAAGAGAAGGCTCCAGGGAGAGCTGAGAGCCCCTTGCAGGGCCTAAAGGGGCTCCAGGAGAGCTGGAGAGGGACTGGGGACAAGGGAGGGAGGGACAGGACACAGGGAATGGCTTCCCACTGCCAGAGGGCAGGGTTAGGTGGGATATTGGGAAGGAATTCCTGGCTGGGAGGGTGGGGAGGCCCTGACACAGGTTACCCAGAGAAGCTGTGGCTGCCCCTGGATCCCTGGAAGTGTCCAAGGGCAGGTTGGAGCAACCTGGGATAATGGAAGGTGTCCCTGGGGTTGGAACCGAAACCATTCATGATTCTAAGAAGTTAGGAGGTTTAAGCTCTGTCCTCAGTGCTTTCCAGCTTAACCATTCCCAGCCAAGGGAAATGCTGCATCCAGGAGGAAAAACAAAGCTGCTGGGTGCTCCTGGCACAGCCCATCCCCAAATTCCAGTTTCAGATGGGCCCACGGAGTCCTGAGAGCCCCTTGCAGGGCCTAAAGGGGCTCCAGGAGAGCTGGAGAGGGACTGGGGACAAGGCATGGAGGGACAGGACACAGGGAATGGCTTCCCACTGCCAGAGGGCAGGGTCAGATGGGATATTGGGAAGGAATTCATCGATGGGAGAGTGGGGAGGGGCTGGAATGGATTTCCCAGAGCATCTGTGGCTGCCCCTGGATCCCTGGAAGTGTCCAAAGCCAGGCTGGAGTAACCTGGGATAGTGGAAGGTGTCCCTGGATTTGGAACTGGATGGGCTTTAAGGTCCTTCCAACCCAAACCATACCATGACTCTAAGAAATTCAGAGGTTTAAGCTCCATCCCCTGTTCCTCCAAGCCTCTCTCCAGCTTAACCATTCCCAGCCGAGGGAAATGCTGCATCCAGGAGGGAAAACAAAGCTGCTGGATGCTCCTGGCACAGCTGCAGTTCTCCCACATCCAGGGGTGCGTTTGTGTTTGTGCCGGGAGCCCTCTCGTGGCTGCTGGAAAATCCCCAATTCCAGCTCCGGGATTCAGAGCGGAATTTGCAGAGGCAGGAAAAGGATAAAGGGATGGGAACAGGACCAAGTGTTCACCAGACTCCCTGAATCAGAGCAAAATTCAACCTCCACACTTGGAGCTATTCCCTTGTAGCTATTCCTAAAAATATCCTTGTTAATGTGCCAGCAGCTGCCAGGAAACATTCCAGGGATTTCTCTGTTCACTTTTTAGGGCTGTTGGTGTCCTGTCTCTGGGTATTTCCAAGGAGAGCATTCCCTCCGTCCCCCAGGAGCACTGAGATGGTCAAACTGGAGAGTGCTGGGTTGGGTACATGGCCTCGGAGCAGGATTTGGGCTCTCAGAAGGAAACTTGTGCCCAGGGGGGCAGGAAAAAAGAGGGAAATGGGATGTGAGGGCTCAGACAACAATCACAAATTATTGTCCATCAGCTGAGCTGGGATAATTCCTGTTTCCAGCCTGGATACACTCTCTAACTTGGCTGAAAACTTTATAATATGGACCTTCTCCCAGGGTCTAGAGGACTAAAGCAGGGAAACCTGAGGGTCTGGGGACTATCCATGGAAAGCAAGAAGGAAAAGGAACTCTGTTGTCAGGGGGAGATGTTTTAAATTCCCTGTCTGGGCTCTGCTCTATCCCTGGAGGATTAAAAACTCTGTTTTAAACCAGTGTTGAGAATCAACAACTGTTGAACCAACCAAGCCCAAATAATAGTGTGGGTGGTGTGGCCAGATGGGATCGGATCAGAAAGGGATTTTCCTGTTTTATCCCCCCAAAAAGTGGGTAATTAACCAACAAAACATTGCCCAAAGGCTCTGAGGGGTTTGAGTTCGATGCCTGTATGGATCATTCACTTCAGAGTTGGATTTGGGGATCCTTGTGGGTCCCTCCCAGCTCAGGATGTTCTGTGAACTCATGAAAGGCCAAATTTGGCCCTCAGCCTCCCACCCAGCTCCATGGCTGAGCCAGGTGTTCTCCAGGGATTGTTGGGCTCAACGTCCATCCCTGTCCCTACCTGTCTGAGCCCTGGTGTCCTCCAGGGATCTGTTGGAAGCTCCGCCAGGACTCAGTGTTCATCCCAGTCCCTCCCTGTCTGAGCTCTGATGTCCTACAGGGATCTGTTGGAAGCAGCTCCAGGATTCAATGTCCATCCCTGTTCCTCCCAGTCTGAGCCCTGGTGTCCTCCAGGGATCTACTGGAAGCTCCCCCAGGACTCAGTGTCCCTCCCAGTCTGAGCCCTGGTGTCCTCCAGGGATGTGTTGGAAGCTGCCCCGGGACTCCGTGTCCATCCCAGTCCCTCCATCTCTGAGCCCCGGTGTCCTCCAGGGATCTACTGGAAGCTCCCCCAGGACTCAGTGTCCCTCCCAGTCTGAGCCCTGGTGTTCTCCAGGGATCTGCTGGGCTCAATGTCCATCCCAGTCCCTCCCAGTCTGAGCCCTGATGTCCTACAGGGATGTGTTGGAAGCAGCTCCAGGATTCAATGTCCATCCCAGTCCCTCCCAGTCTGAGCCCTGGTGTCCTCCAGGGATGTGTTGGAAGCTGCCCCGGGACTCTGTGTCCATCCCAGTCCCTTCCAGCCTATCCCTCATCTCCACACTGCCCAGGAATCCTGGGGGGCACATACATGGCTGGTGTCCAGCTGTGCTTGTGCTTCCTCCCTCTCCTCCAAGGGCTCCAGAAGCTCGGGAAGCTCCATGGACTGGTTTCCTTGCAGATGATCCTCTGGGAGTGGCGGGGGCACAGCCAAGCCCTGCACAGGGGGACAAGTGACAACACAATTCCATTAATTCCCAGAGCAGAGGAGGCACAGAGAGGCCCTTTCCCAAGCTCTGCCACTGATCCAACCACAGATCCTTATCCCTTCTCCAGCTTTAGCAGGAAAAATAGGGGTAAACCTCAGAATTGCAATGAAATCCCAATAAAACTCCTTCGCTTCCTAATAAATTGGCACAAATAGAAAAGGAATTTAAAGTCCCTGATCAGGAACTTACTTACCCCAAGGAGAGGAGAGTTTGTCCCTCTTGAGTCTCTCTCATTCTGTCTTTCCCCGGGTGTTTTCTCCAAGGATTCTGGAGGGTTTCCCAGGAACTGGTACCCAGGTTCAGAACCACCAGCAGGAGGACCCTGTGGAGACCAAGGTGAAATTACTGCTTTTTTGGTCAAAGTTCTTGATGAAAAATGATGAAAATTAGTAATTCTGGAGCATGTGCCAAGTGATCTCCTTGGGCCAGGGTGCCCAAGCCTGGCATTATCCCAGATTCTGCCTTAAAGGTTGGAAAAAATGGATGGATATAATGCAGATGGAGATGGTAGGTTCCTTAAAGCTAAGTCCATGAGGATCAGATCATCTATCCATAGACACATCTGACCTTTCTGGTCAACTACCAGCCCTTTTTCCCTTCCAAAATCTGTTTTAAAATAAGATTT
Source organism: Cephalopterus ornatus (assembly GCA_013396775.1). Lineage (NCBI taxonomy): Eukaryota > Metazoa > Chordata > Aves > Passeriformes > Cotingidae > Cephalopterus > Cephalopterus ornatus. Next base: position 50,987 of record VZRE01000416.1, read on the forward strand.
CTGGATTCAACGTATCAGCATCTACTTGATTAATCTGTAATTAAAAAGTTTTGACATAAAGGGATGGCATTTTTTTAGCAGGTTTCTAACCCATCTGTCGGGTTGTGGAAAGGTTAAAAGGTCTACTGTTGTGTTGTCACCTCCCTGGAAGTGTCCAAGGCCAGGTTGGATGGACTTGGAGCAACCTGGGATAGTGGAAGGAGGGAGATAAACCCATCAGGAGATGCCTCCAAACATCCCTGGCTCCAAATATCCCACAAGCTCTTGGGCTCCAGCTGGAGACAACATTTCCTGCCAGGGACCTACAAGGGTTTTTGGAGAGTGAGACACTTCTTGGACGCTCTAAAAAGAGGATGAGAAAAGCCCCACCACAACCCCAGGGGCTGTTTCCTGGGATATCTCTGGTCAGGAATGTCCAGAAGGGATAGATCCATGAAGATCTTCCTGGATTAAGACCCATGAAGATTCTGCTGCAGCTCTGGGAGGTGACCTGGATACAGCCCTCTGATGGCACTCCTGGAGCTGTGCTGGACCACACTGGAATTTGGGCCCAGCATGGAGATGAAGCCTTAACTACGCCAATAATTTCCTAATTCCCAGAAATGTGAGCTGTTAATCACAATTGCAGAGGACTTGACTATCTTAATTGCAACTGCAGGTGACTTGATTGTCTCTGGGAATTAGTCTGGTTCCTCAAGCTCTGGAATCATGGAATATCCTGAGTTGGAAGGGACACACCAGGATCATCCAGTCCAACCCCAGCCCTGCACAGACACCCCAACAATCCCACCCTGTCCCTCAGAGTGTTGTCCAAACACTTTTGGAGCTCTGGCAGTCACAGCACGGACTCCTCTGTTGGACAATCTCAATCCACCCCAAAAGCAGGACAGATCCTTCCCTGCCAGGGCAGCAGAGACAATTCCCAGAATCCCAGAGTCAATTAGGTTGGAAAATCCCTCCCAGCCCATGGAGCCCACCCTGTGCCCCATGCCCACCTTGTCCCCAGCCCAGAGCACTGAGTGCCACGGCCAGGCCTTCCTTGGGCACCTCCAGGGCTGGGCACTCCAAACCTCCCTGGGCAGCCCCTGCCAAGGCCTCACCACCCTTTCCATGAGGAAATTTTCCCTAATATCCAACCTGAGCCTCCCCTGGCACAGCTGGAGGCCGTTTCCCCTTGTCCTGTCCCTTGTTCCCTGGGAGCAGAGCCCGACCCCCCCCGGCTCCCCCCTCCTGTCAGGGACTTGCAGAGCCAGAAGGTCCCCCCTGAGCCTCCTTTTCTCCAGGCTGAGCCCCCCCAGCTCCCTCAGGAGTTATCCAGACCCTTCCCAGCTCCATTCCCTTCCAGCCCCTCAATGTCTCCCTGAATTGAGGGACCCCAAACCAGACACAGTAAAAAACCCCAAACCTTCATCTCTTCGTGTGTCCTGCTGTTTATCCTCACCCTGGGGAATCCTCCAGATACCTCCAACTCCAGAGGCTCCAGCTCCAGGCTCTGGGCTTCTCCTGTCCCCTCAGGGCTGGTCAGGACACCATGAGAAGGATCCAACACCGGGGGATCCTGCAACACCAAAAGAAGGGGGTTGGTGTGGCCATGACAAACCTGAGCTTGCAGGATCCCCACATGTGGCCAGCCGGATCCTGATGGATTATTCCCAAACCCTTTCCCATCACTCCAGCATGTTCTGTCCAACCTGGTGGCCTTTCTCAACCAGGATGGAGTGAGAAGTCAACAATTCCTCGCTGGCCACATCCCAACCTTCCTCCCAGGCAAATCCAACCTCCCTGGGATCCCGCCGGATTTTGAGATCCCACAATCCATGACCACTTCTCGTGCTTTGAGCTGCTCCCCTCACGCCCTCCACCCTCCAAAGGCACAAGGAATCCAATGGATTTGTGGGGACAGTTTCCAGACACCTACATCAACAACAAATTCCTTCATTCCCATGGAAAACTGGGTGTTTTGCAACCCCATCCCTTCGACCTGAAGATCCCAGATCTTTGTGCCAGTCAGGAGTCTCTTCCAGCCCAACTGTCTCAAGTGGGTTAAACTGAAAGGGGAGAGGTTTAGGTGGGATGTTGGGAAGGAATTCTTGGCTGGGAAGGTGGGGAAGGGATAGAATGGATTTCCCAGGTTCCATCCCCTGTGCTTCCAGGTCCCTCTCCAGTTTAACTGTTCCCAGCCAAGGGAAATGCTGCATCCAGGAGGAAAAACAAAGCTCCTGGATGCTCCTGGCACAGCCCATCCCCAAATTCCAGTTCCAAATGGGGCCACAGAGTCCTCAGAGTCCCTTTCAGGGCCTAAAGGGGCTTCTGGAGAGCTGGAGAGGGACTGGGGACAAGGCATGGAGGGACAGGACACAGGGAGTGGCTTCCCAGTGCCATTTAGATGGGATATTGGGAAGGAATTCCTGTCTGGAAGGGTGGGGAGGGGCTGGAATGGATTTCCCAGAGCATCTGTGGCTGCCCCTGGATCCCTGGGTGTGCCCAAGGCCAGGCTGGAGCAACCTGGGATTATGGAAGTTGTCCCTGCCCATGGCAGGGGGTTGGATTGGACGACTTCCAGTTCCAAGTGCCACTGTCCCTGGGGCCTCACAAGGACAGAGGTGACTCCGAAGCCTCCAACGCCTCATTTCTGTCCCTCTCCCGTTCCTGGGGGTCTGTCTGTCCCCGAGGCAGGCCGATGATGGCACTCACAGCGTGGCTGGTGCCAGGCAGGGCTGGCTGGCTGTTCCTGGAGCTCTGGCTCATCCTGGATGTCCCCGGCTGCCACACGACCCTGTCCAGCCCGTCCCGCTGGAGCACCTCGGAGAGCTCCTTCAGCAGGGCCAGCTGGAACCAGTGCACACCAGTAAGGCCCAGTGCCACCCTCCCGCTGCTCCCACACCACCCTGCGAGGGCAGCCACCCCAAAACAGGGGCTGCTGCGTCTCCAGGGGCTCACAGGGCACCCGGGGCTCGGCCCTGGCAGCCAAACTGGGCATCAAGGAGCAGTTTTTGGAGCTCACGTGGTGTCTCTCCCCAGCCTAAATAAAATCCCTACGTTTGCAGCTTTCCAGGACGGAAAAGGATCTTTATCAAAAGAGAGAGAGTGATTTTTTAAATGGGCAGATGGTGGCAGGACAAGGGGGAAGGGGTTTAACCGGATTTAGGGGTGATTTCAGGAAGGAATTCCTGGCTGGGAGGGTGGGTTGCCCAGAGAAGCTGTGGCTGCGCCTGGATCCCTGAAAGTGTCTCCAAAGCCAGGCTAGAGCAACCTGGGATAGTGGAAAGCGTCCTGTCCATGGCAGGGGGTGGAACTGGATGGGCTTTAAGGTCTCTTCCAACCCAAACCATTCCAGGATTCTAAGAAATTAATAAGTTTAAGCTCCACCCTCTGTGCTTCCAGGTCTCTCTCCATTCCTATCCAAGGGAAACGGTACATCCAGGAGGAAAAACAAAGCTGCTGGGTGCTCCTGGCACAGTCCACCCACGAATTCCAGTTTCAAATGGGCCCACAGAGTCCTGAGAGCCCCTTGCAGGGCCTAAAGGGGCTCCAGGAGAGCTGGAGAGGGACTGGGGACAAGGCATGGAGGGACAGGACACAGGGAATGGCTTCCCCGTGGCAGAGGGCAGGGTTAGATGGGATACTGGGAAGGAATTTCTGGCTGGGAGGGTGGGGAGGCCCTGGAATGGATTTCCCAGAGAAGCTGTGGCTGCCCCTAAATCCCTGGAAGTGTCCAAGGGCAGGTTGGAGCAACCCGGGATAGTGGGAGGTGTCCCTGTCCATGGCAGGGGATTGGAACTGGATGAGTTTGAGGTCCAAGTCTCCCTGAGCCTCAAAGCCACCCCTCAGCCCATACCCTGGCAGCAGAAAAGCTGGGACAAGGAACTGGAATAACCTGCCATTTCTGGGAGAGCCATTGCCGGACCCGGGGGACGTGCGGCATGTTCAGGGGGACAGAGGGAACAGATGGAAAAGCTCAGTTCCAATCACCTTGGAAGGAAGGTCAAAACATTACCTACCTTGATTCCATGGGCTTCAAAGAGCCTCTCCAGATCCTGGAAGAGGAAAGAAGGGTCAGAACTTTTCCCCCTCTCTCCTCCAGCCCAGGAAGGGGAACCTATGGGTGGTTGATGGCTCAGCCTGGGGGCACTGGGTCCCCTCCGCCACCCTGACCCCAGACAGGGAGGTGTTTCCATAATTTTGGTTTTATTTACCTTCATTTCCACTCCTCTGCCTGGTGGCCCAGGTTCTCCCTTCAAATGAACAAGATCAGCTCATTAATTAAATCGTTATCTCCATGAGGAGCAAGAAGAAGAGCCCTGAGGAAGGGGAATAATCCCATATCTAGTCTTTAATCTGCCACCAGCCCATGACATATCCCTGGACAAATCCCTGTCAGCTCAGAGAGGGGTTGGAATCCCACCCTGCTCATCCTTCACTCCACTGGACACAGTTGTTTCCCCGGATTTTCTGAGCCTGGGCCAGAACCAGCCATAAAGTTTGGGCCAGGGCTTTGCACCACCCCCTTCTCCATGTCTTGGCCATGAGAAATGAAAGGGTTTTGAGGTTTTTGAGGCCACTCAATGCCACCAACAGTGTCCCCACGGTGGCAGCAGCAAGGAGGAGGGTGGCCAAGGTGTCCCCATGGCTGGTGGTCCCTCCTGGAGGTGGCCACGAATCATAGAATCATGGAATCAGCCGGTTTGGAAAAGCCCTCTGAGATCATCCAGCCCAACCCTTGCTCCAACCCCGCCGTGGTTCCCAGCCCATGGCACTGATGCCACATCCAGTCTGTCCTTAAACACCCCCAGGGACGGGCACTCCACCCCCTCCCTGGGCAGCCCATTCCAATGGCTGAGCACTCTCCAGGGAACAAATTCCTTGCTGCTGTCCAACCCCAACCTGCCCTGGCACAGCTGGAGGCCGAGCCCTCTTGTCCTACTGCTGCTTCCCTGGAGCAGAGCCCGACCCCCCCCGGCTCCCCCCTCCTGTCAGGGACTTGCAGAGAGTGAGGAGGTCTGCCCTGAGCCTCCTCCTCTCCAGGCTGAGCCCCCCCAGCTCCCTCAGCCTCTCCTCACAGCACTTGTGCTCCAGTCCCTTGCCCAGCCTCGCTGCTCTGCTCTGGCCCTGCTCCAGCCCCTCCATGTCCTTCCTGAGCTGAGGGCCCAGAGCTGGACACAGCACTCGAGGGGTGGCCTCACCAGCGCCGAGTCCAGGGGCACAATCCCTGCCCTGCTCCTGCTGCCACACTCTTCCTGAGCCAGCCCAGGAGCCATCGGCCTTCTTGGCCCCCTGGGCACTGCTGGCTCCTCTTCAGTCCCTGTCCATCCCAGCTCCCAGCTCCCTTCCTGCCTGGCTGCTCTCCAGCCCCTCTGTCCCAGCCTGCAGCTGCAGGGGCTTGTTGTGGCCAAAGGGCAGGACCCGGCCCTTGGCCTTGTGGAACCTCATCCCATTGGAATCAGCCCATGGATCCAGCGTGTCCAGGTCCCTCTGCAGAGCCCTCCTGCCTTCCAGCACATCAACACTCCCCCCAGCCTGGTGTCACCTGCAACTCTGCTGATGGGTCACTCGATCCCCTCATCCAGACCATCAATAAAGACACTGAACAGGACTGGGCCCAGCCCCGATCCCTGGGGACACCACTGGGGACCGGATCCCACCTGGATGTGGAAGTCACACTGATGGTTGTCCCTCTCCTTGGGGGATACTCCAGGGGAGGGATTTTGGAGGTCCAGCCTGGGAGGTCCCAGGGGGGAGGTGAGGGCTGAGCTGCCTCTCTGAGGGGCTTCATTTCACTGAAATCTGGTTTCTGGAAGGACAGATTCCGGTGGAATGAAGGGCACCAGGAAGGCCCTGACGGTGCTGAGTGTCCATGGCAAGGTGTGGCAGGGTGAGGGAGCTGCAGGGTGGGGATGGAATGGCTGAACTGGGATGGAATGGCTGAACTGGGAATGTCTGAACCCCCGTGGAGGGATGGACTGGTTGAACTGGGAATGTCTGAGGCCCCATGGAGGGATGGACTGGTTGAACTGGGAATGTCTGAGGCCCCATGGAGGGATGGACTGGTTGAACTGGGAATGTCTGAGGCCCCATGGAGGGATGGACTGGCTGAACTGGGAATGTTGAGCTACCGTGGAGGGATGGACAGGCTGAACTGGAATGTCTGAGGCACAGCCTGTGGAATAAGTCCTGCTTTCCAAAGGCCTGGATCTCATGCCCATCACAAGATCCACCTGTACCCACTTCCCGCAGCATTTTCCTCCCCTTTTCAGGCAGGAGTTGGTCCCACCTCTAAAGACCCCTGGATTTGTGTGGTACCTGAAGCCACTTCTCCTTCCAGCCCTTTCTGACGTACTCCTCAACTTGCAGGAGGGAGGAAGGGAAGGAAAAAGCTCTGAACACCTTGGAATTTTATCCCATTCGACTCCTGGACAACACTTTCCTTCCTAAATCTCCTTAGTGGAGATGTAGGACCCCAGCACCACCACGACCACGGCTTCGTGAGCCCATCCCAGAAGCTCTGCTTGGAAAACCCAAGCCCTCAGGGGGTCAGAAGAGCTTGGAATGGGTGTTTTTCCCCTCTGGACACCCCATGCACCCAGGACATACCTTCGGGCCTGGGGGGCCTCTTTCACCTCTCAGTCCATCCTTCCCATGATCCCCCTGGAAGGAGCAGGAACGTGTTAGTTCTTTGTCCCCTCCAAAATTCCCAGTGGTGCTGAGGGTTTCCTCATCCACCCCAGCATTCCTTGTGTCCTGGTCTGTGCTGGCCCCAAATGAACAACACCTTTTCCAGGTGCACCAGGAGCCTTTCCTTGTATCTCACTCATTCCCAGTTATTCAGTTATTATTATTATTCAGTTAACTTGGAGCAACTCATATTCCTGAGAGCTTTCCCGCTTTTCCTTTTCCCCCCCGCCCCTGGCTAATAATGGAATTCCCTCCTGTGCCAACCAAACTCTGCCTCCATTTCCTTGTCATCCCACGTCTGGCTGATGAAACAACATCATTTTTCCTTCGGAAAGCCAGGCCTGGGAGCTTGAAGCGGGGTTTGGGAGCTTTCAGATCCACATTCCTTGGAGCCCTTTGTCTCCCACAGCCCATCCTGTGGCTCAGGAATCACAAGTCCTGCAGGTCAATCGGAAAACGTCCTAGCACCTGGAATTTCCAGCTGGGCTGGAGCCATGGGACTGTGATCTCCCAAATCTACCCCCAGTTTGCCGGGACAAGGAGCTTCTGTGACAGCAACAGGCTCAAACTGGAGTTATTCCAGCAATCCAAGTCATCTTATTCCCTGTTTTCCCCTAGCAGTCAGGGAAATGGAGCATGGGATGGATCCCTCTGGGTCCTGGGCTGAAATTCCCTCTAGTTTTTCCCTGCAGGAATGTGAAGCTTGGAAGGAGAACTTCATCTGGTGCCACCATCATCAAAATGATGCACTGGGAGGATTTTCGTGGTTGGAAGTGGGAACAGCAGGAATTTTCTCAAGAAAATTGGGAGTTTTGGGGCTATTTTTGTGGGCTTTGGACTTACAAAAGCGGTGAAAATACACAAAATGTGTAAATTAATCACTCATCGAGCTTCAGCTCTCGTCTTCTCCAGCAAGGTCTTACCTTGTCTCCTTTCAGGATGTTCTCCAGAGAAGTTATCTGGGAAAAAAAACCAGGGAAAAACCTTGCTCAGGAAGTGGGGGATGATGCCTTTGGTACAAGCTCTCGTCTCCATGGATCTTTTATCCCAACAACACATCCCTGGGCACAGAGCCGGGTGTGTGATCCCAAATCAGCTAAAGTGGGACATCTGGACTCAAACCAAACAGGGAGCTGCTTTCTGCTCTCCCAGGGAAGAATTCAGGAGAGACCTGGATGATCCACCCCCTTCCCTGCTGCTCAAGACATTCCATGGATCCCTCCCTTCCATTCAGTGGGATATTTGAGGAGCTGCTTGGGAATAGCATCAGAAGAACCCTAAGAGGGCCTGTTTGGGGGATGGACTGAGATGGTCCTGGAACAAAAAGCTCTTCCCAGTTTTTCAGGGAGCAGGATGTGCTTGGTATCCTCATGTGCCACTCCCAAACATTCCAGAGCTCAAGCAGAGCAGGATAAACAAGAGACCAGAAGCCCAAATAGACAAAATAACCCCAAAAATGGGGCTGAGACCACACAATAGGGGGGTTTCCAACAGCAGGTTGGGAAGTTTGGGAGAAAAGACCTGTATATATATATATATATATATATATACAGGGAGAGACGCCACCAGAAGCTTTTCCTGAGCTCTGGAGCCACCTGGGATCCCTGTTTTGTCCAGGAATGAGGCTGCTGGAGGTGCTTGGGAACATTTTCCCCACATCCTGCCCATGTTTCATCCCTTCATGGAAGGCAAAGCCTTTCCCAAGAGGCTCCTGGTCCCGAGGCAGAGCTTTGGGGTGGATTTGGGGTGGCTTTGCCTCCACAGAAAGTGACAAAAACACCTCCTCCCACATCCACGGATGAAACACCTCCCTGGTCCTTCCATGATCTCCCAAAATCAATTCCGGCCTTATTTTGGATGAACCTGGGTGGAGTTTCTTGCTCATCTCACCCGGCTCGATGTCTCCTCTCATCCAAAGGAAAATTCCCCAGAATTCCTGGGTATGAGTCATCCCGTCCCTTTCCCAAAAATCATCCACCTCTGGTTTGGCTCCAGAGGAGCCCAGATAACTCGATTCCCCAACAGGCAGTGATTTTAGGGATCAAATGGATTCCCAACCAGCTTTTAGTCTCTTCCAGGTCCCAATCTTCTCGCAGCGTCCGGAATAAGCCATTTGGGGTGGGATTCATGGATATATCTGCACCTTTGATACGGTTTAGGAGGGATATCAAACCACTCAAGAACACACCCTGCTGAAAGCAAGGAATTGAGGTGTCCCCCCACAGTTTATGATCAATCCCAATCCATCCCTTCCCTGAATAAATCCATAAATCAGCAGAAATGAGTGTTACTCACAACGCTTCCAGGAATTCCAGGCAGTCCAGGCTCCCCCTGCGGAGACACAACACCCCCAAAAAAAACCAGTGAGAGGAGAAATTCAACACTTTATCCCCCAAATTTAACTTTTTCCTCAGGAAAAGTTCTGAATGGGAAGGTGCAAACCTACATATTCCCCCTGGGTCTCCAGGGATTCCCTGGGAATGGGAGAAGAGGCAGGATGAGGAGGAGCTGTGGGATGGGATCTCAGCAGTTTTTCCAGCTCAGCATTTGGTGGATGGACAAGCCCAGCTTTAGCTGAGCTCAGGAAATGTGGATTTCCCTGGATTTCCCCTGCACAGGAGTTCTCCGAAGTTTCATTAGGAGTGAGTTCATTATCCTCATTATCCTCCTCCTCAGGGATTTGG
>VZRE01000425.1:0-10977 GCA_013396775.1 Cephalopterus ornatus
GCCTAGCCATGATGATGATGATGAGTATAAAAGTAAATTAGGAATGGGGAGAAGCTAGGGAGGACTCGTAACTTCTGGGATCAGTCAATGGGCTGAACCTCTCTAATCCCCCCTTAGGGATGTCTTTTGGACAAGAAACTTACTCCATGCACACTAATTATTATCTCAGGCTAGTTTTAATTGCTGATTAGAGCTTGTCTGTATATTGCTTCTAATTTGTTTATGCAGTTACTATTAAGAGCAATCTTCAAAACTTAACTTGTCACAATCTTCTATTATCAGTATTTTTATTAATAAAGTGTTTTATTCTGTAAACTTGTTCCATAAAATTGTTTAGCATGAGTCCTTCAAGGGCCCTAGTATCATTGACAGGAGATAACATACTTGACTAAGAGTGGGAAGATTCAGGAGAGTGTCTCTTTTTCTAAATTGTAATAAATGATTCTACTCTGAAAGGCTGTTGGCACATGTCCTTGAACAAGTTAGTTGAACCACTCTCCTAAACAATGGACTGTTCAGTGGAGTCCCCATAACAGGATATCATTGGTTAGGCACAAGGGTCTCGGCTTTCCTGGGATGTTTACAAATCAATCAAACACAAAGGGTTCAAGGAAACCCCCTCTTTCATGTCTCTTTTTGGGGGATTTGGCCCACCAGTATTCTCTGTACCCATGATTTGGACAAAAGATGCTGGCAGCTAGCATATAATGTTTCAAAGATGAAACATTACTCTTCACGAGGAAAAAAAAGTGTTGGTGCCCAACAATCAAATGTTCTGCTTCTCCTGTCCTGAGCATCCATCCTAATGGAATGGCCCAAGTCATGGCCTGGTTTTGAATATCTGGAGGAGTGGAGGAAGACCATGAAATGGAAAAATAATATCTATCTGTGAAAGGCTAGGAGAGAGTAGTTAAATTGGTATGTTGGGTATAAAGATTGTTTAAGAACAGATATTCAGTAATGAGAAATAAATACTATGGGATAGTTAGAAGATATATAAACTATGTGAGATCTGAATATGATGCAAATTGTATGGAATAAGGGGTAGAGATTGACTTGAACTCCATCTCAGCCACACTCATTTTCCCACAGCAGCCCTGACAGTGCTGTGCTTTGCTTGGTAGCTAGAAAGGTGTTGATAACACACCAGTGTTTTGGCTACTGCTGGGCAGTGCTGGCACAACATCAGCATTGTCCCTCCAACATTCCCCCCATCTGAAGACTGGGAGTGGGCAAGATCCTGGAACAGAACACAACTAGGTGAGTTGACCCAAATTAACCAAAAGGATATTCCATACTGTATGACATCAGCTCAGAGCTAAGAAAAGGAGGAGGAAGCGAATGCATTCATTATTTCCAATGTTTGCATTCCAGAGCAACCACTACATGTGCTGAAGATATGCTTCCTAGGAAGTGGCTGAGAAGAAACCTATTTTTTTTTCCCTCTTTGCTTGTGTGCATGCAAACTTTCGTTTTTTGCTCTGGTAAACTGCCTGATCTCAACCTTATTACGTTTTCCATCTTATTTTCTTTCCTCCTCCCAGCTAGGAAGGGAAGCAATAGAGTGGCTTGGTGGGCATGTGACATCCAGCCAAAGTCAACCAACCTCAGTCCTTTTTGCACCAAAAGTGGGCTTATATATCTGTCTGTGACTGCACGCTGTGTTTTTATGTTGGTGGGCAGACACTCGTACGTGATTCTGTCCCCCTGTCCCCCTTTCAGTCTAAAACAGTGCTGTATCTCTAAGGTGCTGTACTTGTGATAACTGTAACGTCATGCATAGCTCCATAAGAAAAAAAAAACAAACAGGCAGCAATAGCATAATTGGGAGAAGTGTGGACCTCTGTGCATGAGGTAAAAATTAAATAAATTTAATTTTTATCAAGTGTATAACATTTTAGAAAAATAAATCTTTGCAAAGGGGAACTAACAAAATTAGGGAGATATCAGTTTGCTGGTTCGGCTTGCTTGTTTCTTTTTTAAAGAGAAGCAGTTTGAAAAGAAATTAAGTTGTCTTTGAGGTAGTGAAAATTTCCTAAATTAATAGAATCAAAGTTATTAGAAGAAAGGAGCCATTCATGCTTAAAAAAAGAAGATGTGAGAAATTCACACTGTTCATCACATACCCATGATTTTGTTTCAACCTTCTTCCTCTGCTCCTCAAGAAGTTTGGATATACTTCAGTTTCAAAGGGAAATAACTTCAGGAGTTTATCATTCAAAAAGTATTGACCACTACAATGAAGCCAATTCCTCTCATCACTTTTATTAACATCTTTTAAAGTGCACATTTAATTATATGCTTTCATTTTCTTAAAATTAATTCCTATTCTAAAAAGAAAATATTGACTGTCAGTGCTATTGTCTCAAAGGAAGAATCAGACTGTCATTTTTCATTACACTGAAAAGGAAAAAAAACAATCAAACAAAACACATCAAGAAATCTTCATCCCTCTAGTTAGCTTCAGAAAGAAATGGGTAGTGATTTGTGAAGATGCACTCACCCAGAGCCTTGGCTTCAAGTCAAATTGGAGGACCATATGCAGATGTGAATGAATCAATGAGTAGATTCGGAGAAGGTAAGTAAAAGATCTGAGATACTTCAGTGTTATCTAATGTTCCATGCTGTTTGTGCACTGACATGTTTACTGTTAATGTGGTTTAGGCTGTGGACAAAATGCATAGTTTCTTGATTATTTATGTGTACAGAAAGACTAATGATAATCCAGCATTTATAAAGTAATGTACTCAACAGAAGAGGTAGTGTTGGGAGGGGTACATAAATTTCTTCCCTTAATAGCTTTCCATCACAAGGATCTGCCCCAAACTAAACTAATTCCTTCCCCTTCCAGGATTAATTGATGCCCGTCACTTTTTGTACTAGTGTGCTTTTTAACCTTCTCAGAGAAAGACACATATATATGTGAAAAAGATGAAAGGAGCTTATTCACAGATATGAAAATGACTCAGGTTTATAGAAAATGAAATGCCTAACTCATGACAATTGATTAAACAAAATAACCTGCCAGTCAAATTCAGAATAGAAGCATCCTGCTGGCTCAATGCAAAGATTATGCCAGGATACAGAGAAAATATTGGAAAATAGTTTATTATTAGAAAATATCTCCACCCCACACTTACTCCTCTAAGAACAAAAAATGGTGTGAGCATTCAAAATCTACTGGAACTTTTCTGAAACCTTCATATGATGCCTGACAAATAAAATGGGTAGATACTCCCTGGTACAGATTTAGTCTGGTTTTTTTTTCTGCTTGATTATATTTAGGTGCATATAGTGAATGTTTTAAAGTATGTAACAGTTACATTGCTGTAGTTTAATACAGTAAATCCAAATAATAAGAAAAATAATAAGAAATATATTCAACTACCTTACATTTCCCTCTAGAAGGTCTTTGTGTTAAAGCAATCCATATATACATATATGGTGCATTAGGTTTTCAAGAAATAGTCTTCAGGAAAGATGCAGATCTCCTAGATAATGTGAAAATTGGGTTTAAAATTGAATACTCTGAGGAAAAAGGATATAAAGGTATTTATTTTAGTATGGAATAACAGTAACTACTTCTGTCTAAAGGTGAGAATCATCTTTTAGTAAGTCATATTTTCCCCAAAAGGTTATTTTCCCTACTGGTATTTCTATATAAAATCATTAGCAATTTCACTTGAACTGTATTACTTTATGTTCAGTAAGCAGAGCCTCCATTGAAGAGATAATAGTTCTGCTTCACTTTTCAGTAATAGAAAAGGTAAGAATTGTATTCCACCTTGGATGATAGCCCTGACATTTCTTTCATTTCTCTTTGCAATGAGAACTACATAATTTGTTCCAGTCAAAAGGGAAATTTGTTTCATGGAAATGGAAGTAATATCATAGCTCCTAAACAAGAAGCCTCTACTCAATTTCATTTGAAAAAGCTTTGGGGCTGTACCAAGGCTTCTGGTAACAACACAAAAGGAGATAATAGCATTTGCTTCTGTTTTGACATTAGCACAGCTGACACTCCAGGCAGCCAGCTAACCCTCCTCCAGTCTCACAGCTGCAAAAGACATGGAGAGCACGTGTGTATTGTGTGGCAAGGTTTTTCAGGGGTTGGGGTGGAACAGAAACTATAGGAGTGGCTTCTGTGAGAAGCTTCCTCTGTGTTCAAGAGAGCCAATGCTAGCCAGCTTCAAGACAAACCTGCGACTGGATAAGGCCAAACCATCAATGACAGTGTAGTCCTTCTGAGATAATACGTTTAATAAAAACAACCTGCACATTAGCAGCCAGAGAAGAGAGCAGCAATACCTTCCCTGAGGAGGAGGAAGCAGAGACAACTGCCTACAACTCCCATTCCCATTTCTCTTTCGTTCTATTTTCTCTCCCTGTCCATCTGAGGAAGGGAGTCAGAGTGGCTTTGGTGGGTACCTGGCATCCAGCCATCCAGCTACCACAATGTGATAATAGGGCACAAGCCTATTTTCAGAGTACTCCATCAAAGCAGCACTTTCTTCTTTTTCTGATCATAGTTTTGATAATACATGGCTCTTCTCAGCAGCCCAACAGATTATCATGGTAGAGCTGAGAGGGTATGACATAGAAAATGTGGTTTAGGAAACAAAAATGACAGAGAAAGTGGTGTTCCTTTTTCATATCATGCAGTAGTCAGGTCACTGGAAGCAATAAACTGCAGATGGTGCTTGACTGTCACTTGCCTAGACTATCTTTTTTTACTTTCAACTATTGTGGTAGCAGTGCAATTTTTATTTAAAAATAAGTAAATCAGAAGACAGAAGCAACCAGAATCCTGAAGCCTAATGTCATACCAAAGAGCACAACAAAAACCTAGGAGAAAAAGCCACTGGGGAAATCGTATCTTCATGATCACCTTGATTTTCCCACAAACACATGCTTGAGAACTCCTAAGAAATCAGTCAGATATAGGAAGAGATATATTGTCCATTCTGAAAAATGGCAACTATCAGTTTTCCTTATTTGTTTACTCTCAACTGATTAACCAAACAATGCTTGCATTTGCTAGACAGCTGTGCCGCAGTTATCAGTACACTTTTAGATAGTTGGCAAGAAACAAAATTACCTGGTCAAACACAAGCTCATCTTTGCTACTTGTTTAAGTGTGGGGTTTTTTGTAACCACTCACAGAAATCAAACTGATATACTGGTTATGTGGCCTTTTCAAATAAGTACTAAGTCAAATTACAAGTGTACACAGAATTAGATTTTCAGAGAAGTGCCAAGAATATAAAGTTTCTACCCACATAAAAAAAAGGAGCCTTAAATTTGTATTCAAGCTCTGCAAAATAAGAACTAACAAATAAAAATCAGAGAAAATCCTGTTAGTACAACACAGAAAATTCTTCAGTATTTTTCCTTTATCCCTTCCCTGTAAAAGGAACCATGATAAGAATATTTTTCCATGAAACTGGTAAATTCCCTCCTAGGGTAAATGCACAAATATTACTATTGCCAGACTCAGAGCAGTGTGCATAAGGGTGTTAATATAATTTTTATCTTGCAAAAGACCAAGGAGGTTGTGCTTGACGGAAAGCTATGAGTTGTGTAGAAACATCAACACATGTTCTGTTATGATATGGTAATTTGCGATAACATTTCCATCAGATTGATTTATGCCAGGAAATTGAAGATATTTTTTTCCCATCTTAAGGCAGGACCACAGAGAATTTTCAAAATGTCTCTAGGTAACAATCTGGGAATCAGGCTGTAGAAGAAATGCACCATAACAGCTTGTCATCAGTTTGTAACTAACTCAGAACTCCTGTGCAAACTTTTTGGTTCAATAAATACATGGAATAAAAGAAGTTGATATTTATGAGGGAAAACAAAGGTCTCATCTTCATTTTTCCCTCCACTGCTCTCTAAAATTAACAGTGGAACTAATATATTTAGCTCAGATGCTACCTAGCAGGGCATTAGGAATCCAGGATCCTGGAACAATGGCATATTGAGTGTTCCTTTTATACATTGTTATAGCTCATAGGAATCAAGAACTGACCGGGCTATGAGGCCACACACTAAGACGAGAGTCCCTGAATGGACAGCTTAGAACTGAAGGGAAGTCTGACAAGGGACCACACCAGAGCCTTAAAATACAGAGAAACCTTCTAGGAGAAACCAAATCTTGTCAATTCTCAGATTAGACCACAAAAGAAAGGGAACATACTTGAGGTTAAGAAATATTTTTAAAGGAGAGACCAAAGACCTAAGATAACAGATTGCACAGATTGATTGGGGAATCTCTATCTTTGCAGGGTTCAGTTTTGTTTCTTAAATAAAGTGTAAGTCTCTCAGCAAATAAAAAGCTGGTCCTAACTTGGTCAGGTGTTCAACCAGAAAATATTAAATTCCTTATATTCTGATTTTCAAGTGTTGAATTTATTATCTCTAAATCCATATATGCAGTTACTATGTCAATACTGAATATTTTAAATGTATAGCAACAAAAAAAGAGTAAGCTCATAGCAAGAGCTTAGCAACGCTTCATTACATTTTTTGAACTAAAAATTCTAACTATAAAAAGTGCTGTAAAAATATTTTCAGTATTTAATGGGATTTATTATTGCTCTGGACACACACGGTATCATGAAACTCTATGAAAGGGTATCCATCTGTTTTGAAAAAGGCCCCGTGATGATGCTCTGCTTGTTTCTTTCTGACGAATCTTACAAAGAACAGAATTCCTGCCTTCAGTTGAACAGCGATAGAAGATGAAGGTAATATGACTTTGCTTTTGCCCATTTCCAGCAATAGTATGTACTTACTTTGTACATAACCAGAAGTGCTCTCACTTTAAAAGGGATTGCCAGCTTTCCACAGTCACAGAAATATCCAGGAGTGCAGTACATGGTCAGAATTGCAGGCAACAGAGGATTCACAGCTCAGTCTTAAGGGTCTTTCTTTTATTGGTAGGGACCATTATGCAACTTAAATTCCTTCACTCTGATCCAGAGAGAATTAAAAAACTACTGACATTGTAGAGAAAGAACACGCTTTCTCTTCTTAGGATTGCCAAATCAATGCAGTAAACTGAAAAGCAAAAAACTTAATTTTGTCTTAAATGTCTACAAATGAAACTCTACACACACCATGGACAGAAACACTGAGAGATCAGGAAGTGATATTTTTTGAAGTGCCGAGCACTTCAGAGCAGAAAACAATTCAAACAAGAGCTGAACCTCATCTGCTAAAAACAGACATGGAATGTGAAGGCTTAAAGATTTTCTTGACAAGCAGCCAGAAGACTTTCTTAAGCTATTTGTTTCTAAATTCTTAGCTGTGGAATACATTTTTTTCCTGGATTTTTAAAATACTTTTTGCAAAGCTGCAAAGCATGCAAACCAAAGTAATTTATGCAGTAAGTTTTCTGGACTTCAGAATTATGGTAGATGGATATAACTCGTGCTGCTAGTCTGCATAAGACTTTTGGCTAGCTGTCTATCAGAAACTGACAACACTGCCCTATACTGGATTTTTTTAAGCAGGCTTGCTATATATTTTTCACTAAACCACTGTGGCCCTACTTTCAGCATTATGAAATACCTGAAGCTTGTGCTGACTTTATTAGGATTAGTGGATATCTAATGCCTATGAAAATCATCCTGCTCCAAATGTAAGTAAAGGATAACAAGTGAATCATTGTCTCTGTAGATTCATTAATTAAATTTCCCTGTATTAAGCTAACTCAGCTGGGACAAAGGGAAAAGCTCTGATATTGATAACTATGGCATGTTTTCATCTTTGTGACATATGGCTTTATTTCAACATAAAATTAGATAAATTTAGAAATTTCTATTTTCTTAGGAATGCCCTTTAAATCCTGCTGAGCAAAACCAGTTCTCTGCTTGAATATTTTTAATGGATTTAAGATATCTCAGACAGCTCTGTTTCATAGGGAGTTTCAGACTGCAGTTTTCCAAACAGAAACCAAGACCATGCAGAATGATAGAATAATAAAAAAAAAAGAGTCAGAATGGTCTTTCTTTTAGTAATCCAATTAATATTTTTTTTAAATCTTGCTACCATGTTGGGTAGCAGCTGCAGTAAGTGAAATTAATTTAATACATCACTGTTTTTAAATGCTTCTTACTCAGATTCTAAAAATTACTGTCTAGCTGTGGAGTAAACTCATGCCTACTGAAACTCATGCTTGCTGAAATTCATTCAGCAGATTTGCCATGGAGATGGCAAAGGAAGTGCTTTATCGCTGTATAAGACTTTTTTTCAAATTTTTTATTTTACTGAAATGTCTGCAAGATGAAGTCAAGCATCAATGTAACATTAGAATGGAAACTTGAACTAGACAAACAAGTGAATGCACTGGGGAGAAAAAAGAAATAAAAATACTTATAATTCCTGTGTAAAAATTTGGTGTATGGACTTCTGACTTACATTTATGAACTAAGTTATTTAGGATCCTAAAAGATCTGAGTGGATCTTTCTGTATTGAAAAAGTAAAATTACTTTTAACTAATAGAAATGTGTTTAGAAAGAGTAAAAACTCCATTCCGAGCCTTTTCAAATAAAGTGTAAAATGAAAGGGCAAACTACTTTTTACATTGGAAACTCCATATTTAGTTATTTTATTACTTTCATCTTACATAAAGACCAAAAAAAGTGTAAAAAATAGATATGCCTATTCTTTTTGTTAGTCTTCTCAGAAACTAGGACCATGCCAGAAGCTTTGATCATGGTAGTTTAATCCAATTTGCACAGACAATTCTAAACGTTATGGTCTTAAGCTTCCCTGTTTTTAACTAATATTGTTTTAGCTGATAACTCTGTGAATACTTGACACAGTAATTTATGAGAAACTGAAAATAAAAATCAGAGAAGAACCACAAATCAATAAACACAGTATATGTTGTCTTTAAAAAACCCACAAAACACTGTCTTGACTCTAAGTGGGAAACAAGTGAACCCGTTAATTTGCTTCATGCATATTTTAATTCATAAGGCAAATTTACCTACTATGAGCTTTTCAAACACCGATGATAAGGAAAATTGATTTTAAAACTCATGAGCACAATCAAAAGCAGTAAGTGGCACATATTTCAGAGTGCCCCTTTTCACACAGGTTTATTCTATTATTGTAAAAATTGTTTAAAGTGGGGTGTTTTTTTCTTGTTTGGATTATATGAGAGGCTTTTGGTTCACTATAAACTGTGTCAGCTGCAAGATCAAGTTTCTACCAGGAAAGAAAAGAAAACAAGAAAAACTCTATGCTATGAACATAAGCTAAGAAAAAAAATCTACAAAAATGACACACATTGTGAAGAAAGATGGGCTGGATGTGATAAATGAACTCTATATACAAAGATGCATGATTTTTCTGAACTAGGAGATGTTAGGAAGAAAAGCCTGTTTAAAATGCCTCTACTAGGCTTAGTTTCTACTAACCTATTAGATATATTTTCAGCAAAGGTTGAAATATTACAAAAAATACTGCTTACTTCTGACAGCGTAACTGAGAGATCAAGAACCAACATTAGTCTAACTAACATGCTGAGCTATTTAAATCCCTACAGAAGAGGGCCCAAGAGGCATGGGGCTGAAATACAAATTCCTCTGGCTACAATACAAAAAAAATTGTAAGTGCCTAAAACTGAAATTAATAAACTCTATAGAAAAAACTGAAGATAGAGACTGAACCTGTGCACATTACACCAGCCAAGAACATGACTTGACAGCTAAACCATTGTTCTTCACTAATGAGATATTTATCTTCAATACAGTAGGAAAATGTTGATACTTCTCCATTTTTGTCACCACATTTTTCCATAGCCATATATACCATGCAGTATAATAAAAAACTAGAAGTATACATACCTTTAAAGATGGACAGTTTCATACCCAAAAACTTCCCAAAAGTATTTCTTAAAACTTACTGGCATCTATCTCTAGCAATAGAATGATAAAAATCCTAGTAACAAGCTTCTGCTATGAAGTAGTCCAAAGAGAACTACTTAAAGGAAAAGCTTTACAAAAATGCTTGCAATAGAAGGTCTATCTATGGAGATATATTACTAAATTAAAAAAAAAAAATCAGTCAAGAGCTTTAAATGAAAAAGTGTAAACATGTGCAGAACTCCTCTATCCTTCTTTCTAGTCATCTTTGCTGCAGTGCCAGACAAACATATTCTCTATTTCTGTGCATGCAGTTCACAATACACCATCATTCAACTCTTATTCTACCAGTGTAAATCCCATAGAAATGTATATTTATCAAATGAATTTGTAACACATACAAATGTAAAAAAAGTTTGCACATAGGTAAATAACATATTGTTCAAAGAACATATATATATTGCAGTTTTGGTTTTATAAACAAATAAACCGCTTAAAGACCTGTACATGACTATCATTCTATTTTTCTGCATTGTTGTACTTCCCACAGAGAGAATACAGAAAGGAAGCAATGTCTGAATTTTGCAGCACAGGTGTGAAGAGGCAAGAAACAGAGCATAATACAGACTTTCGAAAGGTCAGACTCATAGGTGTTACAGCTCTTAGGAGAATATCTGCTTCCATCCTCAAAAGCAGTAATACTAATGTACTCAGCTGGGTTACAGAGAAGGAACAGACCAGAAAGAGGACTGATACAAGTCAGATAACAAAAATGAAGAGAAGGATTGTTGGTGATCATATAAGCTTTCAGGAGCGGAAAGAAGAGAGAACATGCCGGCAGCCCCCATGCTCAGCCAAGCGAGCAGAAAATCAGCGATACCAGAACTGGAAGAAAAACAAGCTCATCACAGCACCAGCCCTGCCTCCGATGTAGCTTCATTGGTTGCTCCCCATGTCCTTCCCCCGTCCCTGGGTTCCTATTGGATGTGGGTCAGCCCTTCTCCCTGAGCCTTACCGAATCACCCCAATCACCTCTCATTGTTAACCCTCCCCCTATGTCCCTTTGAAGAACCGGGAACCTTTGAATTAAATCCT
>VZRE01000427.1:300-45961 GCA_013396775.1 Cephalopterus ornatus
TCCTCAAAATATAATGCTAGTAGCTACTCTTCTGAACAGTCTGAAAGATGCTGATATTAAATGTAAAAATATTTAACATGAGGTGGCTAAAATTTCTGGCGTTGTTTTCCTCCGATTTCAGGCCAGTAACAACTTTTCTGATTGATATCTAGAAAGCAGACAGATTATTAAGTGTTACGGTGTCCTTGGCGATCGAAGTGTTGTAGAGTGTGAGAATAATATTATTGCCTCATTATTAATATAACACAACTGGCCTAAAAAGATTGTTTATGTTGCATCTTTAACACTCTTATTTCATTTTGAGATAGTCAGCTTTGGGGTGAAAAAGTCACCGTCTCTTGTAACTGCATTTTGAACTTTAAGTTGCTCTCTTCAGAAGGAGCCTTCGGAATCAGTTTATTCTCCAGATAGCAGATTATAGTATCCTTCAAACTGGAGGGAAAGTGAATGAAAGCCCTGGGTGTACTCCAGAATAGGTCTATTGGTCCGCTTGCGGGTAAAACTTGGCAACTTCAGCTTATTAATATCACTTCCCTCTCCTTTTACTTAAAAAGCGGTGCTTATTTCATGCCATGCTTATCTGACAATGTTCACAGCCAAAAAAAATTTAAAAGAGAAAAAAAAAAAAAACACTACACACAAAAAAACCCCGAGATAACAAGGAGAACAAAGTAACAGGAGCATTTTGAAGAGGGGAACTGGGACAGAAAGAAATAAGCACTTCGTTTAAACTGGCCTTTAAGAACAAATCATTCTGGGCAGGACTGAGCACTATTAATATCATCCTGGCTTCATGATAGAGTCATTGTTACAGCTTAAGATATGTTTGCCTTTGGGACTGGTCTTTGTCTAAGCACGCAAGTACTTTTCAGAGATACTCTCGGTGAGACACAGTGTGATGTGTAATTTGTTATTTTTGTGGCACTTTTAGCTCAGAAGAGAATGGAGGAAAACATTTCAAAATCGATGGTCAGGTTGATCTATTTCAAACATTGTCCTGCACAGTGTGGTGTAAGAAGTCCTTACTATGCCAGTAAGTAATGATATCTATATAACCGATCAGTATTTTAAGTGCTTCCTACTGAGGTTAGCAATTCTCTTCATTTTTTTCTTTTCAGCTTCCTATGTTCAGTTTTCTAAGAGTTTCACATGCAGTCCTTGAATTCAGCTTCTCTATTCTGGGAGCATCACACTGCACTAACTCACAGTTGTCCTGACTACCCAAGTGTTACCTCTCCGATTAAATGAAACTGGGCAGACACCAGTGCTGGTTTATGGTTGACTAAATGAGCAAAGCACAGATGGCCTGCGAGACATAACCAAAAAATCTCCAAATGGCCAAGATTGACAAACACTGCTCATTAAGGGTAGGCAGTGATCTCCAAGAGCAGCTCCCAGGCACGAATAACCCGCGAGTCCCATACCTAGTGACATAATTAGGCCACGCTGATCAGTTTCAGCATGATCCAGCAGAGGCTTTACTTTGTCCCGCTGCCAAGAATTCATAATATCAAGCAGCCCTTGTGCCAGCACAGTTCTGTTCAGTCCTAGGATGTAGCCACGACATGGAAGGCACCCTTCTAGTGCTTTTGAAGCTCACAAATCTAAATTAATTTGTACCATATTCACAGTAACAAATAGAGCTGCATTCAGGCTGCTTATAGCACAGCAGGTAGAAAAGAAAGCAGATGATTCCCTGCTACCTCCTGATCGCGGGAAGAAAGTTTATCTATACCTACCTGGGAAAACTGCTTTTTAAGTGGCAGTGGTTGGCAGAACAACTCCCAGTAGTGGCCTTCTATAGGCTAGCAGCATACATGCTCCAGTTCCCTGAATGTCCGAAGAACAGCTTTAGAATGCATCCTTTCCAAGCCACCTGCATACCTTCCTGCTCTTCAGGGGTGGCCGAATCAAAGACACCAGCCGTGGGCTGGGAATACCATCCTAAGTCATTACAGGTTTTGCAAGAGTGGGTAGTTGGAAAGTACAAAAACTACTAGGAAAATAAAATCCAAATCTCAAATTTAGCTCATGGTTAGTAGGAGATACATCCTTAGCTGTTTTAGAGCAGCTCAACCACAGTCTTAAGGGAAGGGAAACAGCCAGGGAGGGCAGGGCTCAATTTTTATATGGCAGCCTTATTCTCTGATAACTAACATGCAGTTCTGGGTAGAAATAAGTAGGAAGGTATTGAGGAAAAGATGGAGAGTCCTAAAATAGATACAAGAAATCAGATTTTTTTTTCCCTCTATTCTTGGAATTTAGGAGGATCTGGCTGTTTGTTTGTGAGCAACACTCAGCACCACTCAGAACTGGTAACAATCCATTTTTGTCTTTTATATATGAAACTTTCTCCCTGTCAAGTTTTTGAAAGAAAACAGTGGGTTAAGAAACTCCCAGACTTAATAAAGGCAAAGGATTCTGCTGATCATTTCTTAGCTGTAGAATAATATCCAGGCAGATCTTGCTTCAGCAGGAAAAGCTGAACAGGGAGATGGATTCTACTTGTGCTTTTGTTAATATCACTCCACTGATTTTGCTATACAGGCTTTTGGTTCACTTAATCTTGAGAATTGTGGGATCCAGGAACACTAATGGCATTGTGCATTAACTGTGTTACATACAGGGGAAAAGAAAAAGACATATACTGCTAAATTTGATGCTTCTGAACATGTAGCAGTATCTCATGCTACAAAATGTACATGTCTACTTTCTTACTACAACCAAATTGTTCATGCCTGCGTCAAGATCATGATGTAATTTACTCTTTCATGTGTAAGTCAGTAAGAATAGAAAGTGATGGTGTCTTGTCATTTGTAGGGGGATGAATTCTTATCGTAGGTTCAAGAGCATGAACCCCCCTTTCGCCCTCCCTCCCTTTTTTTTTTAAACTTTCCTGTGTGTAAAGGAGTAAATAGTTGCCTATCATTCAGATCAGTTTTGACAGATTTCTCCAAAACCTTTTCCGTCTGCTGGCAGCTGAGGAATGCAGCACAGAGGCCCCAATAAAACCTCCTTGAAACAAGTACACTGAATAAAGTTAAGGTACACCTCAACTCAGGTCAGAGGAGCAGAATTAAGTATTTTATTGGCTGGTTTTTTATCCTGTACCTCAGCACATCCCAAGTTTGCAAAGCACATATAAAAAGCAGAAGACAGAGAAAATGACATGAAAACCAGCAATTAGTAGCAGATTCTAGGGGCAAATAAGAAAGTGCTTATGGCAGCTGTAGAACAGAGAAACAGAGAACAGGCCAGGGAGCAGTAGCAGATAGGACAGATAGAGATTGTCATTTCTGCTTCAAAGGGAGATCAGAGAACAGTCCTCTAGCCCTCCTTTACTATTTATTAGGAAATATACACAGGATCTTTGCAATCTTCCTTTCAGTACTTTCTGCTATGCGCAGAAGTTAGAATATGTATATAGAATATATATGTATATAGAATATGCATAGAGAAAACAGCAGCCTTCTCCTAGCGTGCAGAAGTTGACAAGATACATACAGCTTGCTCAGAGGTGTAACATTTAAGCAATCAACCATGTTACTTTGATTTTATGGACAGCCATGTCTCTAGAAAGGTGCGGCACCAAGACCAGAAAGGATGTATAAGTTTGTAAATGTATGTCTAGTGCAAGAGACTCAAGAAAACAGAAATTCTTTTCAAAGCTATTATTAGGAAACTTTTGGAGAATTATCAGTATGAAGGTCAAGCAGAACTGCATTGATCTGATTTAATCCTAGAATAATGCAATTTCTATGAAGATTGCAAGAAGTCTATTTCTAATTCATATGGGAGGAGAGGGGATAAATAAAAATAAACTGATGTTATCCCAACCCCTGGATTTCCTACTGTGTCTCTGTACATTTGTCTTTTATTCTTTTTTCACTCTGGCTTAAAAAAAACATGACAACTTATCATTGGCATAAATAAAAAATGGAATTGAGACTATTTGGTGTCAAATGAGCGTGAGCACTAATAATAAAAATAGGAACAGGTTTGAAGAAACAACATGATAGGCACCAAGAGTAAGAAGAATTTAAATAGGTGTACACAAATCTAAACTCTTTAAAAAATTTCTTTTTATTGATTCATTACCATACAAAATTTATTCAAATTACATCCATTTGAAGTGGTAAGATCACAGCTAGAGAACAGGTCACCCTTTAATAAATCTATTTACAAAACTCACCATAAAAGCTATTTTTGTTGTTTTTGTTGTTTTTTTACAGTATTTTACAGGTTTGTGGGTTTGTTTTTTTTTTTTTTTAAACTAGCATACAATGCAAAGCTAAATTAGATTAGTATTTCATTTGTACAAAAAAAAAAGATGGTCTGCATTAGTCTTCATTTTCTCTTCCCTCGCAAAAGTGCCCCTTTGTCTCACAAAATCTTCATGCTCACGCAACTTTTACTTTCCTCTTCCACAAGACAAAAACTTTAAATACTACAATTTTATTTACAGATCCACATCTAAAAAAAACTCTTAAAAAATTACAAACCAGCTAGAAAATATTCTGGCAGTGTTTACAAATTAATTCTATTGTACAAAACTGCTAGATAACTAAAGTGTGAGTTGAGAACATATATCAAATTAAATACAACTGCTGAATGATCTATGCAAACATTTGTACATATAAACACACACTTAACACTGTTTAACAGTTCTTTATGTGTTGCCCTTTTTACATTTGTTATATTCCAAAACTCACACAGTCATACAGTTTTCTTATTAGCACTGTGACTTCTTGCCTTTTCATGTGTGAGCTTTCATAGCAGCAACTCAACGGTACCAGAACACCTGCATACATAATATTCTACTACAGTACAAATAGTACTAATTTTCTGAGTATGTCAGATAAGCACAACAGTAATGCAAACAAAAGGATTATACGGGCATCATCTAATCAACATTACATTAATTTAGCCCAGAACATGGCAAAATATTTTACACTCAAGAAAAAAAAAAATTATTTAAGACTTCTTAGAATTCCTCTGACGTTCAAAAAATAAATATTGGTACTATACTATACTAGCAAAGATCTTCAAAAAATAAATGCAATTCAGTTGATGTGGTACTTACAGTTATGTACTTTGGAAAAAAATTAGTTCCATTTTGCTGGCGAAGAGAATTATAAAAAGCTGTAAGCAGAGGAAGCTAACCCACTGAGATAAATATGATATATATTGAACAAACAAAGCTTGGCATAAGTGTTTTCCATAGAGGGAAAAACCCACAGTGCATCTCTAGTAGGCACTTAACACGAAGCCCCACTTAGTACCACAAAAATTCATGTACCAGTTCTAATGCACACTGGGGGCAGTAAAATTGAACTGTGCATCTTCGTTCTAGTTTAAAAAAAAAAACAACCAACAAAAACTACTTTCACACACACACGCACGCACAAGCATTTTTAAAAATCTCTGATTACTACAAGAAGTGGCAGAACTTTATACTTTTCAATATCTGCAATATACACTACATTTACAGTGTATTTTTTTTATTAAAAGCTTTTAAGGACATAAGTATTTGACCTCATAATGAGACATATGCGCAGCTCAAAATGAGCATTATGACAGCAATTTAAACATTCCCACAAGTAGCTGAAGAATCCCATTTCACTCTTTTGCATTACTTCATATATACGTTCACTGCATGTACAATCCATGTTGTGACACTCAAAAGACATGCATTCTCTGCAGAAGGCACGACCTGAAATACTATTATAAAATTGTTATTGAGGACTAAACCAGTTCATTGAGCCCTTCTCCATAAGCCCACTTGTCACAGTAAGCAGAGACTGCGGGAGTGTGAAGACAAAAGATTTATGGTCACCTGCTTGCACCTGCTGACTCGCAAGGCACTGGAGCTCAGGGTCAAGGAGAAGGCTTTGCTGTAAAGGCCTTCACTTCATGTCTATAGCATTTTAGGGAGTATTCAATTAAAATATCAGCACTGTTCAAGAGCCTAGTTTATTTAATAATGCTATTTTACGGTAAGTGGAGGACAACTCTGAATGACGGCAGGTTTTTTGATTTCATTAAAAACGTGGTTTAGATATGGACAGCATTTAAGACAATCAGCTGTATATAAATTCATCCACCAATGAAGGAAGCTTCTCTAAATCATAAGCATCAAAGAGGTCACTGATGCCTTCTTCATCCCCAAGGCTCAGCAAATAATCTTCCTGAAGCAGAGGAGGCAGCAAATTCACAAATGGTCCTTCAAAGTTTGAGGGAATTTGGTCCTCGGTCTGCTGTAAAAGGTTGGCTGGAGAAGCCAATGGAGAGATTGTTGCCATATTTACTGAGCAGTCACCTTGTCCTGAGTTAGCAGAAGCCACTTCTGTAAGAGGAGGGAGAGAAAAAAAGGTATGACCATTAATCTCAGTAAAAATATAAAAATTTCTATCAGACCAAACAAAATAACCACTGTACAAAGGATGTTTCATAAAGCCTCATTTTAAGAAAAAAAAAGGCCTCTATAAAATTTCTAGCTTGTTTTTGATATGCTACAAAGTGCTTCTCAAAAATGATCATTTTGCTATCACCTCTGATTTTTCTATTAAAAATTATTTTACAAGATTTAAACAACTGTGTGGGGAATAAATCAAGCATAGTGAGATGCCCATTTTTCGGTGGCATTTATAGTCAACAGTGAAAACTTTCTAGGCAACAGATGTCTTTAGTGATACAGTGTAGCCGCATATACACATGCACAGAGATTTCTGCTGCTTGTGTTGAGATGAATCTTTACTGCTACTGTCCTATTTGAAAATGCAAAAGGAAGAAAATTGGTTTTTTCTTCAATATTGCATAAACTTTGGTTACATATGATATGCAAACAGGAAGCTTACTTTAAACAACTGATGGAGAGAAAAACCTATTTCCCGCTACATAGACCAGAAATGCACAGAGAAACGTTGGTACCTTAGCTTTTCACTTCTTAGAAAAATAAATCCGAACAATAAGAGTTGGATATCTAAAGTTCAAAATTAAACCTTGAATATGAGCTTGAAGGAAGGCCTTTATTATTACAAAGAAATAATTTTACCTTTGGAAATGGTTTTGGAAATATTTCCGTTGTGGTCCTGACTATAGGTTTTCATTGGACTGAGGGCATCATTTTCCTCTGGGCACAGATAAACTTCAATAGGTCCTTGAGTACTAGACAAATGTATCAATGCACTCTGCTAACAAAACAAACATCAGTGTTATAACAATGAACACAAGAGAATACTCAAGATACTGAGTAATTTCTTACTGGGGTGTCAGTGTTTGAATAAATTTTTTACTAATCGAAAGAACCTAAAAAGAACCCCAAGCCTTTTCTTCACAATGTGAAAGATTACGCTGATGTATCCTGTAGACTAGAAGACAAAATAAAAGCTTTTTCCACCGTCTGCAGTGCACAAATCTCAAAAGTCCACCATTTCGTGCGGTGTATCATAATGAAGGACTTATAAAGGATTGAACTCCTAACACTTTTTTACAACCACAATAACCTGGAGCATGCTGATGGAATGGAACTGTGGGATGCAAGTCACAGGTTTTATTATTATTCATAACAATAATATTGGATGTATTTGTGGAAATGTTTTTGCTTTAAAAGGATGCCAAAACATCTTTCCCACTCCCTTAAAAGCCTTCAGCACTTATTCATACTGAACTCAAACATCTATATGCAAGTTCACCTATTTATCAGGAAACATTTCCAAACAACAAAAGAACCCCCAAACCAGATGCCTTTTCTTCACCCAAAATTATTTAAGTCCTTCTGCCCCCTGAAGGCAGTGATTTTGATGGTGCTTCTGAATAACAGGATCTCCTAATTCATCACAGAAAGCTACATTTTTCTTACCTTTTCCACATTGATTCAATAAACCAACATGACATATCTAGGCATAGAAAACCTGCAAAGTTGCTCTTTGTGTTATGATGGAAAATCATAAATTACTCTGGTTACAAATAAACCTGCTCCTGGTGTTTTGCATTAATAGTTTTCTAAAAAGCATGAACACAAGCATTATATACCTCTTCGCAGACTTGTTTCAAATACATCTTATTGTGCCCTTTGACAAAATGTTCCTCATATTATTTGTGTTCTGACAGTTATGTAACATAATAGACAGCATTTACAAACACAGAGAACACCAACTGAACAGGGATTCCCTGGGGCAGAGAAAACAGTTAAGAGTACTTAGGGCAATGCTATAGATAATTAGAAAAAAGGAGATGGGAAGAGCAGGAGTTGAAGAAAGGTACTCTTGAGTGACTGAGGTACGCAAAAAAAGGACACTGAAATGTAACCGCAAATGACAGAAAGAAATAGGACTTTACTGCCTGAAGCTGAAAATTAAATGAGTAAGTTGGGTATAGAGGATAAGGGAGGTCTAAGAACTAATTTTAATGATTGTGTGCATCTCTCTGCCTGCCTGATTTCACTGAATTAAAAATCAAAGCATAATGCCCAGGGGAAAGAAACAGGAAAGCAAGCAATGATAACAGTATATATTTATGAATACTGATAAAAGATATCCTTTCCCCATTGCACCAAAATGATTTATTCTTCCTAAACCTGCACCTAGGTTCAAAGGGGAAATTAAGGACAAAGGCAGAAAAAAACCAAAAAAAAAGGACGGAAACCATAATGGGCCTAA
The DNA here is from genome assembly GCA_013396775.1 of Cephalopterus ornatus. NCBI lineage: Eukaryota > Metazoa > Chordata > Aves > Passeriformes > Cotingidae > Cephalopterus > Cephalopterus ornatus. The sequence continues at coordinate 8,961 of VZRE01000427.1, forward strand.
GCAAGTACAGAATAATCTTAGGAAAAGAAGTGACAAGGAATATGGAGTCTGCTGAGTCTCAATAGGTACCGCTGAGTTCACTGGCCCAGTGGTAGGAATGAAGGAATAATGCAGAGAGGTATGAACACAACACAGTGGTGTTTGGGGAGTTAGCCCTATCTCTAGTTGCTCCTTGAGTGAAGAAATTAGGTACATTTTTTGAATCTCTCAACCAGCGGCTTGTGAAACTTACTCACATTTGCCAAATATATCTGGGTCTGTCTCATCAAGTGAGAATTAAAATAAGTGTCAATCAATAAAGTAAAGATGATGATGGAAGAAGGAAGGTCAAGAATGCATTCTAGGAGTAAAGCACAAGTTTCTACAATAACTGTAATTGATTTTTAAAGTTTCTCTTTTTTTTAAAGAAACATCTCTAAATTTTGTTAGAAAAATCAATATAGGACAGTGTGTCTGGGCATCAGATATCACAGTAAGACTGGGGACACACTTGCTCCATCTATAGAAAAATTATATATAACCTGGCGGACAACTCCAGGTTCTCCTTACCTCCACTGGGTCAGGCACTTCAAGTCTTGTTTCTGGAGGAGCTTTCACAACTATAACAGTTTGGTCTTTAAGGCCACTAATTTTTCGAATATCTTGATACGTCACATAAGCTAACGTATTCACTGTTAAGGAATTTTCCAACCCACATTACAATATATTCAGACTACTAGAAGAGGCAGAAGTCTTTGAATTATTTTTCCATTTTCTCATAGCTACATTGTCCTTAGCCCAAGGTTTTCTGTTCTCTACTCTGTGATTGCTGTGACATCCTGTGAGAACCTTCCTTTGATGTAACAGCTGGGGCCACTACTAAGTGAACAAAAGGGATTCTCCACACTACGTGCCTCTCTCCTCCTTTACACGGGTAAAACCACACAAGCTAAAGCTCAAGAAATTACTCACAGACTGCATGAAGCAAAAATTCTTACGCACTTGCTGTCAAAGTGCGGAGAACTGAAAATCACAGGAAAAATATGCAGGAATTACAGATGTGTGCTATAGAAGCACATACACGACATCACCACAACATAAAATGGTTTGGGTTGGAAGAGGCCTTAAAGATCCTTTAGTTCCAAACACCGACCAACAGGCCAAGTTGCTCAGAGCCCCATTTAACCTGGCCTTGAAACACTTCCAGGGATGGGGCATCCACAACTTCTCCAGGCAACCTGTTCCAGTTCCTCACCACACTCTCAGTGAAGAATTTCTTCCTAATATCTCATCTAAACCAACCCTCTTTCAGGTAAAGCCATTCCCCCTTGTCCTGTCACTATATACCCTTGTAAAAAGTCCCTCTCCAGCTCTCCTACAGGCCCCTTTCAGGTACTGGAAGGTGCTTTAAGGTCTCCCTGAGGTCTTCTCTTCTCCAGGCTGACAAAAAGCATAATTTCATTTTAAATTTGAGGGGATTCATAAATGTAAGTATAGAACACATACCACATATATAGAAACATAAAAATGTATAAATATTTATACAACATTCATATATTTATATACTAATTTATATTATATAAAATTCCTTTAAAAACCTGTTTAAACAACTACTTTAAACTTCTGGACAGTACAGAAGGTCTATTTCTGCATAAGCATAGAATGAATATGAACATTTTGCTGTTCAACCTGTATTTGTCAAAATCATCATGAGTGTTTTGGTGATGCCTCACATACTGATTTATGTAACAGAGGTGCTTTGGCTGGGAAAAGAACTGTGACATGGCCATGATCACATGCAAGTGCTTCCAGCTCTTTACTTTTGTTGTCTATGCGGTATCTAGAACAATTTTTATGTCATAGAAATAAAAAGCCTAACTTATACTTTTTGGGGGTGTACATGTGTACTGTTACTGTGCAGTACAGCAAGATAGACTGCTCAAAGTTCAAGCCGCCAATACATCTTCCATCTATCTCAGATCAAACAGGTCAAGAGGCAAAATGACAGGTCATCTTTCACACAAATGGCTTTTATCAAGGCTTTTACTGTTTGTTTAGTAAGGTTTGCAAAGGCAGAGTACAAATTACAGCAGCAGTGACTGTCAGTATATGAGCAAAGGAAATTTTATGGTTTTCAAATAATCCTCACCTCTCCCGCTAAGGGGCCCCCCATGCTAATTCCGGGCATAAACCAAAACATTCAAGGTAGCAACCAGTTATTTTCTGACTCTATGTATTAGGGAGATAAGGAAGCATACTACCTAATGGTGAAGCAAAAGGAAAAAGACCTTCAAAAGCAGAAACTTTGCCTGTAGCAATTAATGAAAGGAAGAACCTTCTCGGTTCCATGACTATTCAGCAGGTCATCTCATGTCAGACTTCAGTGAGGTGAGCCAAAGACAGTACTCAGATTCATCTCCAGGTTTCACACTTACGCATTCCTTTCTCACTAATCACTAGTATTATCAGTAATCGGAGTCACAGAGGGATTTGGGAAACATGCTCCCCTAAATCCAAAAGCATGAGGCCAACACACTGCTAATGCTGATCCCTCCTCGCCTATCCCCATGGAAGCCAGCAACGGCTGGGCCGGAATCTCTACTACAGCAATCAGGACCACAAAACCAGAGAATTGTAATGCTCTGTTTTATCTTGCTTACATGTCTTTGTGGATCATGCTCTTAGCTGAAGGCAGAGCTGACCCTAGTTCCTATGCCACTTGTGGTGATCTTTGGTTACATCTCACAATGTCTATGAAATTTAGCCAAAACACAATGTTCACATAGTTTTTATACTTTTTACTGGTACTCCCATAGTTATTTCCTATCCTCCAAAGCAGAGAATAAGTCCACCTTATCAGATACTCTTTAAAAACTACTCATCATATAAAGCAATAAGTTTTCACATCAGTGTTTAATAAAATGCTTTCTTGTGTTGCTAATAGGCGGGAAATTAGTGAAAAGGAGAATTGGTTAATTACAAAGGGTATTAACAGCCAAAATAAGTCATATGAACCTTATGCAATTGAGTATTGCTATTTCATTAAATAATTCAGACTAAAGCAGACATATTGAGAGCTCATAAAACCTTTCTCTACGATATTCTATTATAGATTGTCTAACCAGAGGAATCTGTAAATTTGTTAAATTTGTTGCAAGTTTCAGACTAAACTGAATCCCAACTTTATTTTCCTCTCTGTGCCTGTAATTTATATACACATCAGCCTAAAGTAAAACAATACAAAAAAAAATTAGGTAATGACTACAGAACTCTGTTACCCTACCAAAGACTTTCTCTTCATGTCTTTATAATTTCTCAACACATAAGACCGGGGTTTGCTCTAGGTTCAAAATACTTGAAAAAAACTACCAGGCTGTTAAATATTGTCACCCATCAATCAGCTAGATTCTTGGTTATACTCTATGTGAAATGTTAACAGTCTCCTTCATACACCACTTCTTTTTTTTTTAACATTCCAGAAGCATTACAGGTACAAGTTGCTTAAGTAACTTTTATATCAAAATACATTAAAACCTATTGGCCAACTTTTTGAAACTTCTGATGATTTCTATCACACAATACAGAGGAATTCTGCCAGTATTGCTGGGCACAGCAGGGAGACTGACCACCTTTGAAGTTTTGGGAAAAAGGATATCTCTGATTTTCTGAGTCCTCCGTTAGCAGCTTGAGGTCCAGGGTGCAGCTTTGGATTAGCTCATCCAGTTTTTTCTCTTCCTGAGTCAGTTCAGTCACTTCCTTTGTGAGGCCTTGACGGTGTGCCAGCATGCCACCATCCTCTGACAGACTGCAGCCCCTACAGATACAAAAAAGGAAGACACCCTTTCAGCATTTGTAAAATTTGGCCCTATGCTATGGAAATGAGTAGAGGCAGGGTCTGACAGTGCAAATCAAGTTCTTAGTGCTTTCTCCCCAAACTCACCCACAGCAAATCCACATAAACTATGCTTTCCAGAAAAAAGCATCTTTTTGTCATGACAACATATTTTGGAACTGCCACCAAGATGGAGGAGTTGAATATTTCTAAGCACTTCCAAAATCTTTTTCTAAACGTGCCCTAAAAAAAGCTGAGGAAGGCAGTAGGTAGAGACAGATACCTGAAAACTTACTTTACCTGCAGAAATAAATGAGTCAATCCAGTATTCAAACAGGTTTCCAATTTCCATGATAAATGCTTTTTACACACTTAACAGAAAAAGAAAACTTTACCCTAGTGGAAGGCATTTCGGATGACCCCTTGGAGCAAAGTGTTAGAATGGAAGGTGGGAGAAGAAAAACAGCGCTGCACTGTGACAGTGCAATCAGCCAGCGGGGATGGAAAAGGATAATGAATACTTACATCCACTGAATGTTGTTTTTGGATTTTTTCTTAATGAGATGGATGCCTTCCAGTACATTGGTGATATCGTAAATCCTCCTTTTTTGCACCTTGAGGACCTCTGCTGCTCTGTTCAAATCTAAGACCCCATCAGGAGACTGGCTCAGCAACTGAATGAACTTCTTTGTAAGAAGGCCAAGTGATGTATCATACCGAGTCTTTTCTGAAGGAGATTTTGGAGCTTGGAAAGAAAACAAAACAAAGAAAAAAATTAAATCAGTTTTTCTCATTTTGGTTCTGAAAGCAGCATCCAGATATGAAAGGATATGTCTTTCATTTTTACTAAAGAAATCTCTCAAATCTCTGCATTGAAACACAACTTACCACTACATATTTATTTGTATTTCAAGATGTACTTTTCCAAAAGTCACAGGTACATGAGCAAACATACACATTTTTTTAAATGCAAATATTTCCATTAGTTCAACGGATATATAGAGCAATACTCTACTTAGGCTTTCACTATGTGGATTTATAACAGTATTTTTAGTATGTAATTATCCTGGCAGCAAAACCAAAAAAACACCCCCCATCACTCTCCCTCATCAGGCTGATAGCCAGCTTTCATCAGGGTTTGATTTCCCACTCTTGTAAGATAAGTGTTTCACATGCAATTAGGCTGGACTTAGGTGTACTTCAGTGGGTGAACAAAACGACAGATTCCATCAGTGTCAGACTCCACAGCCTGCAGAAAACTCGAGTGAATTACAGGAGACTGACATAAAACACAATTTATAATCACCATTTCTCCATAACCAAACAATGCTCAGACTGGCCAACAGTACCCACCTCTTCTAAATTAGAAGTCAGCAAGTGGCTTGGGCCTTACTGGGCAACTCACGGTTTCCATGCACAAATGCAGCATCTGTATCCTTAACAGATGTACTTTTAAATGTTCAAATACTTGGATCAGAATGATTTCTAATCCTAAATGTTTCAGGCCTTTCTGTCAAGGTAAATGAGCCAGCCATTATTACAAGTCTGCTAGGCTGGTATATCTCAAAGCCTTCATTTGCTTCCAGTATTATGAAGGATGGATTTTAGGCTGATCTGGTGGTCTTCTTCAGGTTTTCCAGAATTAGGTCACACATTAAACTGCACAAGTCAGTCAAAATTGAAATCCTACCTGAGAGTGAACCTTTAGACTACACTGAAATATTTTGAAGAGCTTTTCAATGAAAACCAAGACATTGCATGTTTTCAAAGAGAACCAGCTAGCTGTATTTCCTTCTTGGGTAGATTCAAGGCTTGTTTGCACTGGGAAATGGAAGAAGATTCATAGAAAGGCTTAGGTTAGAAGGAATCTTCAAGACCATCCAGTTCCAACTTCCCCGCCATAGGCAGGAACACCTTCCACTAGACCAGGTTGCTCAGAACCCCATCTCACCTGGCCTTGAAACACTTCCAGGGATGGGGCGTCCACAGCTTCTCTGGGCAAGCTGTTCTAGTGCCTCCACCACCCTCTGAGTAAAGAATTTCTTCCTAACATCTAATCTAAATCTCATTCACATCCACATGTGATCTTGTGGATTTAGAGTAGAGTGGTTGGTTTGTTTTTCTTTGGAGTTTGGAATAGAGTAAGAGGATCAGAGTGATGAGGGCATGAGGCTACTTGACCCCCACCTAAAACGGCATGCATCACGTTCTTTGTACCGCCTTACTCACACTGCAGCAGCATCCTATGCACCAAACAGTACTGAATTTCTATGAGAATCCACTTTAAAATAGACTTCATTTAGTTTAATGAACTGCAGTTTAATTAAAACAACTGTGGTTGTTTAACTTCTATGCTTTAACTCTGTATCTTCAACTAATTTCACTTTTCCTATCTGCCTCAATAGAAACAAGTAGACTGGTGAGGAGGGACAAATATGTACCCCTTCACATCTCTTGCTCTCCAATCGCTACCACTATTGCCCCAGTCCTCTCCTATCCCCATTTGCCTCCCTCTGCCAGCCTGATTCTCTTGCTGAAATCGCCCAAACAAGACAGCCAGGCCACAGCCCCCAGCTCCTGTTGCAAGAAACCCACCGCCCAAGGCAATGCAGATATGCAAAAATTAGTACTTCGAGCAACTAGGCAGCAGGAGTAATTGTCCAGTCATATCGCAGGGAGAGAAGGCAGCTCAGAAAGAGTATTTATTGTGCCATGCTGCTGAGGCACAACTACCACTCTTTCCAAATCCCTGCCCAGGGAAAGAAGCCCTGGCAACCAACTGCTGTAACTCCATCAGGCAAGGAAGCGGCTGGCCTGATGAGCCTTGTCTAATAACTCTGTGTTTGATCCCATCATAATACCTTCATTCTTCAGCATCTGCCTCTCTAAGCATCCCAACATCATGTCCTTGCCTGAGGAGGAGGCCCTGGGTGGAGAGGATGCAGGCTGCCCAGCAGTCAAAGGGACAGACCTGGAAACCAGGAGCCTCTCTCCAGCCTCTCAGCAGCTCTGCAGCAATCCCTGCATGCTGCAAACTTGTTGTGCATTGCCTGCTGTGGAGCTTAGTATGTTGTATGCATGCCCAGGTGAGAATAGCAATAAACACACTCTCTAAGCTGAGTAATGCAGCCTGCTGTATTGGTTCGCTCCAATGTCAAGCTAGTAAAATAAAAAACTCGGTGCTGTACAGCATGGTACAAGTTCTCTTACTTTTCGGACTATCTGGACTTCTTGTTGCAGCTCTTCCTTTCCCCTTTGGAGTCTTTAGTCCTTCTGCAAGATACTGGTGGCCACTTTCTCCTAGCTCCAGCCTTCGTTTTGCCTGTTAAAAAAAAAAAAAAAAGGTTTTTTTAACTTATGGACTGTTAAGAAGTATATTTCACTTTATCAAACAAAATATTAGGGCTATAGGAAAGGCAGACAGCAGTGAACTTTTCGAAGCAAGGTATCAGGACAGGCTCATAGCTCATATGCATCACAATGGAATCTGAATATTTACTGGAATCCTACAGTGGACTTAAATATGCCACCCTCAAAGGCTAGTTTGATGAGGTTTTTATTTGAAAATTCAACAATTTTTTTAAATTTGAAAAGCTGAGTGACAGTTGCATGGTGTATTTAAATAGGTATGAAAGATTTCAAGCCTCACTTGAAAACATTTTAGTTGAGAAAAACAAAGACAATCAATCTTTCAAGCACACAGATGTATGAACCCACAAAGCTACAGATCTTCTGAAAAACACCTTATATCCATCTAAGTTTGGGCACAGGTTGTATTAGTGCAAGTTATGTTTTTCCTTCACTATTTGAAAGGATGGCTTTGAGAGGACCTATGAACTTTCCATCAATGTAATACAAGACACGACATCAAGAGCAGCATTGGACAACTCTTCTTCTCTGCCTCTCAACAACTGTTGCCCTTACTGAAAGCACAACCACTACATTTATTTCCCGTTAACTAGCACGTGCATTAGAGCTGCCTACATAAAAGCAAGGTGGAGTAAAAGTACTATCAGAAAGATGATGCCTTTAAATCAGCTAAATGTTGCATTCAGCTCAAAGGAAAGCTGTGTACATCTTGAATAATGGAAAGAATTATGAAACTGTTAAACTATGCAACACACAGACAAACTGCAATGAAAACCACCACCGATATGAATTCTGTTCCTAGACAGAAACACAATATACTATCTTTGGAAACAATTCTATACCCTTCCATGCCACTCAGGTTACTGAAATGAAATCTGGGGATACTTGTTATCCTAACAATAGAAAGAACATTACCTGGAAGACAGAGGAAAAAGAAGAAAAAGAAGTTTTGTCTCTCTAATCAAGTTTAGACAAATAACTGCTTCTGAAGAATGTTGTTTATTTAGTTAGGTAGAGTAATTCAGAGTAACTCAGGGTACTTTATTTGCTTGTTTTTTAGACTCACTCCAAAGAGTTGGATAATATTCTGCTCCCCAGTGAACCAAGACAAAACAATACATTCTGCTATGGAGTTGTAGACAAATATTTCTGTATTGTGGATTTGTCTTACACATTTTACTTTAGGTCTGTGACCAAGAGAAAGCTCTAAATAAATTAATTTATATGCATTTGTTTATGGATAGCTAACATCTTTGCATTGGACTCCACTTGCAAACCTCAAACTTATTAAAAGGCAAGTTAAAGCACATGAAACTCGCACAAGCCCATGGTGTAACAGCACGTGCAGAGCACTCAAGCCGCTTTTGTCTAGATTTTGTGCAAAGGGGCACAAAATTCACTGGTGACAGAGCAAAACTGAATTGGCATCCTCCTAACCAACACAGGCACTGCACTCCCAGCAGACCACTGCTGGCAGCTTCCAAAGGCCTGAAACACCTCTGCTCTGCTCAGCTCCATAATCCAAGGACACAGATTTTAAAAAGGTCAACTGTTAACAAAAGCATCCAGCTAATATGTTTAGCCAATGTAATTGGATTAAATTAAGATTACAGCTATTCCACAGGGAGAAATACATTTCACACTTTTTTAAGTAAGTGTTTTTCCACCCTGAAAACTATAAGACAAAAGGAAGGAGGGGTGAAAAGGGAACAATTCAGGGTGTGGGAAGACTAGGCTAAAGGGATACAATTAAAGATAAAAGAGAATCTCAAAACCAGGTGTAAGAAGGAGGGGCAGTGCTTAAGACTTAAAAATCCAGAGATTTGTAACAGCTCTCTCCATTAGAAGAGAAATTTAGGTTTGGACTATACATCAAAACTTTTTGTCTCGACTTGTTTGCAAGACACAAACAACAGTATTTTGCCTCTGCTTTTGTGGTTAAAGACTTATAAGTTTCTCCCATGAACTTCAAATAATCAGAGGGAACACAAGCAGCATCCTTTGGCTGCATGCAGCAGCACAAGCCTGTCCACATGTGCTGGGGGTTCTACAAACAACATGTTGTCAATCTCACTAGCATATTGTACCTATGGACAGCATGGGACTAGCGACTGGCTTCTGGAAAAATACCAAATGACAGAGAGTGCGCTACAAGATAGTAGTTTTTCAGGGTCCAAAGCATGCAGAAAGCCTGAGAGAGGCATAGAGCAAAATGTTTTAGAGGAGTTTAATAGATCTTGATTACTGACAGGCAATCTTAGCAAACTCTGAGGAATGCTTAATATCAGGCCAGATGTTACACATCACTCAGCAAGTGCTCTCTTCCCCTTCCTGTTTTACAAACTACATAACTGATAAGATGTAGGACTGAAGTGGTGTATTCTCTCAATTCCTTCTTTCCTGAATTACAGATCAAAGATTTTCTATTGCCTTTTTCTTTGCAGGATCCCGGGTGACTCACAGTTTTTCTCTCTCCCATCTCCAAAATTATTCATAGTGCTTTCCCATATCAGACTTCCCTTCAGGAATCTCAAGATCTATGTTCAGCAAAATCAGTAGCCCATTCAAAAAATATCTTGTATAACTTATTTCTGCTAGAGCCCTATATTCATTATTTGCACTATCTGTACAAATTAGTATTATTTGTCTTTATTGCATTGTTTGATCAATCATAGCATGTACAATCAGCTGACATCACATGTGGGACCTGCTAAGAAGTAACAAGCCAAAGGACACCACCACAAAGCATCCCAATGACAGAGAAAGATAGGAAGCATACGGAGTAAGAACTTCTCAGTGACATGAAACCTGAATGCAACAATGGAAGTCTAATTCCTCAGGGGGACTGTGAAAAGATACAAAACACATGGGGTAATGAGACAGGTAACGCCACAAACTGATACATCCAGCAAGAGACACAAAAGTAACAGGAAAGCATCCCACTGAGCTGAACCAGACACCTCCCTAACCCCTTGGTAAAGAGGTAAAAATCGTCGTATTAACTGTTTAACTTAAGTCTCACTTCCAACAATATGAACAATCCCTGACGTAGATACAACAGATCCACTGTTCAGTGCAGACCGCTAAAAACTGGTGGTACCTTGACTCCTAGGTAGTTTTGCCCTTTTAGCTTCAATCCCTTTTTTCAAAAAGAAGAGACCCAGATAGCTACCACAATTAACATCAGAGGCAAACCCACAAGAATATCTTCATAAAAATACTTGTCTATATAGGAAAATAGTTTAAAAACTCCTAGGATAAAGCTAAGTATTTTCAAGTAGGCAGGATCTGATGCAATTCACTTTACAATACTCAGTCTGGCGGATTAACTTTTAAGAGGACAGTTGGAGGCAGATATGCTTACAGAGGAGTAGAAAACGAGCAAATCTAGTTTTCATTAATTGAAAAAAAAGGGGTAGAAAAGGTACAAGTGGGAAATTGCAGCCCATTCCTCTTAATGGGCCGTTTTGCCTTCATGGCTACCTGGGTCTAACAAGTTGCTGACCACCTCTTCTGCATTCTCCCTCCATCCCTGTGCTCTCCCTGCTACCCTGGCGCAGGCAGCACCTGATCGATGAGTCCTCATCAGCCCCCCCAAAAAGCTGGTTCAAGGGGTCACAACCAGCAGTAACTCAGCCCTCCTCCAAAACAGAAGTGAGTTTTCCGCCGGGTTATCCCTTGTGGGCGATGTGTCTGCATTGAGAACTGCTGAGCAGAAGCAGTGTGACACCGCCCTATGCCCCTTGGGGCATCAGTTTGGCATTTGAGTGGCTTCACTTTCATGTCACACAGCAATCAAGGAAAGAAACTGGCGGCAATTAGAAGGAAAAAAAAGGCAGAGTATTACATTGTAATAGACAAGTATGCGCTAAGCATAAGGTAACAGCCGGCACAGGGTTTTGTCGAGATTGCCTCACCTCCTGTGGTGAGGCAGACAGCACGTTTTTGAAGACTGCATCATGTCCAACCAAAACATTATTTTCTACAAGAACTATATTTCTAAGTTTGAGGGAAGCATAAAACACCCTCTCATTCTTTTCAGTGATAAAATCATGGAGCATAACACTAAAATTTTTCCTGCCAGATGTGTCTCTCAGCTTTATTACTGAATGCAAGTTAGTTGCACTGTTTGCAAGAGACATACCTACAAAAAACTACATTACCTGGGCTACCTTTTTAAAAGTCTTTGTCTGAAATATTCCTGCACCCATTATGCTTTAGCGAGCATGTAAAACTTGACAGAAGAATGATCTGTGTTGGGCGTATTCTATTACCCCCAAACCCAAAATTTAAGAACAACTGGGAAAGTACAGTCAGAACATTTTCATTACAAACATGAAGAGCCAAATTCCATTTCAAATTAGTGTCACAGCTCTTGGGCCTGCCCAGGCTCTGCACACCCCAACTCCTTGGAAGGTCCCATTCAGGCCGGAGACACATCTAAGTCCCCTGCTCCCCTAGCAACCATTCAAGGTATATTTAGAGAAGCAGCAGGCTGATTTAAATATAACAGGGACAAAAGTTGAACTCAGAATGAGAGCGAAAGTACCCTGAGACAAAGCCTGCTGAGATGGGGACAGAAGATAAAATAACTTATTCCAAACAAAGATGGCATGAAGAGCTGAAAAGAAACTCCAGTTTAGGGTTGACTGGGCAGGAAAAATAGGAAGACTGGAAATGACAAAGCATGGCAAGGAAAAAATTGTTTATATTAAACGGTAGCTGATAGTGAATTAAGCAGCAAGTCAGAGAAATGTATCTTAGGGCTCAGCTGTGGGTGACTCAGGGCAAGGACTAAGATGGGCAAGTTAAGCAAGGGACGATGACTAAGCCTGGAGTAGTCTCTAGAAGATATTACAATTGCTAGGGGCAGATAAAATGGCAGCTTTTCTGTATGCCACGACAATGCTGATATTACTGGGGAGGGGATGCAAGCCTTTCCAGGCAGCACAGATAAATTTTGACCGCAGTGAGGAAGCCATAGCATAGGTGCTTTACCAATCCACACACATTTTCCACAGGCTTTCAACCACATTTTCTAAATTAAGCAGTCACTTAAAAGTACAATTTAAAAGCTGAAGTTCTGGAGGCACAAACTCTAGAAAGCTGTTCCAGAGGTCAGGAGCTACAGAGAAGAAAGAAAACATCTTAAAGGAAAAGGCAAATTAAACTTGAGCTTGATGAGGAAGGAATACAAGAGAAGAAGCGAAGGAAAAGACACCTTGGGGTGAATTCACAGAAATATTCATACGCTAAGGAAATGTCTCCTCTGAATGAGGTGATACAGGCTATGTATTTAGAACATACTCAAATGAACAAACCCTGGTATGTGGAGAGCCCTGAGTGCCTGCCAGAGGGCTGCACCCAGCTGAGGGCATGGCAAACACGACTGCTACCGCCAGGAGAGACTTTAAAACAGGGAGAAGTGCAGAGAGGAAGAAAGCAGAGGAGCTCTCAGCAAGGAAGGGGCTGAGCTCTGCTGGTCAGCTCACAAGCAAAGAAATACCTGAGGTCAGCAAAAAGATGTAAGAGGACTACCAGAGCTCCTGCCACTGGACTCCTACTGACGACTCATTTCATACCTACCTCCTCAAAGCTCAACAGAAATAAATTTGCAGTTCAAACTCCTGGAAGGGAGAGGGATTTCAGTTTTCCACAAAGAAATATTTACCCCAGTGATCTACACACAGATACCAATAATTTGTACCATACTACCCCAGGTTTCAGTAGTTAATTCTGATAGTATAAAACATTTAAAAGGAGGTTAAAGAAAAGAAGAGGAAGATAAAGAAAGAGCTGGGAATCAAATACTTCTATGTAAAAGACAATAAACTAAGCATATCCTTAAAAGGAGAGTTCAAAAAGTTCTCTCAACTCTTCCCAAAAATATTACTTTGTCAGAAGTAGGCATTCCCATACAGAGGAACAAGAAGAATAAGACCAGGAATGGCAGTCTAATGAAAATATGACCTCAAAATTCAGTTTTACACATAGCCCATTCCTTAGACTGAGGCAAAAGAATATGAAAAGATACATAAAAATAGTGCCTTGAAAATTTAATACATTGTAAAAACAACACAAGGCAGAAAAGGAGTCTGAAATAATACCTACTTATTCATCAGGGTTATTAGTTGAGTGACAAGCAGCTTGTATTTAAAGTAAAATTTAAAGAATCATTTTAAAGCAAATGAAAACACTGTTTACAGAAATCATCCTGATCAACCTACTCCAACACAAAAGCCTCAAATTTTCTTCACACAAAACAGCTACTGGGTTAAAAAAGGACCAAAACCCCCTTTCTATTATAGAAATTTCTGTCTCCTACACTATCGCCTTGTTTTTCAGCTTATTATAGTTTTGACTGAGGAAAATTCTTCTCTAGCTCTTATGCTGAAATTATTAATTCAGCTACAATCCAATTGCTTGTTTTTAATATAGATGAATATTAAAAGAAAATCCCCTTTGTATGTCTTAATTGGGTTCATAATTTAATAAGAAGCACCTCACAATTATCAAATTAAATGACATTCTGATCATCTGCAGCCCCTCCTTATTAGGCATTTTTGACACTGAGGGCTGAAGGCTGATGGGGTTACTCCAATGAAGTTTCTCTCAAGGCCTAATTAAACGATCCTATTTCTATCGATTTTCCATTTTCATGATTCCCTCAGAAGTGTCACAAGTGTCAAGGAAATCATGAACTATAAGTGCTTAAAGATCAAACCATAAGACTTATATTTAGCTCCAAAAAGTTAAAATGTGGGTGGCCAAGTTTCAGCGGCAAATTCTTGTTTGAAAGTAGGACCCAAGCCAGAGGAACTGAATGACGGCTTTCCCTTCTCAAGTTGAATGTGCAGGAAGAAGCAATGCAAGTGTCATGAGTGCCTCCCAGCCACTGCTGCAGAACATCACACAAAGTCATTTTTAACACCCACAGAAAGGAATACATTAGCTCTCAGGCACGCTCAGCAGTTTGAGCACGGATAGCTCGCTCCTGTGTTAGTGGCGCTGTGCATTGATGCCACCCCAACGTGGCAGTTCACACTTCTCTCGTCTCAAATCCCTCTGAACAGAAGTACATTCTCAACCTGAAGGAAACCAAGAAAGCACTGAAACATAGCAATGAGAAATGGTGGTTTCTCACTACACCAACAGCAGGTCATTTTTACCGAAGGAGGATTATAATCTTAATGTGTCAATCACCTTTGATTTTCTGATATCTCACGTGACCCGACCTGACAGAAGGTCAGAGTATCTCACAGTCACCACCGCTAACATAATTCCAATGTTGAGGGAAGTAGACAACCTCATTCGACGCTATTCCATTTTCTGCTCATAGAGCTACTCAAATCCCATGGGATCAGCCTATGCCCTATAAGACTTGTGCTCAGTATAGTAGCCACTGTCCAAAACGTGCAGCTTATCTCATTCTCCTACTCTGCTGCAGTACTTTGTATTTTCTGTGCACTAAAAGAGGAAGGGCATTACAGCGGTTATGCAAGAAACAAACCAAAGCATAAGCCATGTTTCTGGCCTCAAACCAAGAGAATTACACCTATGCTGCATAGGAAATGAATCATCTGAGATCTTTCTTATTGCAACTTCTTCCACCAAATATGAAACAATTGCTTCTTACTAGAAGCAATGGCTTTGCACTGCACTAAGGTTGAAAGCTTCAGTTACCACTTCATGTTGAAATATGAAAAGTTATTTTCAGGAAACTGCACCCAGTTTTTCACCTCAACTGTTAAATTGCCCAAGGTGAGGAGCAGATGTGTCTCTGGGCAGTCCTGAAATGGCTCCATCCCACAGCTACCCCCTCACCTCAACAGATGCCAGAGGCTGAGCTGCACCCGCCTGGTTAAGGTGGAAGGTCTGGAGACAAAAAGATAATGACGAAAAATAAAGACTTCCAAAAAACATGTGGGGGGGTAGAATCCCGACCACAGGTTTTTTGGGGTGTCTGAATGCAGCAGGACAATCTCCTTCCCATTCCCTGGAAAGCATGGCCAGGGCCATGGTGGTAAGGCTAGACCTGCCACCAGCAGGCTCTAACACCAGCCTGATCCTACAAACCGACATCAAAGCTCCCAGCCATTCGCCCACCCCCGTTCCCAAAGACACCACTTCAGCCAGGCTACTGCCTCCAGAGCAAAGCTTGGGGGTTTTCAGTTGTGGCTTGCATCAGTAGTTTCTCACCACAGACATCCTTCAAAGAAGACAAGACTGTCATAAAGCAGGCCTGATGCTTAACTTTCAAACTGATGGCAAGCAGGTGGGGGGTGAGTAATGCAACAGGACACGAACAGGAAGGGGACAGGATGTGACGGCAGAGCAGCCATGTAAGAGACTTCTTAGTGTAATTTCTTTCTATTGCATTTATATGTCACAATTACACCAACATAGGTCCACCTTTTATGTTACCCATCAAGATCAAAGTAAGCCAAATAAGGAAGTGATAGTTTAAATTCACATGGTGAGTGACAGGGCACCACATGTCCATGTGGCTGCAGAGCTGCTTGCTTTCAGTCCTTCACACTTTCAGCCTCCTGACTAGCAAGGCTAAAATTGAACCGGACCAAGGGCAATGAATCTTTCATTTCATTTTAAGGTGGATCCCAAAGAAAAACCATTGCAAAGCAGTCAGTCTCAAAATATATCCTAGAGAACATTTTGACTTTAATATTTAAGGCTTTTAAAGTACTCTTTTTAAAAAGCCATCAACTTCAAAATAAGATTGTGATTGGATTAGTTCCACTGAATGGCTTCCACCCTATGTGTAGAAATTAGCACAGCTACTTAAAAAAGAAAAACTTTCAAACAGTCTGTTGTCTGCCAAATTGCCTACTAAACAAATGAGCCCTGGGACTGGGGGAGGAAGGATACCAAGAGCTGGAGAACAGAATAGGGTGAACTTCCTTGAAGGAAATTCCAGTAAATGCCATGGAGTATTACATAAACAGGTTAAAAATTATAGTAGCAGCATACTGGGCATATATATTGACATAGGAATCAGGAGTTAGTGTTATCTCAGTGTGGGTGCTCTGTATTGATGCAAGATTGGGCTTGCATCACAAAGTTTGCTCACTAAAGTACCAGTCTAAGCCACAGCATCTTGAGCTTTGTTTTCCTTGGATACAGGACACCAACAAGAAAGGACGATGTCTGTGGAATTACACCAAAGAAATGCAAGTTTTCTTGTCTGCACAGGTCTGTGGTTCAAGATTTCCCACCCTGGCACCCCAAACCTTCCTGTACTACACACAAAGTACCCATAAGAAGTTATACCAGAGCAGTGCCAAGGGACTGTATCCCTTGACTTACTGAGAGGTAACCAAATAACTTGCACATCCTTTCAAAAATTAATGACAAAAAGGATCTGTATGCAAACACTTCAGAAACTACAGCAGAGAGCTACAAACTAGAAGGTAGCAAGTTTAAAACACTCAGGTGCACATGAACATTAGCGTTGGGTATTCATGCCCCCAAAGAAGGTGAATCCTTCCTTAAAAATGTTGACATCAATCTTGACTCCATATTTTTAATTCACTGCCTGAGATACAATGGCTCTTACATCTAACTACTTCTTCAATTAATGTAATTAGTTATGAGAAGTCAGATCTGAAGTAGTAAAACCTTTTATTTTGAAGTACTTTCTTAATCTAGTTCCATACAAGTACAAAAACATATATCTAGATTCCCCAAAAGTAATAAATGGACTTTGAATCCATTTAGGGTGATAAAAATATTATCTAGTTTCCAAAGGTCATCGAGAAAGTTGACAAAAAACACTCAGAAGACCCAGATGAAATACAATGATCTGCATTTAGAGAGTCATACAATCAGAAATAACATACGGTGCTAAGCATTTACTGTCATACAGTTCTGTACATTATGTCAACAGTAAGAGTGTTAGTTCACTTTAAGGAAGTCTCAACATTGTTCAAACAGATTAACCCTGATAAATTATTTCTGCACCTACAAGCAACTATAATGCTGACTTTGCACATGAGATTGATTTATCATTTGCAAGTTAATTAAGTATAGTCTTGAAAATTAAATTACCAGTATCACATAAAAAAAATATCCTTAAGTAACCTTGAAGAAGTTAACACAATAACCTTCTCCACATACCAAAACTCAGAGTAACAAAAATAAAAGTGCCCAAGAAACAGGAAACACAGTTTACATACCCAAAAGCAACTATTTCTAGAAGCAGTTGGAAAGAAGGCTCCAGATCAGCAGAAAGTCACAGAAATAGATAAAAGCATTATGAGAAGAGAGCAAGGGAGAGAATCACAGATAGCAGGGACCTGAAGATACCAGTTGTGGCTGACAGACTCCTCCATCTGAAATCTGGAGCTGGTACTGCTATCAGAAGTTTCTTCACAGCACATTTCTTTGACTACAAACTGATTTTCACCTAGTCTGGATTGCTAAACCTCTAGGAACTGATGATTTCCTCCCTCCCCATGTCAAGGTAGATATGTACCCTTATTGCACAGGTCAGTTTGGCAACAGCTTATGCAGCTGAAATGGCACAAAGATAGCTGAGTTCTTAATGTTTTAAATGCTTTGTAATGTCACAAAGCAAAACTAATCCACCGAGCTTTTGCTGTGATGCACATACTACCCCAGCAGTATTTCATCACTCCATCAGCCACACTAAGGAGCAGAACAACCTGTGAGTGCTGGCAAAATGACAATAAATTATTCCGTTCAAATAGGAAGTTTTACTTATTTTCATTGATGGAGAGGGACAAGTCAAGAAGGCAGCAGTTCATAAGAAAAGTGAAGAAAAGACTAAATAACTTCCTTTTTCACATTTGGGTAAATTATGTCATGCGATGCACGGGGCAGTCTAAAAAATTGATGTGATAGCCTAATTTACAAGACAACATCCAAAACAGATGTGTCATCACAGGGAATAAATTTTTAGGGGAAAAGAAGTTGAAGTTGCTCTTCTTTGTCAGATTATATAGCGTATTTTTGAAAAGTTATCCCTTTTGGCTCCGGTAAAAGCAGAAAATCTCAGGTCATGAAGTCAAACCAAGGACTTGAATCTATATGAAAGCTGACCCACACCAGACACAATCTGTCCATTCTACTTTGTCTTCTTTACTGCGTATTCCCTAAACTAAATACCTTGAGATGACTCCTCCAGAAAAAACTGAAACTACCTTTAAGTCTCAAATTTTAAAATTAAGTGAATTCACAATTTCCCTCTAATCTGCCCTTTGAGCAAAGAAAAGAGTCCAGCTTTCTAATATGACCTCCTACATATCCCAGACTGTAGATGCTATGCCATTGTAGCCAAGGATAGGAATACAATTTCAGAATCCTATTGTGAAAGTTAAATGAAAAAGCACTGTCAGGAAGGACCATAAACACAGTTGCTCTCACAAAAAAGCAGGTAGATGGACTTGTTGACCTCAAAGCTGTTCAGAGCTGAAACTACAGAGCATGACTGCAGATAAATTAGAGCAAAACATTCCTAGTGTCAAAACTTGAAGGTATCAACTCATCATTATTTTTCCCCTCATTTAAAAAAAATAAAAATCTAATTTCCACTCTGAGTTTGTATTGTTTCAGCTTTCAGTATTAAGTTCTCCATGTGCTCAAGTTCAACAACTTAAGCTGTCCTTTAACACCAGAATCATCTCACTAACTGGCTGAGGTGGGAAAGCACCTCTAGAGATCATCTAGTCTACCTGCCACTGCTCAAAGAGGGGGCAACTAGAGCAGGATGCTCATGGCTATATTCAGCTGGGGTTTTAATATTGCCAGTGAAGGAGACTCCACAACCTAAGAGACCTATTCCAGCATTTTATCACCCTTGCTGTAAAATCTTGTGCTTAAATGCAACTTCTTCATTTCACTTAGTGCCCATTACCTTCCATCCTGTTACTGTCCACCACCGAGAATAGCCTGGCTCCATCTTCTTCAACCCCTCCCCTCATGTGTTTATACACCTCCAGACTCAACTGTCCCAGCTTTCTCAGCCTCTCCTTGTACAAGAGATGCTCTGAGGCCTTAACCACCTTCACAGCCCTTTACTGGACCCGCACCAGTATGTCTATGTCTCTCTCGTAATAGGGAGCCCAGAACTCGACCCAGCATGTCAGATGTGTCTTACCTGGGCTGAGCAGTGGGAAAGGATCATCTCTCTCAACCTACTGGTAACGCGATGCCTAATGCAGCCCAGAAGGCCGGCCATCAGTGACCTTTGCCATAATAGTGCATTGCTGGGCACAGGATCCCCTCTGGGCTCTTTTTTCTGCAGAGCTGCTTTCCAGCAGGTTTGCCCCAGTCCATTCTGGTGCCTGTAGTTATTCCTCTCCAGAGGCCAGACTTTGCACTTCTTTTCCTGAACTTGATGAGCTTCCTGTCAGGCCCTTTCTCCAGCCTGTCAAGGTCACTCTGGCTGGCAGTGCAACCATCAGCTCTATCAAACATCCCCCTGAATTCTGTATCTTGTATACCGGTTTAGTCATCCCTTAATATTAATTTCTTAAGTAAAATATTGCTTAAGTAAGTTGCATTGAAGGGCACTTCCTTTAGACCTCAAATAATTTCTGCTGCCCTATTTAATATCATCTTCTATTTTCAATATTTTCCCCTTACAAGTACTAGCCCTGAATCGCATGTTACTTAAAGTATCAGCTGCACCAAAATTGTTGACTGAGGCAAAAGTATCCCCCGTCTTGTTCCTTTTTCTGTACATGCCAGGATGCAAACCTCAGTGCCATCGCCTCTCAGCGCTGTGCTGGAAGCTGGTGTGCTGTTGCTTGCCCACTACAGACTTCCCAGAAGTGCTGCTTTCCAGGATACAGGCCCTCTTTCATAAGGCATAGCCTGTATTCCCTGTTCTCTGGCATACAACTTTGCTTTTCGCTGTATTAAAGATGCAGTGTGTTTGAATGTGCCTACAGTGCAAGTTTTGAGAGCTCCATCATCATTTACTATTCTGCTGGCAATTACTATCAGTAACAGGGTTTTTGTTTACTTCTGTGACAATGATGAAAGCTCCATAGTATTGGGATTAGCGCAAATACTCACTAGAATCAATCAAAAGGACTCTTTTCCTGCTACTTAGCCAATTTTTAATCCAATGCCATATACTGACTTTTTTTAGATCAAAATGCTTTACAAAATCAAACATATTTCCTATCAGCCTCATTCACATGTCAGATAGCTGTATCTTTGCTAACTTTTAGCTTCTGGTTGAAAGGCAGGTAAAGAAAAAAAGTGAAGCCAGGAAGAGCTGGCTATTGGATACTGCTGGTGAACACTTTTGGAAACACCGCAAGTAGTCTTTGCAGTGCTGTATGCAGAACTCCATCCTCATAATTGCACACTGCTTAAATCCTGCAGAAAGTGTTATTTCAAAACTGTTGGCCATCCCAAGTGTTCGGGAATTTTTATGGGTGCTGGCATGAGACTGGAAGAGCAGAATGTTAGCAGAGAGGTAAAGGAGATGACACTTAGATAGAAAGTAGAAGCTCGTGTGTCTATTCAGGAGCTTTAATTTCCATTCACTGTAGCCTAAAGTTCAGATAAAGTCCATTTGGCTTCTATCACTGCTGCCTTCCCCCTCTTTTCCATTTTGCTACCTGTCTTGCTGTATAACTACACAGTTATTAGAACTGTCCCATAGGCAATAGACAACTAAATGGGATTTTCCAGAAGCCTGGAAAAATCTTCCAGTGGAATCTAGCACTAAAATACCACCTATTAAAGGCTGCACTAAAAATTCCTTTCTTTAAATAACTTTGAAGAGAGAAGAAATCTATCTACTCAATTTAGGTCCATGGATTCTTCCACAAATGTACCTGAATCTGTTCAGAAGATAAATGACCATATGGTTGAATTGTGTCTTCTTCACAGAAACCATAACTTTCTCTTTTATGATCAGTACTCCTTGATCCTTTTCATTTTCAAGTGCAGTCCCACTTATGAGTCATCTTTCTCTCCTCTCACACACATACACACACTTTTCAGTCTCTCCTTTTCATCCTTTTCCTCTTGTTTTAGTAAAAGCTGTAGGTAGGGTGAACTAAAATAGCAAGTTTCACAACTGGACATGAGACATCCTTAAATTTAGATCAAATAAGCCCTTCCAAAGTACACGGGAGCTTTCCATCCAGACAGATTTATAAAAGCTACGTATAATTATGGAAAGGAATAGGATCAAAAATAGCCTGTGTATGATGGCCTTTCTCAACAGTATATGGGTAGGAAGGAGGACAGCCTCATTCTCTTAGCAGACAGAGGAAAGGTAAGACAACTTAGGACAGCCATGGGAAGCCTCCACCAGCCTATAAGCTTGTTAGATTGCTAAAAATCCTTAAGCATGATAGATTCTCAATACAATTCTCATTTTCTACACTAATTTTTTTCCCAACCTTAATTCCAAACTATAATCAAACTGTAAAGCTATGATTACACAAGAAAACTCGACTACATTTCACTATCTCAGACTGGAGGTTCTTATCCAAGCTAAAGCAAAGACTGTCTTGGAAGAAACCTGCTTTGCTAGTCATTAGTTTGTCTTGGAAGTATAAAACTCAAGAGAATGCAAAAACCTGTTGTCTTGCCTTGACATCCATAATTTCTACCCTTTCAACAGGCGCCTGCTGATGATAGCAGCAAGAGTCATCTTACTCCCGACTTTCCTCCCACGCTTTGCACTGGCAAGAAGCCCTTATGCACTGTGTGTTAACTTGGAACGAGTTTTGCAGTGTGGTCCTACGCTTTCCACCACAAACTGGAAATTTTGTGTCCACTTCAGGTAAATACATTTTATTGAATTAAATACAAGAAAGTAAATGTGGCAGAGTTACAGTGCTCCTTGTGTAAAACATCGACTTCCAAAATAAATAGGAATGCTACACAGCTTTTGCATATTACTATCCTGCAAGTGTTTCAATGCACAGTGGTGCTAAAGAAAGTATCAGGAGAAAGATGGAAATTCTGGCAGCTACTGCGGGGAGAGTGGAGGCTTCTGGCAGTGGCCAGTGTGTGTAAGGATTGAGAGACAAATTATGTTTGAAATTAGGAAACAGAGTAAAGTGATAACTTATTTTGCAGCCTCATTAGTCACAGGCTGTTCCCAGAGTTAGTTACACACTAGTTGAGTTTGTATGTGGAGGTTTCCTTACAACCACGGTACACCTCCTTTTAAACTAAAGCTGAAATTCAGTGATGTATTTTGGTCACAAAGGCAGAATTCTGCAGCAGCACAGAATAAACAGGGCCCTGGGTGCTCCCGCTGTCATGCAGGCTGGCTTTGCCTCACCACTTGAGGGGCAGAAATGTGACTTTGCTAGTACAGTCATGAAGCTCAACCTTCCTTGACAAACTTTGCATATGACTTGCGTTCATTACCACTCATCTTTCCAGAAGCTTTGGAGCAGAGTATTCCCACCTTCATAAGCTATGCAAGATAAGACCCTCAGCTGCGATTGCTGCGACTGTTGGTTTTAAAAGCCATTACAATTGCTATCTCCAGGGATTCTTGACCTTTCCTGCAAGACCACGACTCCTTTACTTTCATCTGTGAACTATCAGTCACATTAAAACCCCGCTCAGAGGGACTGTACCTGCCAAAGCAGCACAGCCAGTCTTCTCAGGAGGTATTCCCTGATAGCAATGACTGTGGAGAAGGCCTACAGTATTGCAAGCTCACTACACACACATAACTTCTAGGCACAAATTACATTTATATCTTCACCTACTTCAATGCCAGCCATCAGACTGTAATTAAATTACACGTAGCCTGGGAGCCTCAGTCGGGGACTGGAAGCGAAGCGTACGAGGCATAGTGCAAACGGCACTGAGAGAATGCAGATTCTCAGTTTAAGCAAATACAGGTTTCCTCTGTGAAATGAGAATGTTTTCAGCCATGTTTACTCCTCCACATACTCTGTAACCCACTAAACTGCCATCAAGCCTTCCAAAGCTGAAAGTGGGAGATAGGCAGAGCATGTGAGTTCCCTTCAGCCCTTGGGCACTGCCGGCAAGGCCCTGGCAGCTGCACGTCCTCAGTAACCTAAGCAGTGAGTAACAGCACAAAAGCTGCCTATTTCTTTACAGAGCCATCTGTTAGGTTTTCATTACGCACAACTCCACTGGCTTCTAGGAGATGCTGAGGTCACACACACAGCGAGGCTCTTGGTCTGCTGCCACACAAAGTGAGGTGTCCCATGCGTGGGGAGAGGGCATGGAAGGGGGCAGCCTCTGCCAGCCACCTCCACCCTAATCACGCGGCCAGCTGGGCCACAGAGCTTGCTGGGCTGTAAACTAATCACTTACCCAGTGTTAACTTTCAGCTGGAGCAGGTCCCCAGTCTGGCAAGCACAGGGAGGTACGAGGGCAGGCGCCAAAGCAGGGAGGGACGGAGGGCAGCATGACCCTATTTGTGGCAGCACCAACTTGGATCACCGAAAGCTGACTGTGAAACCACATGCCCGAAGTGTCTCCCAGGATGGTTCCAGGAAATCCCCTCTGTTATGGAAAGCACAGACCTGGTCCCCAATTCATACTTTCCTTCCTACCCCATCAGGCAATTAAGGTTCTTCAGGCTACAAGAAGATTACATTTCACTTCCAAGAACACACAGATAGGAAACAGGAAGATATTTTAGTGTCCAAAACAAACAGCCATTCCCATGCTGCTGAACTGCATGAATCCATCATGTTAGTCTAGGGCATGATGGTGAGGAGCAACAGGAAGACCTCTGTCCCTCACCTCCTGCAGAAACCCATCATGACTGAACTGCTTTGCGTGTCAATCCCTGCATGAAGCTAGTGACCATCTGAAGGATTTTGACATGCTATTTAATCATCTTCTCTGTGTTATGGTCTTCAGAAACACCAAGCAGTTTACCAAGCAGCACAACTGCTTAAAAATAGCATGTGACTATTGAATTTAACATGCTGAAAGCAAGTTTTATTATATCTACCCTAAAAGAGTATCTTCAAAGCGTAACAAGGAAGGAACCAGAATCATCCGTCAGTAATATTATCACTGTTTTCTCACAGCTGGAGCTGCATTCCTCCTAGGCATTGCAGAAAACAAAGCGAACAAAGCTAATCAAATACTACCACCTTTCTTCCCCTCCATTATTGCTTCTCCTAAGATTGACCACATTTGTGGTTAAATGCAGGGAGTCAAACTTCCTATAAGCAGTGTTGTTACAGTTCCAGATTTCCACTGTGGTTCAGCTGTATCATAGCTCTGGAAAGACAAACTGGCACGTGCTCAAACCGCCACCTTCACTTCTTAAGGTGAAAAAAATTCTCTATTGCAACTCTAAAAGCTTCTTTACCTCAAACACCTCACAGGCCTGCCTTCTTAAAGACCTTAACACTGAACCTGAAAAAAACAAGCAACCCACTTTGTTGAAATTGGTATTCTGGATAAAACTGCTTAGTGAAGGTACCAACACAATTTCACCATACAAGGGGAGATGCAACAGCTAGTTAAACTGAAGAAGCAGAAGTCCAGCTGCTCAGGATTCCCAACTCACACCTCATACCACTGTTCCCAAGAAGGCCTTCTGCTCAACCTTCACAAGGCCCAAGGCTGTCTATGTCCTGTCTTTTTGTCCAGGCAATCCAAAACCTTCATCAGTTCTTTTGCAATGTGAAGCTCACACTGATAGTCCAATCTCAGCTGTTGCCAAGATGTTAGGTGAAGATGCCTGATCTGGTGGCAGGATTAGCAGCTTGTTCCCTCAGCAATCAAGTCTGAAGATGACGATCTCTACAAACTCACAGGTACTCCAAGCATTTGCTGGTAAATGTAGCTACTCACAACAATAGAAGCTCCTAAGTTTGTCTTCTAAAAAGGATCAGTTCACTACAAAATGCACAGTGGGCATGTTGTGTTTTGGGCCATTTTTCTGAAGACAAAAATCCAGTCAGGATACCACAACCAGGTAGTCAAAGCAGACCAAAGAAATTCTGAATTGCAGCTCTGCCTCTAAAAGCAATAGGAAACTGAAAGCTGAAGTTTCTCTACCCTATGCAGTTACAGACAAGAACAAGAAAGCAACTAGTCATGGCCCTGATCAATATTACTACCAAAAAAATTCTGGTCTTACATGTATAAGGTGCAGACACACAAGTGTGGTGACACATGCATGAAGATCTCCCCCATGTAAGTGGGCTGCTGCATCAACACCCACTGCTGTTCAGACCAATACACCTACTAAGTCACACTCCTTTTTTTCCCCTCAGAGGAGAGTGTACCATGTAGCTTCCCATTAAGGAAAACACTCTTAATTCAAGGTTATGGCTGGGAAGATCACTGCACCCGCTCCATGCTGGGGCTCATGCCCACACAGTCATAGAGGGGCAGCCAAGCACAAGGCAGAGCAACAAACAGGACAAAAAGCATCACCTCTGACATTCAGCAGGCAGCGAAATAGTAAGAAGGTCTTCAGCACTACTTTGCAGTGAATGGAATGATACAATTTTCATACAATTTGAGCAACATTAACCAAAGGGTCTGGGGCTGAATTTAGACAAAGTATCTGACACCAGCTGTTCTGGAAGAAAGAAAACCTTCTAGGACCACTACAGGCAGGTGAGCTATCTTCTAGGCATGCTTCACTTGCACAACCAGTGGGAAAGCTGGGGTGGCTCTGGTAGGCAAGTATGTTTGCTGGGATCTTTGCGCCACCCCTCCTACATCATTTCACTATTATGCAAATTTGCAGAAGTTTAACAGTGTTCCAGATCTGTTGGCTTTTTCCATTTCAACAAGGCACTGCCATCCAACAAGTCAATAAGGCAAGTTCAAGTATCTGATATTTTTAGCTAGATATACTGTAGCACCTCACAGATGCCTAGAGTTTTCTGCCTGCAGGGTCTGAAGGAGATTTCTCCCTTCTTCACTGCTGGTTGAGCAGAGTTTGGGGACTGCTCTTCACATGCTGAGGCAACTGAGCTCTTCAAACAGCTGGAAAAGGCACATTTCTCCATGTCAAATGAAGTACTTAGAACAGATATAATCACTGTGTGGTACAAGTGCTGCTGCTCCCCCACCTTGAAGTAAGTAGGGAAATGTTTTCAAAATGGCATTGAGGCCATCTAAAGAGCTAAAGGGTAGCAAAAAACTCCCCAAGAACTACACAAACGTGAAGGGGAAAGAAAAAGGCTGAAATTCTGATCCTTTTTTTTACTGAAAACATAATGATTCAATAACTCTTGATTCACTTCAAGATAGAAAGACCTTGGCCTTAAAGAAAGGAGTCAATCTTAGTCTCTGCAATGCAGATGAGAACAATCCCATTTTTGCTTGCTCTGACTTATTGCTAAATTGATTATTCTCCAGGACTAGGAAAGAGGGAGAAAGAAGGAAGATCATAATCGCCCTTATAAAATTCTTTGAGGTAAAAGGAGTTAATGCATCTTACTTTCCTAGCAACCCTATTCCCTAATTCTGAAGCAAATAAATCACACTAAGGATAGTATCCTGAGCATACAGCTATGAATAAGGGAGATTTTTCTCTTTTCTTCTTTTTTTAAAATTAAATATCAGTGTCTGGAATCCCACACACATTTCCTTTCACAGCAAAAGGGGTTTCTGTCCCCCTAAAACCAAACAAACACCACAAAAAATGCATTATAACTACTAACTTACCTCTGCCCACAGAAGGCTGTACCTAAGCTTACTATCTAGCCGACAGTATGCAACCTGCTCACTACTGCTGCATTTACTTCCCACATATTCAGCAAAGCATGATGCTACCAAGACGAGAATAAGGAAGGACTTCAGCATGCCAAGGCCAGCAGCAACATGAAGAGTATCTTTAGAAAACAGGTCACAAGCAGACAACATTGGAGGTCTCAAAATGATCTTGCACCTTTCTTTATCATCTTTTGCATAAACACCTACAAAGCACATGGCTCCAAGTACAGAAACTCATGGGGTGTGTTCTATTTTGCCCTTTCCTTCTCCATGCACAAGACATCCCGTGTTGCATGGTCTGGACTTTGAATGCTCCCATCTTTCAGCAGAGCAGCTGAAGCAGAGGACCACTGGGAATGATGCTGCTAACCCCTAGATCTGGAAGAACCTTCCCACAGTGGCCCTGCAGCACATGGGAAATACACCCTGAAGTTCCTGACTCCTCTGCCTGCAATCCAAGAAGGCAGCTGGTGGCACTGCATGGAAGACGATCACAGAGAAGTTTGCCAGCAGGAACTAAAGGGTAACAAGAATGCAAAAAGGCAATGGTCATTACTTTTTTTTTTTAAGCAAAAATGAAACCAAGCAACAAAAATGTGACTAGCAATAGAAATGGGAAAGGAAATTAGAGTGATTTTATAGAAAGCAGGAATCAGTCATATCAAAAGCCACCTGAATTTTTCTCTATCATATGCAGTTTCTCATGTTCTTTTATGTCATCTTCTCAGTGTCAGCTTTCGAGAGAACAATTCTCAGCTCAGCATGACAGAACAGTAATACCAACGGGCATGCAGAACATTAGCATGTTATAAATAAACTGCTAATTTGAGGTGGGAAAAATCATCAAGGCAGCTCTTATGATTAAGAACCAGAGAGAAAATGAGCAACTTGCTTATGCTTTCAGGACACTGCATTTTACAAAAAAAAGGAGAGCTTCTTCTGACTCTGTGAGGGAAGAAGAGAATAAAACCAGTGAAATACCCACTGTTGAGACAAAGAAGCCAGTGAAAATGCTATTATAATTTTTAAAGCCCTCCCTGCACCCACCTCAAGTAGTAAGTTGTCTTTTCTACTGGCTCAAGAGCTTTGTGCTTTAGAGTACTACAGCGAGGTTGTGAAGTTTCAGCTTCCTCTCACCCTACTTGCAGTTTTACATAACTCCCAAGATACACTTTTTGGCTACAGGCACTGCGCAGCTGAAAAAAAAAAAAAAAAAAAAAAATAGAAACAAACTTCCAGACGAAAGAGCCGAAAATAAACCCGACCTCAANAAAAAATTACAAGGTGCAGAAGCGTTATACAGCAATTTGGATCTGGGTTACTTGGAGCCGCTCAATAAAACTCTTACCATGAAAAGTAAAACTTTATTCTGCTGAGCCGACGGCCAGGATTATTCGTGCCTGCGATAGCCCTGATCACCACCCTCCGTCTGCCCCGCGTGGGGTTCCCTTCCCACCCTGTCCCCAAGCCTGCAGGGACAGATAACTCCCGCCGCAGCATGGCTGCCACCTCGGGTATTATTTCTGTACCACTCCAGCATTGTCACTCTGTACCAGCGCACCACTTACTAAGCATTATTACAAAAATTTCTCCGAATATCTATGTTTTCCACGAGCGGGGATAATGGCCTCATTGCAAAAGCCTTGATAAAAGCTCCAACAAGACAGCTTTCAGATATCGCCACACAAAAGCCTTCTGTGAGAGCTGTAACCAACATCAATTCCCGCTATGCGAAGACATTAGACAAAGTGTGAACTAGCTTACTGTATGGGGACAAAAAACTGACTGTCAATGTGTGGGACAAACGCTGTCTAAAAACACAACGCTGGCAAGGCAAAATAGAACCAGAATATATACATGGTAATTGCCATTTAATTCCAGAATTAGCAGCACAAGAGAACGAGTTCTGAAGGCACTATTAGGTTACTAGCATTACCCAAGACATTATAATTCCACATAATTCCATTTCTAGCGTTCCTGGTTGGAAAAACAACTTTAAAAACAGCAGATGTTAAAAACACCCAAGCAGAAGGTGAAGGAAAACCCAGTTTCCATTACAGAAGCACTCAGAGAATGCAGCAAACCCTTCAGATCTGCTCCTTGTATTATGTATTTTCTAGCAGTCATAGAATAGTTTGGGCTGAAAGAGAGCTTTAAGGGTCATCTAGTCCAATCTCTCTGAGTGAACTGGGGCATCTTCAACTAGGTCAGGTTGCTCAGAGCCCCAACCTGGCCTTGAGTGTTTCCAGGAATGGACATCTACCACCTCTTCGAGCAACCTATTCCAGTGTTTAACAACCCTTGCTGTAAAAAACTTTATATCTAGTCTAAATCTACATTCTTTTACTTTAAAACCATTACTTTGTAAGAATCATAGAATACCCTGAGTTGGAACAAACCCATAGGATCATCAAGAGCAATTCCTGGCCCTGCATAGGACCATTCCCAAGAGTCATACCCTGTGCCCGAGAGAGCTGTCCCAATGAACTCTGTCAGGCTTGGTGCTGTGACCACTTCCATGGGGAGCCTGTTCCAGCACCCAACCACCCTCTGGGTGAAGACCCTTTTCCTAATACTCAGTCTAAGCCATGGTAGACAACTAGATACACACAGACTGCCATTCCACCTACGGTACAAGATGAAACCCTGTTTGTGCACCATTTTGTACTTTTTATATACTTATCTGCTTACACTGTGGTAGCATCCAAAAAGTCAGAAGCCTATTGTCAACATAAATGGACTGCACCAAAATAATTGTTGGGCCAAGAGGCTACATTTTTACTTCAAGACCTCACATTTACCAGATGACACCTCATAAATGGGAGCCTAGGAATGAGCGATGCAAGCAAGTCTACAAGCCAGTTTGTTTCTGAACAACATTTGAAAGGCAAATTTGAAAGCTTTTATAGACAGCATAGTACACTCGCCCTATGGAGAAGTGTTTCACTCTAAAATTACATCTGTACTTTAAAATGTGTAAAAAACATTAAATCCTACAGTGCAGATTCAGTGGCTTGCAAGAAAATATGTCTGTTACTGCACTCCAATTTTAGTAAGTTTTTATAACTAACGGGTAGAACCAAAATTAAGACAAAGTTATATTCAGAGCAAACTAGTAGAGTGCACCAATAAGCCTGACATTCTATATAAGAATTGAACTCTTGCACTGCATGGTGTGCACCATTGAGTCCTAGACCACAGACTTTTAATGTCACCTTAATTAACAAGGAAGGAAGTTTGCCAATGGGTTTCTTCCCCCACCCCCCTTTCTAGCAGTAAGTTATGCAATATGCAACAACCTTTGAACCAACAGCTGTACAACAAGCAAAAAACACAAAACCAGAATAGTATGGTAAAGAGGAGAAAGTCTTTCAACAAGTTCATTAATGAAAATGACTTTTAGAATCTATGCATGCATAACCAACACATGCATACCATAACTTGAGGCAGGAATGCTGGAGCTGAAGCAGCCAAGGTTGTTATTTTGTTATCCAGTTTCCCAATACAATTTATTTATACCAAAAATAGTTGCTTACATGTTTTCTACAGGTTTTTATTAGATATTTGCAAAACAACTGGTGTCTTGCAATGTCTATGTGATGAGACTGTAAAAATCTGTTGTAAAGACAGAGAAATAAAAGCCAAAATAATAGCAGCCACTGCTTTTAACAGTGACTTGTTCACAAAAAGCTCAAGATACCAAGGACCCAACATGTGCAGTACTGCAGCTGTGCATCACAGGAAACACCCAATATCTTGCTAAAAATCAGGTCCTAGACCCTTGAAGAAAGGGTCTGAAATGCCATCAACCTTAGGAAGTGGTCACTTCTGGGCGTAGATGCAGTCACATCCAATTTGGATGAAATTCTGATAGTAGCTGCAAGGGATCAAATTAAATCCCCTACTTAAACAAAGCAGTGAAACAGGGGACTGGTTTTACTTTTAGAGGCAAGAATAAAGCAAAGCCATACTTGCACACTCACAGAAAACATGAGATCTGATTCTGAAAAGGTGATCCTCAATGCTCCACTTCCCATTCCTAACTTAATCCTAGGCAAAAGACCTTCAGCACAAAAAGCCTGAGACCTGCAGGGCACACACATGCAGCTGTGGCAGAACTAGCACGTTAGTTTTCACACTGTAACAGGTCAGGTCAACAACTGTTCACTTTCATAAGTAGGACAGAAGACTCATAACACATAGCATTAACCTTAGGCAAGTTCAGTTTGCAAACTAGCAACACATTTGCTATGCATTCATACATGTATAAAAGGAAAGCTAAAATGTATTAAGTAGTACACTCCTACTACACAACAGAAGCCATTTTCAATATGCTCTGGTTTAATCAACACATAGTTCCTGCCTTCTATCTTTACAGGGCTTGCAGATGGAAATATTTACCACACTTCACATTGAGCCCACAAGGCATTAAGAACTCCACGAATGCCACTAGATCCTGCAAATAGCAGCAGCATCCAAGCAGACATCACACTACTTAAGAAGGCACCCATGACAGGCATAGCACTTCCAAGGGTGGTTTTGGACCAACTTACTTGAGGAAAACAGAAGTGAAATAGTTCCTTTTTAAAGATGTGATAAATTGGGCAATTTTGCCAAGCCTGTCTTCAAACAGAACTGAAATCGAAACAGTACAAATACCTCACCATCAGCACCTCTAGCACTGCAGCAGCCCCATTCCAGAGACTCGGGCAGCCTCTCTCCCACTGTACACCACTGCCCCCACGGAAAATTATGGGGATTTCTTTTCCCCAGAACTACAAACACAATCCTGCTCTTGAAAAATAATGCAGGAAGTGATTAACTCTGCCAGCCAAAACAAAGCCTGAAGTCCAACTTAGTCATTTGTAAGGATGAGAGTTACCACCATACATACACACTCAGCGCTGCCAGCTGTAAATGAGATTATTTGCAGAGACTATAAAAGCTGGAGATTTAGTTACTCTAAGAGCTTTCCATCTGCTGAAGCTCCACACTGGGCAGGGCTGCATCTATGTTATCACCACTGGTGCAAAAAGCCACCCAAACTGAAGCCACAGTCTCCGATGCATCCTTAGCAGGAAGCTCCTCCACAAGCCAGGACTAAAGCCTTAGCATGCTCCCACCACTCGACACTAGCACCAGCCCTGCCACAACAGCCATGCCCATCAGCCCAACACACACCTTTGGAAGTGAAACCTGGAAGGTGCCATACTTGAAGCTACCAAGACAAGCTCACATCTTTGTTTGGCATTCCCCAATCTCCCCCTTGGTGCTCTGGACAGAAGGGATGGGCTGAATTCCACTCTTGCAACCACACCGGACTTACTGCCCTGCACAGGACAGGGGCTCCAAGGAGGAGTGGTGCTACTTCGCTTTCCTTTTTGCACCCTACACTTCGCAGTGAGTCATTCCTACAGCAGTCATGCCCAATCATACCCTCTGTTTTAGACCGCCCATTCCTCTGCCCAGGGCCAGGTTAAAATCTTGTGAAACAAGCTGGGTCTAAAAGGGCCTCTGGCTCCTGCTAGGCCTGCAAAGTGGGTCTACCATGTGTTCAAAACATCCTTCAAACATGCCAGTCTCCAAAAGTTTAACAAGTAAAAGCTCCCAACTAACAGACATGCTTGTTTTCACACCCACATGGTTCCTTTATAAAAGGACACATTTATTTCAATGTTAATGGCTTTCATTTCAGGAAAAATGAAATGGTCTAGTGCTCTTCAGCTTGGAGAAGATATCTGAGGACAGATGATAATTTATCAAACTGTGCAGAGAAACATATCAGAAAATCATTTTTCCCTACCACAATATTTAGGATCACCTAAGAACACTAGAGACAGCAAGTTCAAAATGAAAAGAAAAAAAAAGGCAGAAACAAAGAAAATTGGTTTTTTCCTTTCATACAAGATAGCTAAATCATGGACAGAACCAATTGTTATGTAAGGTCATAACTGCAGCTATATTCAAACAGGGATTGTAGCCCCTTACCAAGGAAGAGCTCCCCTGAATCAAGGGCTGTCCTGTGCAAGCCCCCTTCTTGGGTTCTTTCCTGAAACATTTGCCACAGTCCTAGTCAGAGAAATAGTGGGAGAATCCTTCATCTTGCAAAATACAGCTATGTTTAAAGATTATTTTCCTTTTAAATGCTTGCACATACAGATGAGGACTCTGTAAAAATTAACAGAGCAGCACCAACATACCTGGGATAAAATGAGGGGAAAGAAAATGCCTTTAATTGCTCAACCAGGTGAAGCAGCCTCTACAGAAGAATAAACTGGCCATAAAGTGACCCCATCCAGCTTTTTGGTAAGCAGGCTGATGGCACAAGGAAAAGAGATTCATACCAAGAACAGGTAAGACCAACACCAGAAAATGGAGGCTTGGTGAGCCAATTTAGCATCTCAACACCAGTGCATTGGAAATCTCCTGTCTCCTTCCCTCATCTCACTCACCTTATCCTGGGCCCAAGATGTATGCCAGACCTAATGCTCAGATTCAGCCATTTTACCTTGTTAAAGCAGCAGAAAACCGACCTGTCAGCACAGCCAGATGCTCCCCAAGCACAGCAGTAGGGGAAGAACACAGCCTGGCCATGGGTAGAGCAAAGGCAATGAAACAGAGGAGACAGTGAAAGAGAAGCAAACCTACTTCCAGCAACAGTGAAGCCTTTGAGTGCCTCAGCTGCTCATGGAACCCTGCCAAAAGCCCTTATCATCACAGGGCTACCATACTCAGTAGTTCTGGTGCAGATGGAGCCACACCAGCACAGCTGGACTCCGTGCGAGGATAGCAAAGCTACCGTCAGTAAGCCACAGGCTGTTCCCCTAGGGTTTTACTTGGATGCCCACTTTCCACAAGATGTTTGTCAGCATGGTTAGGGCAATCAGGATTTTTACCTCTTTGAATTGTCCTCAGACAGTTGTGCCAAAGGACCACATGGTACCTCCTTTGGCTCAGAAGCAGCCTGTTGCTGGAGGAGATGGATTTAAACAAAAGAAATTCCCTTAAATTCTATTAAAAAAACAAAGATCTGAGACTCATGTTAGCATTCATTTCTAGTAGCACAAACTATCAAAGAAATATGAAAATGGGTCTGAATATGAAAAGACCTGTGTCTTCACATACAAACCTTTTTATTCCTACAAAATAAAGAAAAGCTCCTAAGTTAACTGCCCAATTCCTTTATGCAACTAACACGTTCTTCTCCAAAACCTTAAATCCTTGTTCATTATTTATGTTCTATTTGGTTTGCTCCTTTACATAACACCTAGCAGAAAAACTGTGGATTACCCCATTTTTCTCCCTTTCCAGCAGCTGTGACTTGCTGAGAAGGGAGGAAGGAAGAAGTGCTTTCTAAACCAGCAGAAAAATGAGAGAGGTACTAAGTATTCAGTTTGGAAATGTAAATCCTCCTGCCCCCTTCTGAAGTATGCCGAACCAGCCTCTCCACAGCTCATGTCATCTAAAGGCCACAGGAGTTCTCTAAAGATATTGTTGTTAAGAGGATTTAGCCCCTTTTAAAAAGGACTTAACATGTGGGTGGTGTCTCCATTTAAGCATTTTCTCATGGCTAAGAAAATGGCCCTCTTCTTAAAGGCTTATCTTTATAACCCAAAGACAGTAAGAAATTCTCCACTATTTGAA
The DNA here is from genome assembly GCA_013396775.1 of Cephalopterus ornatus. Lineage (NCBI taxonomy): Eukaryota > Metazoa > Chordata > Aves > Passeriformes > Cotingidae > Cephalopterus > Cephalopterus ornatus. The sequence continues at coordinate 43,483 of VZRE01000427.1, forward strand.
TTAGAAACATTTTGAGCAGCTTGCTTTTACAGCAGCCCCATTTTTGAGTGCTGGGATTTGCAAATGGTAGTGGCTTTCTCACACCAAGCAAGAAGGCAACACCAGCAAGACTGCTTTCAGGGTACTTCATCGAACATTAATTTCTCCTGAGTTTTCATGGGGATCCAAGTTGATTCACAAACTCACTGACACCAAAATGGCACGATGTCACTACTTCTGCGCCATATCTGTGGCCACCACTTTCCCTTGATGGTCCCTGGCACTTCCCAGACCTGCCATTAGCTGGTTCAACCTGCTTGCCCAGCAGAAAACCTTTATTTATTTAGGTCAGGGTTAATTTTCCACTGTGGGAAGCCCAAGAGCCCAGAAGGGAAAAGGCACCAGCCTGTATCAGGGTGCAGGTGGGCAGAAGAGGATGCAGGATCACCTGCCCCTTGCAGTAGCACTGACCCCATCTCCAGATGCTTGGGCTTTCCACAGGAGCACAAGCTTGTTCTGCAAGGGTTAATTCTTCATTACTGCCTGTGTTTAAGCCATGGCAGGAGTTCAGATTCACCTGGTACCACTTCCTGTTAACTCCACAGGAATCATGCAAAAGCTCCTCAAGCTGAAAGGGTGGGCAGACCTGGTCACAGCCTCCTGGAGCTTGGGCTCACCGGGGTACAAGAGCCCGGTTAGTGACCCCCAGCTGCAGAAGCTGCCACAACAGGTGGAAGCAGAGTACGGAACAGATTTTGGACAGCCACATGCTTGGGAGATGGAGGAGTGTGCGCGTTCTCATCAGTGCAGGGCTGAAGATGCCTGTTGTTATGGACTAGGCCACTTCTCAAGGCTTTTCCAGCAGAGTTACAAATACGCAATCACAGATGAACTAACAAATTCCCAGGGTGGAAGCAGCTTACTTTGGCGAAAGAACCTTTTTCATTTGCTCATAGTCAATCACCTCTCTGAACAACCTAAACTATACTGCTGTACTGACTCTTTTCCAGTCATACCATGGTTTATATTTAGAAGCAATAGGTGGGTTTCCAGTACAGTTACATCTGCAAGGCTAGAGTATTTTCATAACCCTAACCAGTGCAGGTGTGCTGGCCAAAATTTAGACTTATCCCTACCATCTTTTGCATAGCAGGGCCTTGTTTTCAGCTGGGGGTCTCGGACCCATCCACTACTTGCAACTGAACTAATCAAGAGCTAAATTTGTATTGGTGCTACTCACCTGAGATCGCTGCCTCAACTACCCACTGTCTTCTTACTCCTCTCACAAGTCTGTAATAATAGTTTCTCAAAAATGCTCTGCTAGTAACTAAGGGGGAAATATCCCCTCCTCCCAGTATCAGAAAACACTCTACAAATTTTGAGGAAAACTAGCTGGAAATCAGAGAACTGTGAAAGGGCTGGATCATCTCCCTGCCAAGCATGGAGCAGAAAGACGGGGCAGAACACTAGGGTGCTTCAGCCTGACTTCCCAAAAGATGGGTCCGCAGCAAACCAGCACAGCTCCAAGAGGGGCACTCAAAGAACAGGCCTGTCAGGCCAGAGCAGGATGCAGAGCCTCTTTCCTGGTGAGTGCCATGAATGACTTATCGCCCTGGGAGGGTGCCAGCCAGAGGCTGTAGATACTGCTGGCCTGACCACTCTCTTCCTCCCCCATCCCACATCTCTCCCCAAAGTTTATACGGGGGCTGAGGGCATACGACAAACTCACAGGTTGCATGAGGACTTTTTGCAAGCAGAGCCCTAAATCTCCTTCCTGCTTCCAAATCTTTAAGTGAAAAGAAGCCTTCCTAGGTTTTTATGGCCAGGAGTTCCTCCCTTCAGAGAGGTGAACAGCATCTATATTAAAAAAAAAAAAAATAACAAATAAAACTAAAACCATACATGAAGGTCTTGTTGCACCCATTAATGAGAAATTTTAGGAGTTCCTGCGACATCAACATGCCTCCCACAAAGCCAAAAAAGCCTGTACGATTATTCTCCCAGAATCATCGTGTAACATATGCTCCTCTTTGAATTTGCTCACTACCACCTTCTAGGAATCAACCTTCGAACAGGACAGCCAAATATTTACAAAGTAGCCTGAAGCAGCCTGCTTGACAGTGAGTGCTATCAGGATATACTGAAGACCAAGGGCACAAAAAAAAAATCAATTATATTTTACCCCAAATAAGCTTATTTTAAAAATAAAAATATAATCATAATAATAAAAAAAGGTTTGGATGGGATTTGATGAGCCTTGAAACTTCTATGACTAGCTCAGCAACCAGCACCTGCAAAAACCCATGTAAGAGGCAGCTCCTGCTCTCCTCACCGTTTTCCCAGCCGCTCCCAAAGCTCTTCCAGAAGTATTTTAGAATTACAGCACCATCCCATACCTGGACCATCACCGACTGGATGCAGGGTAGAGAAAGAAGGATGGGGGGTGGGGAGAAGGGGTGTTAAAATCCCTTTTGCCCTGGCAGGGGCGCACCGGGTCGGG
>VZRE01000429.1:0-13586 GCA_013396775.1 Cephalopterus ornatus
TCTGGAGCGATTAGGATGTCCCCCCAAGTGGAAAGTTAGTTCAGTGTCTTTACCACAAACCAACATTTCCTTCCTTAAACATATTAGCTAAGTGCGCCGCATTACAAATTGCTGCATTGGTCACCAAAGCAAAAGCACTTCAGGAGTTGTGACAGTTTAATTGTTGTGACAGTTGTTTCCAGAAGAGGAAACACCATCAATATGGCTCATTTCTATGGTTTCTTCCCCAAAAAGACACAAATCCATTTACCCCATTGTCTTAGCAAGCCTAGGACTGTTTGTCTGCTAGGGTGTTCTGGTATGAGAATGCAACTCCCTGTGGACTTCGGACTCTGCCATCTCCTGGGAGTGATGGGAGACTATGGCTGGTTTGGGGACCATTGAAGACTAGGACGGTCTTGCAGCAACATTGGTTCCAAACCCCACAAAATAGGGGAAAAAAAAAAAAAAGATCCCCACCTTTCTCCTTTATCTCCACTTCAGTGTATAGCAGTATTTTTTTATTCTACTTTGTCTAGTTTAAGTAACAGAAGTTCTGCTTTTTATTATATAAATATTGACACCTTTTAATTACTTTTCATGGACAGAAGAAAAGCAGTGGTGATAAGCCATGAATGAGGCCTTACCTTCCATCTAATGACTTTCATTTAAATATAGAAGCCTTTATCAGTGGAATGTGTACTGGAAAACAAGGGTCCGTGCAGGGCAGCCAGAACTCAACATTGACTGCACTGACCTGCCAGCAGCTGGCAGGAATAGCAAACAAAAATTGTTGTTTCCAGGCCAATTGAGCTGCTGAGTGTTGTTTTCAGTGATTTGATTTAAAATATTCATTCAAATAGAAATGTGATTATGGTGGTTGTCTGCTGCAGTACTATTATTTAATTTTTCATTACTTCTTTGAAAGTACTTCACAGAATACTTGAATGTATCAGCAGGACAGGGAGAGCAATTTTATTTGCAACACTCATTGTCTTTTCATCCTTTCTGCTCTGTCTCAACTCTTTGAATTCAATTCTGTTTTCTCTGGTAGCATGGTTGACTTTTTCTACACTGCTGAAAGCTGGCCAGATGGTGTTTTGGGCTTTCTCTTAGAACGCAGATCTCATTAAGCCAGGAGTGAGTGGCTTAACAGGTCCTTATCCATGTTACCTCATGATAAAGACAGCAAAGCCAGATCAAGTATCTTAACCCAGTTAGATGCTGCTCTTCAGGACAGCTATGCAATTTTGTCTCATTCCTTCAGATAATAATGTAGCACATCTGACGGGTGAGCGTGTGTATCTATCTGTGCACACACGCACACATGTGCCTGCCCGCATGCCTTTTCCCTTGTGAATGCAATTTTAGCTTTTCATTTATTCTACTGAGGCCCAAACTGCTCTAGACAGCTGTCATATTACTTGTTAGGGTGGAAAATGCAGCTGAGTGGATTGTGTAACAGCACATCTGACTTTTTGATGTTTCTGAATATTACTACATAAATTGTGGACTGCAGGTATCAACACCATACTTTCTAAGTTTTGTCCAGTATGCATACATTTTCTGTAGTGTTTTCTGCTTGCGGCATAAGGTTTGAGAAAGATCTATATTTCACATCTAAAGAAACATTTTTCATACATTGTCAAAAGTCAACCAACAGAATGTTTATGAATCTCTAGTTTGTAAGATCTGGTGACACTCATGTTACTGTCCAAAGCTGAATTGGGCCTTAACATAAGTAGTCAGTTGTCAACCTCCTGCTCAGAAGGAACAAAACTAAACAAAACAACCAGAAAAAACAAAACACAAAAAAACCCCCAACCAAACAAAAAAAAAGCCAACAAAAAAAAATCTGGAGGTCTATCTCCAGTGATGTTGCTTTCAAGTACAACAAATTCCTTCTATATAGTTCCTGAGGAGTTAAAAAATGAAGTATCAATGGATGAGAATGTTTCCATATTAGCAATAACATAAAAAACCCACAATAAATAATTAGCCCCCTGCCAGATAAAGGCATCTATCATTTTTACCGTGGCATAACTTGTCTTTAATGAGACACGGTTGTTCAGGCAGCATGTTTTGCAAGATCAAGGAATAATATACTGCATTCAGTACTGTACATTATTCAAATAATCTTCATGTATTTAACAAACACTATCTGGTGAGGGAAGCTGGCTCAAAAGGAGTTAATTTTTTGGATTTACATGCCATCTCTGAAGAACTCCAGTTGCAGAGGAAATCTTGAAGAGCTGTGAGCATAAGCGCCTATTTCAATCCATCAGACTGCAGTGAGGTCTATGATAAGATTGCAGAAGGAAAGGAGGGAAAGCAATGCAAGAAGCGGAAGTAAGCAACAAAAGAAACAGGTCATAGCAGAATATATTGATAAATTACTGCACTTCCTTCTTAGGAGGCTTCTTCAGCATCTTGAATCATGTAATTAATACAAAATTGTGCCCCAGTTTTGGTAACCTGACTTCTGCTGTAATCAGAGGTGGGACAGAGCTGGAGGTCTAAGAGAGGCCTCAGCTCATATTTAGTGAGCTACCAATTGATACCATTCAAGATAGACACACTGGCATACACTACCAAGAGCCATGGAGACATGGGAAGTGTGAATCCATCCTGTTCACAACTGGCACAGCATGGGGAAAAGGGAGTAGATGTGACTAGAGAAAGATGAGGAGAGAGAGAGGGTGTGAGAGAAGAAAGCAAGGCTGAAAGCTAAAAAAAAGATAGTCTTGCTAATTTTGGCCCACTGTGTTGGTTTATCCATATACGTCTATATGAGGTGCCTCTAGGACTGTGATGGAAGTATAAAATGTGTTTCTTCTTCAGCATCGATCTTAAGTGAGTTTTGGTATTAGCCTTTGTGACTAGTGTAAATGGATGACCCAAAGATTGAGTCAAATATGTAATCTTTTTTCAACCCAAAGATATGATCTTTAGGTATTTACCTGCACAATCTAAAACAAAGAAATTCTGGAGGTCGGTGAAACTCCCATTAACTGTGGTGTGTTCATACATATTATTGAGTTCTGCTTATTTTTTCATACTCTTGTCACCTTAAATAAAATCTATTTGCTTCTGGTGTATGCAGAACAGCTTACCATCTCTTTTATAATTTCGCCTGGTACTGCTACAGGTTCAGAAAAAAACTCTGTGTGCTGTGTAAGTTGCATGTCTAATGAAAATTAACAATTGTAGCACTGCTTTTCCCCCTACCATTCTGAAAAGAACAAAACAACCTGGAAGTGAATCAAGTGAAGGATACAAACAGACCAGTTCATATTTTCATAACACTCCCAAGTCACTTCCTATTCCATTTCAGTAAAGCATCAAGGCATCACAGCAAAACTTTGAGAATGCAATTGTGACAATAAAATTAAAATGAGAACATAATAACAGCAGGTATGAATGCACACATGCAAAATCTGATCGTTTAGTGAGAAATGTGCTTTGCCTGATGATTCATTCACCTGTGCCTCCAAATGCCTTTAAAATGGATGGGCTGGTTAGTTCTCTGCTCTATTCAACACCTCCAAAAGGACTGTCAGACCTACTGCAAATTTGTTATGATTGAGATGGGGCCTGTGCCTGCATCAGGTCTCTTCACCCATGAATCCAAATATCTACTCTCCTTTCTGATGCAAAGATTCTTAATTTTGCATTGTGATGAGTTTTTGAAAATGCTGAAAGCTGAATAGCCTAGTCACCAAAGACTTCCTCCCCATCACTGCCAGCATAATGTCATAAATACTTGATCTCATATCTGAGTACCAGGGTGACTGCTCAGAAAAGGGCCAGCAGCTGACCCATGAATTAATGGGCCCATGCTGATGCTGTAGAGATAGTGGATACCTACTTACACAGAGCAACTAGGAGCTCTAAAAAGTCAGTGCTTTTATTGGTCTGCAGTCTATCATACTCATTGGTTTTCAAATACTTGAAAGGTGTTTTATTTCAAAGTAGTGCAGAACGTTTTTAAGTTAAACTTTTCTCCACTATTTTTGCAAGTTTTTCCTTGTTCTCACCTCCTGTCCTTTCTTAGAGTACCCAGAACTCCCTCAGGACGAAACAAATCACTCTTAAGTTAATTTTTATTGTGCTTTCCTTTAATGTCAAACAATTAAAATAATGATATCTGTTTATCTACATTCAAATGCCCTAGAATAAATCCCAAAGCTAGTGAAAAAGATAGCTACTGTTTTACTTATTTCCTCACTTGCAGCCACTAAGACTAACAGATTCACTTCCTCAGGGCAGCATGCTTTGCCTGCATCAAGTGGATTTAAGCGTTTAAGAAGCAATTCTCTAATCTGTACCTATCTATTTCACTCTCTGTCATTACTTGTAAACTGATCTGTGGCTTGAACTGCTCTCCCCTGTGTTTCTCTGTAAAGAGAGATGCAAGTAAGTGTTTAACAATGCTGCCACTGTTACAGTACCTCCTGCTTATAAACTGTCTGGTATCAATTTGAAGTGGCACGGTGGTTTCTTTAGTCTTTTGATTAAGTCCTTACAGGATAAGATTTCAAAAGGTAGCTGTCATGTCATTAATATAGAGGTATGTGGGCTGTGCACTCACTGCTCTCACTCCAACCCAACCTAGAAAGCAGGTAGGCTCATGCACAAGCGGATGCATGCAAAATATCTTGTTCCACAGAAGGAATTGGTTGTTCTTCTCCTGCACATTGATTTTATTGCTGTGCAAGCCTCAGACATCTATTTTGAAATATTCTGAGAGCATCTGAGAGCTTCAATAGGCAACATCTCTTCCTAAAAGCTTTTGCTTACTAAAAAATATTGGTTTATTGTTTCTATAAATGAAGAAATTTTTTTTAATAAATATCAGATTCAAAGTTAAAATTTAAACAAGTTATGACAACGCCTTATGTACAGAATTGACTTACACAATTGGCAAAGGCTGCACAGGTACTCTGCTGACACATAATCAGGTACACATATTGCAAAAGGAGACAGGGCAGAAAAAGCAATAGCATTACTAATAACTTGGAAAAAGTCTAGTCCTGCTTGCTCTTCATGCCCTTTTGATTACATGCAGGATATAGAAAAGAGATGCAGATGAATGTCTATGTTTTTAATGAATTTGTGTTGCTGTTCTTGACCTGCAGATGTCTTGGTTGTCCTGCAGAGAAATTCGTGATGATAGTAAACAGAGCTTTGAAAGAATGAAGGAAGTAAATACCAGATCTTAACATTTATTTCTGGATAAGAATCAATACATCTTAAGAGATAATCATAAACTTCAGAGTACCTAATTTTTTAACGCTTTTATTAGCAAACTAACACCAATTTTCTCTGAGTTTAAATGGCAAACCAAACGCAAAGATCTGAAAAAGTTAATATATAAATGGCATGCACAGAACACACACTGAGTGAATGAGAGGATCAAGCTGCTTTAGAAGTTGTATTTTCACTGGTGCACATGCTTGTGAAAGAGGCTCATTCTCATCCTTCACTACCTTTAAAATGGAGTAAAATGGCTCAAATATTTCTCTTCTCTGCTTAGAAGTTTCTTTGAACTAAAGTGAGCATGTAAGGGTTCTCAATAGAAAAACATCTGCTGAAAAGTCTCTGATTCCCTAAGTGTCTCACTGAACACAGCTATGATTCAACTTCAAAAATTGCTTGTGTTTAGTTCCATTTGCTATTTAGTATACTTTTCTGATTGCTCTTAAAAAGGACAAGTTTTATTTTCTTCTTCATCATCAGTTTTCTGCCTATTGGGACCTCAGTATCTCAGAATTTTTTTGGATTTTCTGCCATTGAGAAGGAAAAAATGGAATATTTGTGTTACAGTAGTTTTTCGTAGGGCAAAGACATTCTGCTTAATTCCTTCCTGGTCACCAGCTTTATGTTATGAAATTGGTATTGTGTTGAATGTCTTTAGTAATGTGTTTTCATTTTGCGTATGTGTAAGTTAATGCATAAATTCTACATTTCTGCTGTTTTTTCAGTATTTTCATGCGTTATTTCTAATATATGCCTGATTTGCTCTCTGCATATTATAAAGCTGAGTTCTAATTTTGTTTCTATATTGTACAGCATGTTTTTCCATAAATCATTTGTCAAAACCCAGGAAATATTCAATTGCACTATAGTTTAGTAGAGTGGGCAGTATTTAATACAGTCTTATAACCCACTGTGTGACTTTACTGAAACAATTCTTACTAGCATCTACAAATAAGATTCCTATGACTCATAGTTTCCATGATATTTCTACAATGTGTCGTCCAGGTTCTGTGCATGGTTATAATATCCTAAAATGCAGCAACATTGAGAGTAGTCTAAGAAAAGCATCTGCTAGGGATTCAGATTATCTAGTCATCAGCCTTTTTCAAATCAAATGTCTGTCCTTGTAAAGCAGTCCGAAAGTCATGTGTTTAGGAGGGATATTTGAATGTTTAAGAATAAGAGAGACTGCTCTTGGATTTCTCTTTGCTGTATTGTCGCTGATGACAAGAATGAATAATGGACAATAATCAGAGGGCTGTACCAGGCTGGAGAGTTTTCTAGTAATTTCCCTTTACCTGAGCCCCAGCGAAGCAGCAGACCTCCCTGTGGGTTGGGGACACTTGGCATATTGGGGCTTCTGTTCCCCTCAGAAGGGAAGCACCTATGACAGCCATCCTTTTTTTTTTTTCTTAACAGAGGTGGCTGTGATGCAGATGGGAGGCTGTCCTGCCCTAGGCAACCTCACCATCCCAGAAGGCCCTTCATCCACCTTAACAGTTTTCTGTCCTGTTCCAGGGTCTTACAGCTGTTGCATAAGGGACCAAACCTATTTGTCAACTTCAAGTTTTCAGGAGGAGCAGGAGCATTTCTCTTTGTGTGGTCAGTGTCCAGTTTACAGCCTTTGTATTCAACACATTTTTAATTGACTGCTTGCCATGGTACAGAGCCCACCTGCATCTCTGCTGCAATGGGGGGTTGAGCCTTTTGAGATTCTTGTGTCCCTGGGAATACATTACCAAACAGAAAACAGTCAGCCATGGAAGCACTGGAAGTGCAGTAAGTTAAATAAATATAGGGGTGTGATGAAGGTGATAGTGGATTGTTTGAGCAAGGGAAAACTACAGCTCTGTCCTCTGGAATCATAACACAGAGTAACAAAGTAATGTAAAGTAGAGTAGAGTTTTTAGAAAGAATTTCACCAGACTTCCAGTCTGCCTCTGAAAAGTCATATATACTACCCTCATTTCCATGTACACCAACTCAATGAGCTGTTTCTAGCAAATTTCTGCAAATTTAGCACTTGGAGAAAAAGCTGATCAGTTTCATACACTGTAACTGACTGCAAACTCTGTCTTCCTTTTTTTTTAACTGTTCTTCCTCTCCTTTAACCCCCAGGAGTGTCAAGTCACAAATTAATCCTGACTCCAGGCAGTGATAGAAATGTCAAGCTTAGTGGTGTCTTGGCCACATAGGGTCTTAGCTCATGTTTCAGCTTTCTAATAGCCTGAGTTTATTTGATAGAGTTAATATATGCTAAACATACACTTTATAAGAAATGTATGGCTCTTCTTCATTCTCTGCTTCCCCTCTTTCCCCCCAAATTGCAGCAATTCAGTTTGGAAATAGACCAAATAAGGGATGCATGTGAAACACTAGCAGTAAATGGGGTTTCATTTATCTCTATGAGAAATTAATATATGTGCTTAAGGATGATTATTTAAACATTGACATTATTAACTGTTGCACTTTGGAGGTTTTTTTTCTGGTGATTGATGCCTCACTTTGAAGCAAGAAGCAGCTGCTTTTGGTGGGGAATGTCATGATATTTCCTCCCCTACCCAAATAGAAGCCCTTTGCGACACTGGTCATAGGAATGGAAGCAACTTCAAGGAAAGGTGAATTGATATAGTACACAAAGTCTGTAGTATCTAAACACCTACAGCTGCACTATATCCTCCAAGTTCGAATTATTTCTTATTTTTGGCAACTCGTTCAGAGATAACTGAAAAAGTTCTATGCATTCTTTACCAGTCTTGCCCAAAATTGTCTCTGTTTCTCCTGTAGAAGCATGATTTGCATTTTGACAGAAGCTGATTAGTTTTTTGTTATCTTGAGGAAAATTTTATACTCTTTGTCTTCAGGGTCTTATTTAAGTTCTTAAAAGCTCTTTTTAGAGGAAATAAATGCACATTCAAGAAGAGCATTGAAAAGCTGTGTGTCCTGCAGAGACCTGAGCTCTTACTTTTCGCTTTGTAACTCTTGACTCCTGAAAAAAAAAAAAAATCATTAGTTACTTGTGTTGATAAGAACCCTTTGCAGTGAGCACCTCAGCATGAGTGAGGATGCAACTGCAACCAAATGACCCAGCCTTGCCGTGTTCTAACAGAGAATGACTAGCCTTTATACACTGTAGAGCAACCTAATACAGCAACTAATGTTCAAGAAGTTGCCGCTGATATACACAGTTCTTGACACTGACTGATGAGCATTATACAATGCAAATTGCAAAGAAGAGGCTACATTGTAAAAAAAAATCCAGTGAACATTAATTCACATACCCATACTTCTTTTTACCTGCCATTAGCATTGTAGCAGTAAATAAACTGATAAAAATAATTGCCTAGCAAAAAAATCTGCCTGGCATTAATTTGTGTACAGAGCTGTGTTTTTTTAAGTAAGTGAATCCTATGACTCAAAATAGAATAAAATATATTCAGCCAGAATAACCTAGCTTATGCTGTAATTAACCCCAATGATCCTTTGAAATGCTCTTGATAGCTTTCAAGTTACTATTTCCAGATACTGCTTCAGAATTAGGAAAATACTGAATGTCTATCTGGATCCTAGACAAATCTTGTAAATTTCTGAGAACAGAACTACAGGAGAGGGAACGCATGGAAGATTGTCTCTCCAATCTGGAAGCATTTGTCATTATCAAGATAGACGTGGGGAATCAAGTAGTATGTTTTAATTAAACACTAAAAAAAATAAGAGTAGATTGTAAAGCAGAAGTCAGAGAAGATGAAAAGATGAGCTCTAGACAGCTAAATTTAGCATGGCTACTTTAATTTAGTTTGAAATGTTGATACAACTGCACGGGGAATAATATAGCTGTGTTTCTATGCAGTAATATATTATATTTAGGTCATTCTAGCTGTGAATAAAGAAAGAATCTCTGGGGAGAATTTTCTTTTGTAGACCTGGCCTCTTGCTAAAATATTTTTGTTCAGCTCTGATGACATGGACTTTCTATTTTCTATTTCCTCTGAAAAATAAGTCTTATTTTTGATGTTGCAGCATTTTATTTTTTATGAAAACACATTGCATTTGTACTGGCATAATGCCCAACAGTATCCTCCTTAAATCTTCCTCACAGTGGAAGTTGGTGGTCTAATCTATTCCTAGCTGTGGCATTTTTCATTTACTTCAATTTTGCCAACAAAGGAAGGTTTCCCTGTTGATATTATTATTAAAATGGAATGGGTGACTGTAAGGTTAATTTGTCAGTTTCATCCACAGCTGTAATTTCAAGGGATGACTGAACCAGTTAGGACAGGACAGGACAGGACAGGACTGAATACAAGGCTAGAAAATGAAGATGTTAGAATTGCCTGCCATGGAACTCTACAGGCAAGTGGTAAGTCATGACAGCAATAGCAAGCAGGGCTGGCCCTGGGACTAAGACACCATTGTGAGATTTAGAAGATACAAGAACTGAGGATGCTAGCAGTAGTATTAGAACTTCATGACATTTGGAAGGCCATTTGACTCTCATTTCCCCAGTTTTCAGTGTCTTTCTGCATGAGATCTTGTTTTGCCTCCTCTCTTTAAAGTAACAGATTCCTGTTACTCTTTGAGAGCTAAGCAGTTAGTTCTCTAAAATACCATGAACTGCAACTAAAAAAAAAGGCTTAAAGATGACTTGAGCTTTCATGGGCTACAAGAGAGTAAAGATGTCAATATTTTTAACATGAGCCTACCAACATTCAAAGCAAGTCCTCTTCATTTGTTCTGTTCCAATGGCAAAAACTTCCTTTGCCCCAAACAACTAAGATGGATAATGTAAAGCAAAAATGCTCATCCATACATGATTGCACTACTGGCTAGGCAAAAGTGCATTATTAGGGAGGACTGCTACAAAATTGTTTGACCTAAAGGTAGTTTTTTGATGCCAATTTATGAAGACTGCGGGTAGATTTATGTTAAATGATTTAACAAAATATCTCCATCTGGAAACAGTCAAATTTACTGTTGCCATGGTAGATGACTAGTTTTAGAGTTAATGCTCCATCTACATTCATGAATACAATTTATTCTCTAAACGTATATTTCACTTCCTATACCTGTGTGCATACACAATAATGTATGGTTGCTAGGTTGCTAGGAAAAGCCTTCAACCCTGGAATGATTAACAGAACTAAATAATTTTTGTTTTAAGGGTTTCTTTTAAGTAGAGCTTTTTCTCACACGCACGGAGATATACAACGAGATACAGAGCATCAGAAATCTCTCCATTTCTTGTCCACCCGATTTTCTATGTCCAACAGAGAAAATAGCCTTTATCCTGGAATATCCTCAAAATCTCAACGTCATGCTATCTAGGATGTAAAACATAAACAAACTAGCTTTCACACATCCATTACACTTAAAAGAATGGCTTTTGGATGCTTTCATACCTTAGGTTATTTATTCTGTAATGAGATGAGAGGGAAGAGGGAAATAAACAGACAAAAATGAGAATGTGGTCTCCCTAGAACATGGCTCTCCCCTCCTGGAAGCAGTGTTGCATGTCAAAATCCCCAGGGTACAATCCAGGCACACAGTGCCGTGGCTTGCCCCTGTCCCCCATGACTAGGCAGGCTTGCCATCATGGCCACCACTCCCAAGGGAATGGGGAACCATTGTGGTGTCAATAACACCACCTTTTCCTGAGCCTGCCCTTCGGGTGGCAAGCCCTGCATCACAGTCTCGTCATGCCAGAGACACAGCGCTACAGCACTGCACATTTATGCGCAGGGGCTGGAGAAGAACAAAGCAGCACCCAATTCACAACCTTGAGAATAAACTCATGACATGACTGCCTACTCACACTGCATTCTCCATTTCATCTCTGTCCCATATGCTTCCTATTTGTCATTCCTTTTATCAAAACTTCACTTGTCTTCTGTGGTTTGTGTCCACGTATTTCCCAGTCCTTTTATCAAAACTTCACTCCTGTTCTCTGTTTTGTGTCCTTTACTTTCCCTCCTTTCTTCCCTTTTGAGTGATCTGTGCTTTGTTCCTAACATGTGGTTAAGCCTGATCTCTGGAAGCAATGCACCAGTATGAGTCTAACTGAGTTGTCCAAAAGGAGGAAAGATGTCTGATTACTCAGAGGAGAGATATTTGCAATGCTCCTGAGGGTAAGCTTTCTCATTTTTTGGCCGCAAGCTCTGGCTTGATGGCCATTGTGGCCCATGGTCCTCCAAGAGAGAGTCTATTTGAATAATGAAGAGAGCAAATTATTTGCTCTTCAGCATCAACCTTCACAGGGTGGTTTCAATGACAAGATTGAATTTAGCTCACAATGACAGAGATGAAGAGGGATATGATGTGCACTGGCTTTTCATGAGTAAGCATGCCAGAAACGTAACAGACATAATTATCTAACAAATATTCGTTGCATGAGATACTTTTCTGGCTTATTAAAGTTATGTTCCCACTACAAAATTCTCTTAGACAAATAGGAAATAAAACAGAATTAAATTTTTATGTAACTAGAAGCCCCATGTAGTAAATTAGGTAATCTAATTACTGAACTACTGCCTAATCCGTTAAATGAGCCAAAATTCTACATGAGTAAATCTACTGGGTATTTATGTATTCCAAGGCAAATAACCTTGTGATTATGTCGTTAAATTTGGGAATACATTGCCCTTTAAATTGGTGTTAACAGAATGTTTCTTAAGTTGTGCTATAAATTTCCAGAGCATCAAGAATCAAAATACTATGCCAGTGTCGATTTCAAATGCATCCTCATGGTGTCTTCTGCCTTACATCGACAGGAAGTCCATGGCATGCACATCTGCAACACAGATCAGTGTCATTGGTATTGTTGCCAAGCTGGTAAAGTCTCCTGAGCTGGCAATTGTGCGCTATTATTATGTCTAAGCTGTAAAATATATCACTGGTATAAACAGCTGTGGCAAAATTCTGTTGATTTGAGGCAGTGCGCCTAACCACACCTTGAAATAAGCTACAAGCACTCACAGAGACAACAACAGAATACGGCTTTCTTATCAACTTTCCCTGGAAAAACTGGTGGACTTTGTAAATCAGTTTTAATTCTTCCTCAGTTTTAACTGAAGAAGAAGAACCAGGATTTGTGAAAGCACTATGGTGATACCAGTATTAACACAGGACATTTTTGGGAACACTAAAATCTCTGAATTATTTATTTATTTATTATTTGCTTATTATATTTTATATTATTTCTACATTATTAATTATTTATATATTTATCTAAATATTCTCAAATATTTGTGAGGCATTTTATCATGAAATGTGGTGAAAAGTAAGTTATGAAGAAAGTGTTTTCTAAGATTTTATTTTCTTAGATACAGATTAGATGACAACAAAACAGTGCTTATTACGTTCGTAGAGATGTGATACATTTAAAATACAGTGGACAGACACGTGTTCCAAATGTGTTGCTTCACAGATATTCAGATATGTCCCTTCAAATTGTTCTGCAACAGGTTATGGAGGAAGAACACCATGTTATGTGTTTTATGCGAGTATGACAGAGTACTGAATTTCCAGTAGAACTGTGTTTCCAGCAAAGATTTTTCGTTAAGGGAAAATCACTACTGCTAATTGCACAATTAGGATGCATTAATTTCAGCTAAATACCCTTTGCTGAAGTGGAGGCCACATATTGTGACTGTAAGCCTCCCACTTGGATCACGAGCAAGAAGCCACTCTGTCAGGCATCAGAGGTAAACACAGGTTCCCTGTCTCCTAGATTGTTACTAAACAAATTCAGATGACCTTCTTTTAGATACATGGTATGTGATTCTCACTATGTCCTAGATGAGGTCAAAAATGTTCAAAGGGCTTAAGCATCTCATTTGCTATCTCTTATCACTGGAAAAAAAAAAAAAAGGGAAGTATATATCTAGTAGTATATACAGTGACTAGGCTCCTATGCTGGAGTTCTACCCCAATACAGCATTATACTTCCACCCCCCTGAGATATTTTAAAAAAAAATTAAATAAATGGAACATGTTTTAATATTGCCTGTTGGTTACATATTGTCTAGCAAAACATTAATTAATAATTAATTAATTTGTATTACAATCCTGGTAATTTACTAAAATGTCCTTTTTCCCAAAATTACTTACTTTGAAGGAAGTTGATACTCTGATCATTGCTAAATGTAAGTAACAGAAGACAAATATACACCTTTCAAAAATGAATGTGTGAGGTCCCTCACAAATATACACACTCAAGCACAAGGTGAGGTGAAAATTACTGAAAAACTACAAAAGTTTTTGTGCAGATATTCATCCAATAAAGCCCTATATAGGAGGAGTTACTACTCGGCTAACTGAGCTGTTTATTTCTGTGAAACTGGCAGAGCTCC
>VZRE01000432.1:1108-11879 GCA_013396775.1 Cephalopterus ornatus
CGGGCTGACCCCGGCCCGTGCCCCCGCCGTCTCCCGGCCCCAGGGGCTGCGACCCTCCGAGCAACTCTGGCCTTGGATCGGTCGGCACAGCCCTGCCCTTCTCACGGCTGTGGGGCACCGCTGGTGTTTTGTCAGGAGAGGCTTTTTAGGGACGATGGATTTCCCACGTCGGGACCTTTTGGGGATGATGGATTTCTCACGCTGGGACCTTTTCGGGACGCTGGATTTCTCACGTTGGATGTCCCGCTCTGACCTGGGCGGGAGCACGGCGAAAGCCTCTCCATGCGCTCAGGGGAAGGAGAGAGGGCTGTGGAAACCGGGATTTCTGGTCGCTGCTGGCTACGCCTCTCGCTTGGAGTGTTCGAGACAAGGGCAGCTGCTATTCCCGGAGACAGGACTCCGTGGGTTTGGGGCAGGTTGCTCGCAGGGCTGGAGTCAAGAGCGCCCTCTGCCACAGCCCAGCCGGAGTTGGCGGGCGGCGAGTCTCGAAATGCNCCCTTTCAGCACCTCCATAAAAAAAGAAAAGGGGAAAAAAAAAAAAAAAAACCAAAAAAACAACAAACAACAAAACACCCAAGCCCAGCCCGAAAAAAAACCACTTCTGCTATAACTTGGCTTTAATGCGTGCCTTCTCCTCAAACTGGGGATGTTTCTTTGAGCTTGGGGTTCCCACGTTTCAGGAAGAGTTAAAAAAAGAAAATGAGATGTGGGATATTTCTGGAAGAAAATTTGGAATCTAGGAATCCTCAAGGGATGGTCACACCAGGATCTCAGAGAGGACAGGGGGCGGGAAGGTGGGGGGNACAACCAAGCTTGGAGTGGAAGCAAAACTGCCTTAAACCACTCCGCGTCGGAAATCCATGTATAGTCCTTGCTGCCGTCCCTCCGAGCAGTGGGATAACCCGGCTGGTGAGTGCCTCTGCGCATAAGGCAGGGAGAAGCAGGCTCAGCTCGGCGCTTTATGCCTCAGCAGTCCAAAAAGAAACAACAACAAAAACTGTTGCCTGTAAAAGGCAGCTGCTGCTTTACCTCTTCTCCACCCCTCCCGGCGGCCGGGGCTGGGCAGCGGCTCCGCAGGGAGAGGAGAGAGGAGGAGGGTGGAACGGGACTTTGCAAAAGTGCCCGAGCATCGCGGGCAGAAGTTTCCAGGGCTGAGCTCTGCCTGGGACCTCGCTGCGTCTGCGGCAGGCGATCACTTTGGCAAAGGAGTCGAGGTGCTGGAGGAGGCAGTAGGAGTTTTTCCTCCTCGCCGGCCGTTTCCCTGGCTCAGCAAGTAGCAGCCTCTCTAATCCCCGGCGAAGATCATGCTGCTCGGGCGATTATTTCATCGCGGCAAGCTGCTCCTCGGAGGAAATTCTCATTACGCTCTTTGGAGAGGCAAGGGAGGGGCGACTGTCACTCAGCTGCTCTGGAAAAAACAGAGGGATGAGCCTGCAGCATCCCCGGGCTCCGGCGCACGATGGTAGTGTTTCTAGGTCAGGCTGGTGATGCGGGATGTGAAGCCGTCAGAGATGACATCCTGGCTGTGTCACCTTCTGTTCCTCGATGGGCAAGGGTTGCACGCAGGGGCCAGGGCTTCGTGGACGGTGGTTCTGGAGGAGCACTGCTGGGGGGGCTGGAGGGGAGGTGGGAAGGAGCTTCATATGTGCTCATAGGAGGGAGGGGAGGTGTGTAGAGAACTAGAGCCGGCTCATGGGCCCAAAAAGCGTCTTTGTGAGGCTGTGGGGCCAAAGCTGAGACCTCACTGCAGGAGGCAGAGACTGCACTTGGAGAGCACCAGCTGCCCCAGCCCAGGGAAGGGCTGAGGAGACTGCCCTCCTCTCCGTGTCCCAGGCTGCTGCTGCTCCTCCATCCATCCTCACAAACCACGTAAACAGGCAGGAGTGGGGACCTGTGGCACACTTTAATTAAGGGATGGAGACATCGACTTTGCCTTTCCCCAGAAGATTGCAAAAGGCCCAGGCGGGCCCCGCACTGCAGCTCACAGCCATCCCTGCTCCGACACGCGCTCTGCCCCCCGCGTTACAACACAGCACTCTGACTCACTGGCCGTTCCCAGCCCGCTGCTCCTCGAGCCTGGAGACAGTGCAGGGATCCCTCACAGGGATGCAGAGAGTCTGGCTGCTCTGCACCCCAGTGTCAGCACCCAGAGCAGGATGTGGTGGGCAGGATGTGGCACAGTCTGACTGGTGTCCCACTTGGGCACCTGTGTGGAGCCCCCAGGGTGAGGACAGCATTCTAGGGGGGTTATCCCCTGTGACTGGAGGATGTGGGAAAGTCAGTGTGACCTCTCTGGGTTCCCTGACCCCAGTAGGCAATGACACCATAGTCACTTGATGTCCAAGATGCTCACTGGCTTCTCTATGACTCCAGGAAGCCACTGCCCTGGCTGACTGAGAGGTGGTGGCAAGGGAGCCCCCTTTTCTGCCTCCCTCAGATGGGTGCTGGCAGGAGCCAGGGCCAGGTGGAGAGCAGCAATACGCTCCAACACTGCTCCTAATTCTGGTGCTGGTTACGGGCAGGGTGGGGATATGACAGAGGGTGACCATGGAAACCTCCAGTTTGGGATGTTGACTGTTCCAGGGAGTGCACAACAGCAGGAGTAGATCTAGCATCTCCTCCCTGGCTACCAAGGGCCAGTGCCATCGATGCCATGGCCAAGAAGCCAGCACTCAAATCCCTGTCCGTCCATGCCTGTGTGTTGGGACAACTTCAGCTCATCTGTGAGAGGCTGCTGGAGCCCCATGGCCAGGTTTAAAGGCAGCAAAGCCGATTATTGCCTTTTCTCAAGGGAAGGGTGAGGAGGCCATTGGGATAACCTGCTCAAGAGGCAGAGGGAAGAGACCAGTGCTCCAGGGCATGGGCTCGATGAAGCTAGACAACAGCTGTTTCTCTCATTAAAGTTTTCTTGTTTTCCCCCAGTTTGAAGGTTGGTTGTGACTACAAGTCATGCATCAGGGCAAGGGCCCATCACACGGTGATTACATACCCACACCTTGCCCCTGGCCTGGGCCTTGGGCCAGAGACACAGTTTGACTCCTCAGGGCTCCCATCCCCCTGCTAAAAGTGATGCGCGGGAAATATTTGAAAGGAGAGAGGAAGGTGGGAGGGAGGAGGCAAGTCCAGATTCTCTTCCCTCCCTGCCTCTTCCCAGCACTTTGCAAACACAACACCTTTATGTTTGCTGGAGGAGGGAGAACACCCCCTGCACGTGCCCAAGGCTGGGTGCGTGTTTGGGCAGGGATTGGCACATGCTGTGGCCAGCCCCAGGCACATGACCCCAATCCTGCCCTGCTCTTTGTCCCCCTTTCCTCCCACTGTCCCCAGCAGGACACCACCCAGAGCCACCCCACAGGAGTCCCCACCCAACCAGGGCCACTCTTCTGCCCCAAGCCAGCCATGGGGTGTCCATGACTATCATCCTGCAGGGACAACTGTGTGGAGAGCCACCGCTCCTTCTTCTTATCCCTTCTTGCCATGTTGGCACACCTGGGAGAAGATGGACACACACCATGCACGCACACACTCACAAAACCAACCCTAAATCTGGATCAGTATCAGAGAGAATTAATTACTGGCTCATGCATATTCAGATGAGAAACTCAGCTGAACCTGGCGGTGCCTGGGGCGGCCCTAGAAAGGAGAATTCCTCTGGAGAGATATAAATCACCACTCCCCTCTATCACTGTCCCCGTGGAGCACTACCTCCTGGGGAAGACTGAACCTTGATTTCCTTTTTTCCTCCTTCTTCTTCATTTTCAATCTGCGCGGGGCCCCTGTAATTACAATGGGCTGCTTTAGGGCTTGAGTTATTTATTGGGTAACAGCGACACACCTACCCGGCTCCAGCCGCCTGCCCGCCCTCGTGTCACGGCTTGTCCTGCCTACCCAGCAGCACCCCCTGTGCCGTGCCACGCCATTCCATGCTGCTTTAGCTCAAGACAGCATGGGCAGCAGCGGCAAACAGGGACCACCAGCCTTACATGATCCACTAAAGACATATCCATGGTGGTGTAGCCCCTGGAAGAAGGGGCGAGAGCCACACTCTTATTTATTACAAAACACTGTCTTGCACACATGTTTGGGATGCCCGGAGCTCACACCGGTTGTGAAATCCTTGTCCCCATTTTACAGGTGGGGAAAGCAAGGCACAGAGCAGGGAGATGATTTCCTCGGGCTCATCCCCAGACATCGGAAGAACCAATTTCTCCAGCCAGTGTGTGGCTTGGAAAGAAAATGCCGGCTGAAGCACTCAGCTCAACAATTCGGCTGGTGGGACTTGTCCCCTGTGCCTCTGTTCTGCTTCCTGGTCGGGGTCTTCTGCCCAGCTCTGCATCCCCCTGCCCCACCCCACTCCTCCACAGGCAGCCTTGTGCGCTCAGAGGAGACGAGCACTCAGGGCTGGAGACCACATGGCTGGAGGGAATTAAATAATTGATGGACCAGAAGTCTCAAGCAGATACTGAATCTCCAGGGGCAGCATTTGAGAGGTAAAGCAGAGCTCCGGACAAGACCCTTCTCTCTGATATGATGCCAACATGTCTCATTCCTGCCCAGGGCTTCTGGTGGGCTGAAGATGTTGGCCTCCGGGGATAGGAATGCTCCTCCACTCGCCTCGCTTCCCAGCTCGCCCCCGGCACTGCTGGAGCTCTGGAGGGACTGGCCACCTTCCAGCCAGGCAGGGAGGAGCCAGGGGAAAGAGGCTGCTGCTTCCAGGCTGAAACCCTCCTGCATGGGATGGTTCCCACTGAGCAGCACTGTCAGAAAGATCAGGCTGAGCAGGGAGGATGAAAGAAGTCTGCGAAATCAAGGTGGGTGCTTGGCTCTTCCCTATACCAGAGCGTGGGGCCACCAGAAAGCATCAGGCTTCACTCCAGTGAAAGGGACAGCCCTTCTGCCATGGCTGAGCTGTGGCCTTCTTGCTGTGGCAGCGTGGAGAATGGCTTAAAAATTTACAGGCAAAAAGCAACTGGATAAATTCAGCATAGAAATCAGAAGAAATTAAATCCAATGGTCCCACTCCCCGTTCTGGAGGTCACTTGGATCCAAAGCCTCTGTGGGATTGGGTGACAGCCCTTTTCCTGCTCCCTGTCCTCAGCATCATGGCAGAGGTGCCAGTCACTCACTGCTGGCACAGCTGCACTGGGCACGGGGGAGTCACAAGCTGAGAGGGGCATCCCCCCGTGCAATGGCCATGGATCCCGGGCATAAGCCTTGCAGGGTTGCAGCGGCAGGAGGAAGACGTTTTCCCACCTAAAACACTGATCCAGAGCTGGCAGGATCTGCCAGCTGCAGCATGAAGCACCTCTCTGCATTAGACATATTTGTCGATATTTAATCCACCAATAAAAGCGGTGCATGACCAAATTGAATATTTAATTTAATATACGCTAACTAGGAGCCTGTTGGCATTTCATCCAATGGAAAATGTTTGCTGCCCTATCTATCTCTCTTTTTAACAGATTTTTCATGAAAAACTGTTGATTTTTTTTAATTGGGATTCATTCTTTTTTTTTTTTTTCCTTTAGGTAATAACACTATGATCTAAAAATCAGATCATTCACCAACTCAGGAGCTTAATGAACAAGCTGTTTGAATAACCATTTGGACAACTACTAAAAAAAAAAGGAGAGAAGAAGAACCCATTTCAAACCCTCAAAATAGCCCCCCCCTCCACCAACTTCAGTAATTTGCAGAAGAGCAGTTCCTTCATTTTTTTTCCTCAGCATAAGAGATGAAACAGTTGAGAGTGTTTGAAGCTGGCAAGAACTGCATTTCTAGCTACTGATGTCATGAAAATATAAATTGGCAGATTTTTCACGCTGGGTCAATGTGTAGCGATAAGCACAATGCCATACCTTTAGGAGCAGTATTTGTTGGTAAACAGATGGGAAGCAGCCTGTAATGTCCGTAGTCAATAGTACACAGCCAACGTGCATTGGTTGGAGCAATAAATCCTGGATCTTCCTGGTGGAGCCTGGACCATTCTGTGCACCGACAGTGTTGAGCCTGTTGTGGGCAAAACACCCAACGTGGAGAATCACAATGAATAATTTAGAGAGCGCCCTTGTTCAACGTTCTTAAAACTGCCCATTGACTCATTGCTGCTGCTCCCGTTTCAAGCAACTGGAGGAATCCTTCCTATTTTCCATGCCAAATATAGCAGTTTTTCCAGAAATGCTCAAACACACAAGCCAGGAAGTTTCCCTTATCCGGGTGAGTCACTGGAAGTTCAGGCTGCAGTTTCATGATTGCTTCAAGCCGATCGAAATCTGTGCTGCTGCCAAAGGAGCCGTCCAGCTCTGCTGGTGAGTGGCCTCGCTCGCTCCTTGTGCAACTAGAGTCGGATTAGGGAAGAGTCAAGGATGAAAACAAATACTGCCTTTTTCTTTTTTTTCTTAGAGTGAGGTTGATTTTCAATCAGATTGTTTGGCCAACTCATCTCATGGCTCTACAGACTTCAGAGGGGGCTTGTCTGATTCAGGAGGTGTGTTATAAGGATGCTGCTTACATCAGAGTGACTCAAGGCAGAAGCAAAGGGGCTATAGGAAGAAATGCCATCCCCATGGGATATGTCCCCTGTGTAACACAGCTCAGCTGTGGAGCTGATGGGTCTGTGTTCACACTCCTAACCCCAGGATGGGAATACAGGGAAGATCCCTGCCTGGAAAGGGATTTTCTTGAGTGGCATTTCTCAGGTCCTGGACAATGATGTGATTTGCTGCCTATTCCTTTCTAATTGCTGAAAACCCATGGGACCAATTTTAAACGAATTTGACAACGATGTGAGGGGATGATCCTAGATCTTCTTGTAAATGTCCTGGAAACAAGTGGCTAAGCAGATGGGGGACACTCACTAGCACCCCCCAAGAGACTGGACACTGCAAACTCAGGCCTTTTATTAGTCACCAGAGAATCCACACCAAGCACCATGTTTGAAGCATGGCTTTGAAGCTGCAGTGTCCCCAGTGCTGCTCATACCTAGGGGTGCAACACAGTTTTTCCCAGCTTTGCCCTCCTGCCCTTTCTTAGTGGGTGTGGGGCAAGCATCACTCTTGCAACACTGTGCCCCAGGGTTTTGGGGCTGCAATCTGCTTCATGGGGCTCCCACATGGGTAAACAAACCACTTGGTTTGTGTTTCCAGTGCTTTCGAGAGCTGCAGCTTTCGTGGCTGGGGGATCCCCATGGCTCTGTGGCTGCTTTTAAGGAAGAGTAACTGAGGCTAGGAAGCGTCTTGCCAGGTGGTGTGGGTTTGCTACAAAGGAACTCGCATCTCTTATGGGATGTTTTTGGAGATCAGCAAAGCAGAACAGGTTGAAAATTCCTGCTCTAGAAACTTGCATTATTTTTTCCTTCCTCCCAGTGTTTGTTCCATTAGTTTTCAGAGACAGAGCTCACCTCTTTGTGGAGAAGCCGTGCTGACAGGCAGTTTCTTTGCCTGCTTTGGAAAGGCATCCCTGCTCGCCTCTGGTCTCTCCCTCCCTCCTCCAAAGGAGCCTCATGGCCAGAGTTTGCTCTTGCTGGCCCTGATCCAGGTAGGCACTTATGCAGGTCACTGCTCCAACTCAGAAGCCAGTGGATCACTCCCAGGCTGCCCCGGGGACTAACAGGTTTTCCTGTTTTATCTCCTGAAGAAGCTGAGGAAGGGATGGGGTGTCTGAGCTACAGCCAGAGCTGGCTCTGGTGCCTGTCTCCAGGTGAGCTGTTGGAGGTGCTGGGGTAGTTATTCCCTACCCTATGTGACAGTGCTGTCCTCAGGTTCTGGCACCCGAGGGTGGCAAAGCCACTGGAGCGGGACATGGCAGCTGGGCAGTCCAGGCTGGGAGGGTGCCCACGGACAGTGGCAGGCAACTGGGTAGCACTGGTCCATCATGGACTGCTGGCTGCCACCAAGTAAAGTTCCTCCTTCCAAGGGCTTTCCTTCCTATCTCCAATATTTCCTATCTCAAAAGGGAGGCTGGAACCAGGCTTGTTATGAAAGCCTCTAGGCAGGACATTCCACCTTCCCTGCCTGCCCTCCTCCTCCCCAGGGTCCCTAGGGAATATGACAAGGAGCAGACACACTCCACCTGGAACTCCCTTGGGTCCCTACAGCTCCTGCCCTGCCATGAGTGCATCTCCCAGGGCCCATGCAGGCTTTGGGACGCTTATGGTCCCTCCCCAGATCCGTGTGACTCAGAGTATGGGGACAGTTTGAGAGGAGGCACCCCGCAGTGTTTCCCTCCCCACTGCTCACCTGCAGCAGCTTAGCTCAACAACTTTGGCTGCCCTGGTGCAATGGGGAATCCTGTTTCTTGTCCCCTGCGATGGGGGCCTGGGTGAGATGTGCAAACCACTCAGGCTGGACACTTTGTGGCAGCCAAAATCCACAGCTGAGAGCTCTCACAGGCTGGGCAGTAGGTGCCGCAGGACAGAGCAGAGATGAGGCAGCCAAGGCCCCGTGGATCTGCTGTTTATCTCCACTTGCATGCCCTGGGTCAGGCTGCAGAAGAGTAAATCACCCCAGTCTTCCCCAGCGATGCCATTTCCAGTCTGTATGGTACAATGAGGTCCCCACCAGTGCTTCCTGCACCCAACTCGTCCCGCAGCCAGTACGCCTGAACTGAGGTCTGCTCCTTAGCACAGCCAGGACGCTGGTCCCGTTCCCCGTCTGAACTGCACGGGTCTCTGCCCCAGGATGTGAATTTGGGTGCTGGAATTTATCCGCGGCTGTTTTGGCTGTGGCTGAACTCCACCTCCGGGCAATGACATGTTGTTTCCATAGTAGCTAATGGACTGGAGATGGAAGGGGGAAACACATACCCGCACTAAAAAGGGACTCGTGAGTAATGTGGTTGCTCCCAGCACAGAGTAGGAACAACTTTCTAGCACTCGAGGAGCCCCTCCTTCACCCAGTGCCTGTGAAGTGTCAGGAGGAGAGTGTGTGTGCGCATAGTTGTGCTTGGGGCAGGAGGACAAGGGGGTCCGTGTGGGTGCTGGGGGATTTGGGGGTGCACAGCGCTGGGGAGGGGGCACGTGTTGGCTCTGCAGGGGCAGCCTGTGCGAGGAGCGGGGAGACATGGCAAACATGAGAGCCTGTGGGGAGGGTGCAGCACAAGTGGTGGGGACACATATGGAAGGCACGCGTCTGCAGGGGTGTCCGCACCCTTTTGTGTGCAAAGGGCAGTTCCTGGAGGGAGGAGGGAGCAGCCCGTGGCAGACTTGCACTGTGGTGATCTGCTGGAGCCGAGTCTGTCACAGGCTGTAGTGTGGCTGGGAAAAGGCATGCCATGAGTGTTCGAGGGCCAGTTTTCACCCATGGGGCAATTAAGGGTGACAAGGACAAAGTCTGGAAGATGCGAAGAGTCAGTGAGGGAGGTCAGGACTCTTTGTCCCTGCTGGACCCCCTATGCAGGCACTGGGTGGGTTCTGTTGAAGAGCAGAGGGTTGGTCCTGGCTCTGCTGCCAACCCACTTACAGTTTTCCAACCGTCCCTGAGTCCCATGGCTCTCAGTGAGCAGGGAGGACTGGATTTTCCTCTTGTGCCGCAGCCCTGGGCTACCCCCTGGCCAGCTGGGCACAGAACCATGGGGTTCCCCTTGACACTTCTATCACACTTGGCTATGCCATGGGTAAAATCTACCCTCGGGGGGAACAGCTCCATCACTCCAGAGTGTGCAGAGGGTGCAGACAGAGGGCAGCTCCTGGGGACGTCCTCGTGCCTACCTCTGGCTGGCAGCCCTGGCCGGATCCCTGCACCCTGGCTGATGTTACAGCATTTTTCTTCCACTTGCACGTTCCCCAGCTTGTTCGGTTGCGTAGCTCCCGCCGTGTCCGGCTCTTTGTGTTGTTTGCTGTTAAGTAAATCACTGGCAGCTCCCCAGAGCGCTGGGTAATGGCAGGATAATTCCCAGCAAGACCCTGGTAATTCACTTGAAGGAAAGCAGAGCAGAGGAAAACAGCACTATTAGCCATTATCCTGGCCTCTCTAAGGCCTCCTCGCCTGCAGAAATGCTGTGTGGTGTGGCAGGCATGCCTGCCACTGCTCTCAGACACTGTGGGCCATGGGAGGGCCACGAGCAGCAGAGGAGGCCAAGTTTCAGCATTCTCTTGCCTGCCTGGACCAGCAGATGAAATGTAGGCAAGTGCCTCCACCTGCCATGGGCACAAGCAGATTGGTGTCAGTCCTGAGAGAAGCACCTTGAGGGCAGAAGCCAGGCAATGCAGAAATGCTCATCAGGCAGTGCAGGCCCACAGGATGCTCCAGCTTTGGGTCTCCCACCAGAAGTATGAGATGCATGGTTTGACTCCCATGAGGTCTCAAGTTGCAGGAGTGACCCTTCAGCCAAGAGTCACCAGGCATCTGTCCTCGTGCTGGCAGAGGTCTGGCAGCTGGAACATGGAGGAGGATGGCCATGATACTCTGGCTGCCATGGCTGCTGGTGGCTCCTCTGGAGCTGAGGGAGCTTTGCCACCCTCATCAGCAAAGATAATGTCCTTCCCAGAGAGGCTCAGCACCTTTTACACCTCCCTGTTGTTGGAAGACTCCAATCCTGTCCGGGGCTCACCGGAGATCCAGAGCATGGTTTCTGGTCAGGATGTGCCGGGGGCAGCTCAAGCACTGACACTGCCCCACTGGGCCACTCTACACCTGCAGGATCCACATCCATATGCAGATGTCAACACCAAACAGCCTCACCAGGGCTCTCCAAAGAGCTCCAGAGGTGTTTCTGAGTTGCACAGAGAGGTGTATGGCACAGTGGGGGCATGCTGGGAGGGCAGACCCTCCAA
>VZRE01000436.1:0-29013 GCA_013396775.1 Cephalopterus ornatus
AACCAATTATATATGAACAAATAACAAAACATTTTATAATTATAAGTACATGATTTCTGTCTTATATTTGTTGTAGAGATCTTCTTCTCTGTCTGTAAAATGAGTCTCCACACTAACAGGTATAAATTATTCAGGAATGAAACATTTGAGTAATATTAACCTAAAGGTATCGTCATCCCTCTCTGATGGATGAAATCATCTAGTTAGTATTCAAGTGTTGCTACCTAAATAAAACTGATTGATGATAACTGAGCAGACTCTCAGAAAATTTCATCAGGATGCCCAAATTCTGTTCTTTCTAGCTTAATCAATCACATGTCTGTTAAGTTGTGCAGCATTTTGCCACAGTCTTAGTAGAGAAACTGGGCTGTGGCAAAATGAATAAAACATTTGCTACAGTGCTAGAATAATGACCCTTAAGTGTCCTAGAAAAATGAGCTGCATGGACTCCTTTTTTTACAGAGACGCTTGAGGGTAATAGGTAAAATAAGGTAAAAATTATGATGTTTAAGGGTGGGGATAAAACAGAGTATGTACCACTTACTTGAGGTGTCAGCCTAGTCCCTTCACAAATACAAATCCATGGGATACTGAAGTATGTGTTTGTTTTTATCCCCTCACCTCTTTCCTGTTGCAGGTAGTTTTTACATCAGCATTAATCGCCTTCATCTTTTCTTGTTGTGTTTTCATGAAGCTTATTGTGTCACAATAAAGTCATTGATCAAGTGGTGGCTGACAGGATAGAGCTATTTACTTTGAAACAGTGGGAGCATTGCAGGGCAGGGAAGCACGGTGCAAATCTGCAGTGGCTGCAACTTACAATACCTGAACAATTCATACATCTCCTTGAACAGGTCCTGAAAGGCAAAGAATAATTGGTGAAATTTCATTATAGAAATGTCATTTTTGTTTGAAGCATAAAGTAGTAAAGGAAGAAAAAAACCCCTACATATTAAGCATGCTTAAAAAGAAGCTTATATAATGATAATTACAGAGACATGTAAAACCAGCCTCTGAATGGTGGAGGATTATTTACTGTCATTTCAAATTAACTTACTTTAAATCCATCTAAAGCAAACTTGAAGTTAAAATGAGGCCTTTCTTCTGATTTCTATTTTAAAAGAGATACCTCTGGTTTCGGGTGTGTATTTTATTAGATAATGTAATTGGGAGACAGCTGGTGACAACAAAATGCTCCTTTAAGAAAGCAGTGATTTAAAAACTAGTGTGAGGTCACGTAACCTCATTATTCTCTTTACATCTTCCATTAGGTCAAAATACCAATACCTTTTGCAGTAACTTTCATCTCAGACAGCATATGCCAGTACTTCACTTTCAATTCTGGCTTTTTTATTCTTCAGAAGGATCACAATCTGCAACACCACTGCTTCATTTTCATTACAGTGCTGTTCTATCTTTAAGGGGAAATCAGTTTCACATTGTGTTATTCTTATACTCCTTAACAAGGTTTAGAAAGAAAAAGAAAAGAGGAATCCTTTTAAATTAAGAGGTCCCAGTTTGATAGCACTTCCCAAATCCAAAAAAAAAAAAAAAAAGAAAAAGAAAATAAAAGAAAGCTTTATTATCTGAATACTTTGCTTGAAAAGGGTATGCAGCAGTGGAACATTCAAATCCCAACTGTCTAAGCTGAAGTCATTGATGTGTATTATCTGCAGGCTGCTATCATTAACAAGGCAGCTTTAAAAGAACAATTCTTAAAGCCTGGACAATTTCTTTGGGCTAAAAATCTGAGGACACCCTCTCTATCCTTTAGCTGAAAAAAAGAAATCCTCTAGTGTATGAACACATATAAAAAAGTTGTCTTCTCTTGCTGGACTTTCACAAAGTCTTTTTCAGAATTTCTTTGCTTGACTCATTTCTCTTTCTGTGCAAGGCTAAGACAAGACCACTTCTGAACATTAACACAGAATAATAAGAAAGTCCTCTGATTGATTAGTAGCATGCAAAGCCTTCCTTGCATAGATATCTGCTACTGCTTTCCTCCACCTCCTTAGAAGGAAGATTTTATGGGAAAGTTTAATGTATTCTGTCTAATGATTTCATAGGAGTTGATATAGATGTAATGACCTCCAATTATGACAGTTTTTTAGTTTTATTTTAAGTAAGGTTGTGTTTTCTGACTCCTTGTTTAATTTTTTTCTCATTTGATTTTTTTTCTTTTCTTTTTTTGAGGGGTGAATTTAGGACTTTTCACTCTGAACCCAGAATGGAATCTGATTCTGATAAACTGATTACAATAAAAGAGCAGTATTTTCCTCTTCCTGTTGCTTCAATATGCCTCTGGTTATTGGGAAAGCAAACTTCCATCTTACTGTATTGCACGTTTGATACAATAATTTTCAAATTATAGAATATGAAGGAAGAGAGGGTTTAAACAAAACAATGATGACACAAAGACTCTTAATTTATATTTTTTTTCCCCAGGTAAATGTTGGACAAAAACATGCTATTGTTTTTATGGATTTAATGAGATCTTTTAATTGCCCTTGTCAGATGTTCATTTGATTATAACTCACCTGGTGTCTGGCTGGAAAAGGGATATGGATTCATGGGAACAGAGATACATCTCTAAGGGGAAACTCTCCCACAGACTTCTGATAAAACTCTTGCATGGAATGCCTAAGTTCCATAAGTTACTGAATCATCCAGCTTGCTCAATCTATGATATAACCTGAAATGTCAAAGGTCTTGCAAAAAACATAAACCAACTTCATTCATTAAAAATTGAACCAATCAAGGGAACAAGGAATCAATATTTCTGCCCTGAAATGGAATATAATAGTTTTTAAAATATCCATCTCTTATTACTGCAGATTTTAAATTGCTATAATACTCTATTTTTAAAATCTTTAGAAATAAATTATTCTCAGAACAATGATTCTCTGTGTTATTTTCAGTGCACAGTGAATATTAGTCTTTGTAAATCAGTGGAAAAAAAATCATGTTGATCATATAATAGTAACTATTGTATAGAGAGACCATTCATTAGGCAGACAAATTTCCAAGTGGGAAGCACGGAGCATAGCTAAGTGCCAGGAAGATGAAAGATGAAATTCATCTCCTGGGATTGGTCTAGATTGACATCTCCCTGTTTTCAAACTCTGAAAGTAGGCATTAGGAGATTGTGGTCACGAACTGAAACAGCACTTTGTTGCTGCCTAGAGTTCAGCAATGTCAGGAAAATGAACTGGGCAAATGGAGTAACAGCCTTAAGACCCAACTCCCAAAATATATTAAAGTTTCATTAAGTTTATTTGCTTATATTCTTTCACATTTTCAGTTCTTACTATGTAGAGGCAATGATAAAAATGACCACTTTTGCAAGAATCTCACCTGAAAAAGGTATCCCATCAGTCCTCGACTATGATTGCATTAATGAGATTTTCACCCTGGTGAAACACTACCATGAGATTTGATTGTTTCAGATGTGTTTTGAATTAAGATGTGAGATGAACTTCCACACTTGGTCAGTCAGGGACAGCTCTCTGGACTTCAGAAAACCTACTACTTTAAAATATCAAATGAAACTACTCTCTGAATTTTGCTAGCAGCAGATGGACTGTGAGCACTCCACATGGTGGATTTACCTGCATAAATCAAAAGTAAATACACTTGAGCTTGAAAAAATACACCTATATAAAAAAACTACCAGGACTTAGATCAGAATGAATAAACAAGCACATCAGGGAGTGACTGTATGTACTTGTGATCTGCCTCATGCCTTCACACACTGAAAAACATGTGGGCTGCAAAAAAAAAAAAAAAAAGAAAAGAAAAGAATTTTTGCCTTTCCTTACACACAGAGTACTCCACTTCGTGCATCAGGCCTGAGAAATGAATTAACTGATTTTCAACAATACCTCAAACACTAACATTACTGAAATTATAGTTTATGAAAGGAACGGCTAAGGAGTCTGTTTCAATACATTTTTATGGACCACTTCAGTTAACAAAATCGTGTCCTTACTAACCATGTCAAAAACACATATGGTAGGTCTTGATATAACTGATACACTCTTATATAAGGAATGTTTGAAAAAGGTATTCTGTGAAAACTAGGTTCTTAATAGATGTTACTTGCAATGGCTACAACAAGAAAGAAACAGAGAAGAATTTTGACAATATATTTTATTCTAATTTTTTACTGCCTTTAATAAGCACTTTCAAAAGGTATAGTGAGGCATTTGACAGACCTGCATATGCCCAAGGATGCCCCACATTTTCTCTGTGGTTATCTGGCAAGGACTTAGAGACATCCTACTTGTCTAGTCTGTGCCCACCTTCACAGTAAAGTTGTTCAATATCTTTCTCCAAGGATTAATACAATATGATTTAGATGCTTGTTAGATGACTAGAAGCATTCAGAAAAAAATAAATTACTTGAAAATTGCTTGAATGTAGGGGGAAAGAAAGGCCATTAAGTTTTTTAAAACGAATTTCTATCTGTGTGTCAGTTTCCTATTCCTTCTCAATGAGGAATCAGTATATTTGTAAATGATATATGATCAGAGAAAGCCTATGGATACAGAGAAAGAGCTATATAGAAGTTTCATTTTCCTGCAGGACTTAACCTTATGAAATAAGAAACGCAAAGCAATTAAAAATGTGTGTGTGTGGGAATGGTTTTTGAGGAGGTTCACTTCTTAGTTTTCAATATACGCTGTTATATATATAATATATACCTAGAATTTAAGAAAACGTCTTTGAAAATGAGAATTTAGAACTATTAGTCTATCCTCCAAAGACATATTTGTGTCCAAAATAATAAAGCTTCCAAATTTTGAGATTAAGTATATTTACATAATATAATAAAAAATGAGAGTCACTGCTTGTCTCATTTAGCATGCTCAGTTTCTTTTTGTAGAGGGAACATAACCAGAATGGTCATAAGCTGACTATGTATTGGATTTGTACTGCAGTGTAGATGGGTGAGACCTGCAGAAGGCATTTTTCCATCAAAACTCATCCTAAACTTATTCTCTTTTCTGCTGATTTTCACTGACTTGCGCAGTTCTTTCTCAGTCACTCTCACTTGAAGGGAGAATGAGACCCACTGTTTTGTGATGCTCTCGTGAGGTTTTAAACATATTCGTGCCCAGATATATTTTACCACTGAGTCCAGAAGCCATACTTCTATTGTCCGCAACTCTTCAATTTCAGGCAGGTTGTCTCCTTCAAAGCAAGTCTAAAAAGCTATTCAGACTTCTTTTTCTCCTAAAAATGGAGAAAACAGAATTTATATACTAAAACAATCCTATTTTTTTTAATATCTTTCCCCATTGTTAACTAGCAGAGTTTCAGGAAAAATTATCTTTCCCACTGTATTCACATCATGAACCTTTTATATCATGTCATCCCTGCAGCAAGTCCCATCCTTCTGATAAGCATTGAGGAAAAAAGAAATAGGATAAGTGCCACACTTCTTTTCGACCTCTGTTGATTAGAGATAAGACTATGCATTTGGAAATACTTAAAACATTGACTTTATTGATATTAAAGACAGGAGAGGAGAGGCAAGGTTTTGTCACTGTCAGCCCAAGCTTACCCAAGCATATCCCTCACAGCAGTTGGTAGTTTAGGGCCCACGTGAATAGTATACATGTTTTCATTGGGGCAGCCTGTATCTAGCTGTAGCAAAAAGAGCTCAGCATAAGTGCCTTTACCAAAACCTTAATCTTCATACAGAAGGCACAATGGAGTTAAAATCTAAGTAACAAATGGCCCGGAGTCCTTGTCCGAAGCAGTAGAACAATTGTGTTTCTCCATACTATATATAGCCCTGGCCCATAATTTTTCTCTTGCCTTTTCTGTCTTCTTCCTAGGGACAAGTTTATAATTTTTATAATTTCACCCATTATTACTTGCATTTCCCTTCCATGGAGCTGCTTAAAAACACTATGATTACACTTGGTTGGAAGAAGAAACAAAACCTCTATTCTCATTTGTACATCCAAAGACTTTTTTCATTTCATTCATTGCTCCATGGCTTTTCCTCTTTAGTGAAGTCTAGTTCTCAGTTCTTCTCCCCCCGTTTCTCTTACCTACTTATGTGTCAATATGCGAACATCAACAAAAACTCACCTATACTGTGAGATCCGGTTTCAGCAAACCACCAAGAGCTGACTCAGGATTCCCCTCTTCTGCTTGCAGGACTAGATAACTTGGCTTTGTGGAGGAGTGTAACAGACCATGAGTAAGGTAGATAAGCTTTTAAGGTTTCATTTGGAATTCAGAGCACTCAGGGACTATAACATATACATGCTTTCAGAATGAGACAAATTAGTAAGCATGAAGAACGTAAAATGTATTAGTCTTTCACTTAAAACCAGGAAAGCCACTATTCCTCTTTCATATACTCTATCAGTGATTTTGTGGGCATTAGTTTTAGAAAGTAATGTTTTGTATGAGAAGATTTTGCCAATAAAATGTCACACTGACTAAAATGAGGACAGTAAAATATCTCTAGTTACTGTTTTTACATAAAATAGCAATAGATTCAATATTATGTAATTACAGAGACTGAAAAATAGAGTGTAAAGAATGTGAACATGCTTGGTTCTATTGTACTAAAAGGTATTAAACTCTTTGTTTATTTCATTTCACTGCAAATACTCCTATGCAGGGCAACACTTCCAAGGCCTTAAAAATTAGGAATGTATAGAAATGTAGGAACACACAAGGATCTGATGGGACCATAAAATCTAACATATTTTCATGTAAGCTATTATGAGTGAGGGCGCTTAGAAGAAACAACAAATATTCAAATAGTTTTCTGTGTGCAATTGGTTGATTTGCTAGCATTAGGTTATATGCATAAATTAGGAGTATTGGTGGCTGCTGGCTTTTAGTCTGTGATCATTAACATCACTGTCAAACAGTCTCTTACCAGAATGTGATAGATACACCTTTGTGTATTGTCACTTGAAGTACTGTGTGGCTGTTATCTATAAAATGTATTTTCTCAAGGAAATTACCTAGTCATGGAAAATTTTTTATATCCTGGAAAAGTAGCAGTGGCCAAGGTTCATCACTCAGGCACAGAATGTGATAATGGCACTCCACCATACCAGTTCATATCATCTAAGTGATATAATAAAATAACTTTTGGATGAAGTTACATGTGACCTTAGTATCTCCCTGGGCTCAGTGAAAAAATTCCATAATTTTCCACATATAATGAGTATGTCTTTTCACAGTCACTGCTAAGAAAGCACATTTCTCTTTGTTTGTACTTGAGAAGAACTTTACAGAACACTCCAGTCTGCAGAAGCAAACCAAAAGTTGAAACCTGTTCACAGATCTGTTCACACATAATTACACTGCATCTATGCCTAGGTGCACAACTCTTTGGTCAAAGCTTACACAGTGCTTTGAGATTCTTCAGATAGAGAGGCAATAAACACCATGATAATAAACTTGGTTTTGTAGCTATCCTGCAGGAACAGTTAATATTTAAGTGACCATCATAGAAAGCCTGCTATGTAAAATCTACCATGGATGCTTTGGAAGGAAGTAAAACCTCCATATATTTACTTAAAAAGACCCAAACTGTTAAACAGATTCATTTGCAGAGTGACACAAAGACTTTACAAAAAGTGAAATCAGTTTAAGGCTGAAGCTGAAAGATTTCAAAGGAAGTAGTGGCAATTTGCATAAATCATTCCCACTGTCGGGCCACAGAAGAAGTGAACTGCAACTCATTTACCGGAAGGTGTTGGGAATTTCACCTAAGAATAGAAAATAGTATGTCCAAAGGTTCTGAGACACAGCTAGTCCTTCAAAAACTCAGGACCCTTCAGTTTAGCTCTTAAGCTTTTCAGCACTTTCTATTTGATCTTAGGCCACTGACTTTGGACAGCACCTTCAATCACAGTTCATAGGCAAGTGACTGGATGCCAAGAACAACTTTGTTTGGCAGCAGGAGCTGACACATGTGCTTTAGTTCTCCTGCAGTACCACATGTGTTTTCCAAAAACTGTGGTTAGAGACTGTAATAAAGACCTAACTGTTACAGCATATTAGTGAGGAAATATACAGTCCCTAAATAAAGGTCTGGAAAAAGATACAAGCTTGGAGCTTTGGTTTTTACTCAGATGCCGGCTTTTTGAATAGCATGTTTCACTCAGCTTTTGACAGACTTTATCTGAAAACTTTTGGTATTGATGTTTATTAGAGCTGGACAACTGCTTTTAGATAAGAATTTCTTGGTAAAAAAAATAAAGGAGATGAGGGAGAACAGAATCCCAGTTACCCTCTGGCAACCCACCACTCCTTGGTGGTTAGGGAAATCATGAAGGACGTGCTGCAACCTTCCAGTTGTAACCTGTTCTGGGACACTTGAATAAATTTTCAAGAATATTTTAGGAAGAATTTACTTTGCTTCTATTGCATGCTCAAGAGAGTCATACTTCAGTGTACCCAAATATTCTCTCAGAATTCTTTTTCAGCAAGTATAATATTTTCTTCCATCTTCTACAAAAGCATCTGTACATACTACATAATTGTAGGTATCACCATTTAATACTATGTTAATTTAGAAATTAAAAGAATTAACACAAAGAATTAATTGAACTTTATATCACTTGTTGCATACAGAATGACAGATGACCCAGAATAATTATCTGTGTACCTGTTTAGTTATCTAGGACCTTATGGTAGAGCCTTGCTCTTTAATTTGTAGAATGATTACTTCTTTAACACCTTAAAAAGAATTTCTTAGTTATTGTATTGTATTTGTATTTACCAGAAGCAATTTTGTGGTGAATTTACACCTCTTCTATTGGAACTGAATGGTTACTATTGCTGTTACTTAGGAAATGAGAGAAACCAAATACAGTCTTTTATTATATCTTACAATTTTCATAGACTATTGATTTTTCAGTAGTCTTGTCAGATAAAAGTGTAATTTAGGAGGTTGGTAGAATCCATTCTGCTTTATCATACAAACTGGCTTGACCAGTAAAACTTTAGTCTTTATGGCAAAATAAAATGAAAGTGAAAGAAAATCTGAGGAGGGTGCCTAATAAGATTCAATTTGACCTACCTGATGGGGATTTTGTTGTTATTATGAAATCAATCTTTGAACTGAAAATTTGAAGCTTTAATTTTTGAGTAAAATTATCCACTCAAATTGTACATAATAAGAAAATTCAGAAAGTACTTATTTTCTAATAACTTTATTGAAAGCATCTTAAGAATATTATATATCAGTAGCTCAAACATACATTTCATGATTCCTTTGTCATAGTAAAAGCTTTTTCTAAATGTTAGTTGCTAGACAAATAGAGGAGAAATTTCATTTCACTGATAATGAAGCAGTCTTCAGCAAGATGTCAAAAATATCCTAAGTGGTTAATGACATTTCTTGCGATCCATCTGTTGGCTGTCCACTCTCTTGGGACAAAAAGAGAATCCTTTATATTAAATGTAAATGAGTATTTAGATAAACATTAAATAGATGAAGAGAAAAACATTCTGACAGCCTCCAAGCTTGGGGATTTGAAGTGTTCTCAACCACAGTGTAAAAACAATCCTTTTTTTCACACATTTGTGAATGCCTAGCAATGCAGATTACCTTGATCTCCAACTAAGGAGAAACCAAATACCAGTTTATGAGATGTATCTCTATACACACGCTTACACATACAGATAGTTAGAATGCTGATGTGCACTCATATCATCTGTCTCCTATTTTATCTTTGTTTTAATCCCCTGGATACCAGTGGCAAGGAAAAATGTACTGTGGACTTAAAAAAAGAAAAGAAGCAGGGGGGATGTCACCTCATGAGCAGACACTTTAAGAAGAGAAAACAATGATTCCTCTCCCTGAAGATGGTCATGGGAAGGTTGGCATAGGTCAGCTCTGGCCTGAGGACAGATAAGGGACTGCCAGATGTGTCTGTGGTGTATGATGATCCTTAGGTGTTGTCCCAGTTAGCTAAAGCAGCCGGGACCAGTTCCTCACTGTGTGGGTGTAACCCAAACTGTGTATTCTATACCCTCTGTGCCATTCCCCAGAAACTGTTAATGACAGCTCATTTGCAGCAGCTGCCCAGAGCACACCTGACCCCTCAGGCTATAAGCTGGGTGTTAAGAGGCCTGTGAGATAGGAGGTTGTTCTTGTCCTCACACCCAGGACTCACAATCACCCATTGTGAAACTCCCCACCCTGGGGGAGGGGCTGGGCATTCCTGCCTGAACCTGGGTGTATACAATCTGGGAGTCTGGGGACTTCTGACTCCACTCGTGGAATCCAGAGGGCGACCAGAACCTCAACTGGACTGCAACCACCATCCTCAGCCGAACTGCAGCCACCACCCTCGACCGGACTGCAACCACTGCTCTCAACCAGACTGCAACCCACACTTTCACCAACATGTTTTTCCTCTTTTTTCTTTGGACTCAGGGGGACCATGTGGGGCTCAGCTGGGGGCTATTGAACACCATTCTGTTCGTGCCCCAAGGTACTGAGTGTTGTGGGTTAAAACCAACTCTCTGCATAATTGTATTTATTGTATTATTTTCATTAAATTGTAATTCTGACTTATAATTTCTTTGAGTTGGGTTCATTTCTCCTTTAAACCAACACAGGTGTCTAATCCTGCAAACAGCTGCTATGCTGCCTGACTACATTCCACCCACAACAGCAGCTCTGACAGTCCTAATGGCCACCTTGTTTTTGTTTCCTTTTTTCCAGTCATAGTAAGATATTTCCTCTCCAAGGTAAAGTAGCTAAAAAATAAAATTGTAATTAAAAAAAAATCATAGAATCGTGTAATCACAGACTGGTTTCAGTTAGAAGGGACCTTAAAGATCATCTCATTCCAACCTCCCTGCCACATCCAGAGACATCTTCCACTAGACCAGAATGCTCAGACCCTGATCCAACCTTTCAGCACTTTCAGAGATGGTGAATCCACAGCTTCTTTCAGCAGCCTGTTCCATACTTCACACCCTTGCAGTAAAGAATTTCTTCCTAATATGTAATTTAAACCTACCCTCCCTCAGCTTAAAGCCATTCTCTCTTGTCCTATCACTACATGCCCTTAAAAAAAGTCCCTCTCCAGCTTTCTTGTAAGCCCCTTCAGGTACTGGAAGGTATTCTGCGATCTCCCCAGAGCCTTCTCTTCTCCAGGCTGAACAGCCCCAGCTCTCAGCCTGTCTTCATAGGAGAAATGCTTCAGGGGGGTCTCACAAGAGCAGAGTAGAGGGGGAGAATAACCTCCTTCTGCTGGACCTTCTCTGCTTTTGATGTAGCCCAGGAGGGTTGGTTTTCTGGCCTGCAAAAGTTGCCTTGCCGCATCATTTGTAGCTTTTCATCCTCAAACACCCCCAAATCTTTCTCCCCAGGGCTGTTCTCAATCCATTCTCTTCCCAACCTATATTGGTGCTTGGAATTGCCACAACCCATGTGCATGACATTGCACTTGGCCTCACTGAACTTCATGAGGTTTACATAGGCCCATCTCTCAAGCCTGTCCAGGTCCCTCTCAATGGCTATGTGCAAATTCCCATAACAAGATAATAATTGAACTCTTACTTTTCCAAATGTAGATTAGGATCTAAATCATCAGGCTTTTTCTATGGGCACTTGAACACCATTTTTTACCAGTAATTGAAGATTAAAAAGAGTAAAAATTTTATATCTAAACTCCTACCTCAGATTAAATCACTTAAATTCCCAACCATTACAATATAACTCACTATCAGAGAATATGCTATACTTGCCACTTTCAAAAAACAGGTTACTTGAGAAGACAGTAAAATTTGCTGTAAAACTAGTATTTCAGAGTAGTGAAAATCACACCAAAATGCTTTCTACACTTGGGATACCCAGGCAATCCTGCCACTCTCAAGACCTGCTCTCACTGCCGTCTTTCCTAGCAGATGGAGAGATTTTGAAAAATGGCAATAGATGGGTCTTAACTACCATCACGTCTCAGCACATCTCAGACTCTTTCCTTTACCACAGCACTGCACGTATCCAAATAAATCTGTTGCATATGTACTGTTTATGTTGCAGAGAAACCAGTAAATCACAAACAATATAGCTTTTCCTGAAAACACTGATTTTACTGAGAATAAACTGAGAATACTGAGAAAGGTAGTGCAGAACTGCATAGCAAGTCCAATGCTTCTTGGCATGTGCATCTTTAATTATGTGTGTTGGTAAGCAAACCTGTCACCTCTGCGAAATGCCAGCATAGAGGTAAGTCTGTGGCATGACACCTTCCCTCCATGATGAAAACACTCAATCTCATTAAAAAATGTTTGGATGCTACTGACTATGGAGAATATAGGGGTCCTTCCGAAAACAAATTAATCCGTATTTGTTTTAGAAGCCTGTATTTCCTGGGCTAGTGATAATAAAAATTTTTGCTTGATCTGGTCTGGAGGGTTTTGGCATGTGCAACAAGCCTTAAAGGTCCTTCCATGCTGCTGTTCATTTGAAGCCAGTATCAAATGTCTCAAAATTTTCTCATAGACTTCTCAGTCCTTAAACAAAGCTCTGTATGGTCTCAAATGTATTTCCATCAACACCTGAATGAGCACCTGAATGATCATCTCGTGATCTTTAAATAGATACCATCAAATATACTGTGTTTCCTCATAAAAATGTAAAAACAGGTTGTCCAAACCACCATGGTCTAATACATTTCCTTGCCTTTGTGAACTCATATCCTTAGCGATAGTTCTGGCAATATATTCGTTTCCTGTTGCTTGGAGGCCCGTAAAGTATCTCTTTTCTTCCAAGCTGACAAATCTGGAATTGAGCAATTTAAAGCACTATGATCAAGTAACTCTGGGGATTTGCACATAACCATCAAATCCCTCCTGAGTTTGTTTTCAATCTTCAAACCACAGGTTTGTAGCTAAAATAATAATGTCTTTATTCATGTGTGTTTCATAACCCCCTTTTGATCATTTTAATAATCAGTTTATGGTTGGCTTCAGCTATCAGTAAAATAGCCATGCATTAATAAGTGAACATAAAACAAGAAATGAAAGAAAACCTCTTACAGAAATGAACTAAAGACAAAATGTCCTTCTTTCAATTAATTTATTGGTATTGATTTTTTGTTAGCATCAAGGCTAGGTACTCTTGTTTAGTTCTGATAAACAAGCAAAAGTACATGTACTAGGAGCAACTCACTGTGTTGGCTCTTCTCATTGAATTTCTAGTTACACAAGCAGGGTTGTTTGTAAAAGCAAAATTGTCTCCTCTCTCTTTTCCTGTTTTTAATTGTTCATCTTAATATTTCCAATCCTCAGGGTTTCATTCTCCCATCCTTATTTTAGTTCTCTCTTTTTTCCTGATAATTGCATCTGTTGGGTCTTTTAAATGTGAGATTGAGGCTTTCTGGTGAGATACACCGTCACTGTTGGTAAACTGAGCTAAAACTCATGTTAAAGTCCATGAGTTCGGGAAGATTGGGAGGGCCATTCTCACCATGTTGCCTATGTGAGAAGTGAGATCAGGTTTCCATGAATCACCCTGTCAGAGCAACACAGTGAAATCTGAGAAGTTCAATCGGAAGAGTCCAAACTGCCAGATTCCTTGGCATTTAAAATTTTGTTGGAGACTGATTTTCCCAGCTTCACTTCAACGATATAGGTATTTCCGGTGACACATGGGAAACACCTAGGCGCAACTCTGAAGAACAGAGACCACAAATTCAGAATTTATTAGGCCAAGCCTGGATGATGTTCAGCTATTACTTTAAACAGTAGTCTATCTCCTGTCATTTGGATTAGGAGGGATATAAAGCACTAAAAAGCTGTTGAGCTGCCCCTGTGAAACTGTTGGTAAAAGTAACCAACAAAGAGAGAATAAGAGAGAAAAATCAATTATTTTAAATCCTCAGCATATTTTGGTAACATTAATCTTGATTTCTCAGTCATTAGCTAGAAAGATCCTGCTTTACTGAACTTTCTTCTACCTGCAACACATTTATTTTTATAAACTATTCCATTCCCAGCTCCTGTACTTCACTGGTGCAGCTTAGGACAAGTCTCTCCCTGCTTTGTCAGCATGGTTGGTCCTGGCAATGACTAGCTCATTGACGAGCTGTAACTGGCACATTTTGCAAAAGGGCTGCAGAGCTTTACCACTCGCTCTTCCTCAAGGATCAAAGACCACACCACAGACTGCTCCTGTCTCAGGAGACAGCAGTTTAGGACTTCCAGCAGCCTCAGATGTGCTGAGCATGGTAGGATGATATAAACAGGGAAGAAAACTGCTGTGCCTTGACTAGAACTGCAAAACCTTTAGGGAGCTACAAGGTGACAGCCTTCATCTACCACAGCTGGACCAAAAAAACCCACCTAAACCTGTTGCTCCTGTTGGCCAAACAGCTGAATTTTGAAACTGCATTTGTAATGCCACTAAACACAGAGTGCCAGTTAAATCTATCTACTTTTTTATCATCTTATTTATAAGATGTGCTGATGGATGCTACATGATCATATGTAAAGATGTCAACATAAATACTTGTGGTAACTATTGATGATTTCAAAATAGTCTGAGTTGCTGATAGAGCAATATACATCTTTTTCCTGAGGGCTGTATACCAATTCCCACAGAAAGATAAATTCTAATATCTGTTTTCTCATGACAAACATGTTGGAAATATAGTATTTAATATAACCATAATCTACATGCTCACTATGTGATTTCTACTTAAAACTGTGAAATAATATTTATGTACATGAACTAGTCTTTCCAAGAACACACCCATTAAACTCTACACTTATTTTCTCTATGATAAGTCTTCAATAATATTTTGAGGAATCAATTTTTTATTAGTTTCACATATGTACGGTTTGATCTCTTCTTTCATTTTAAGACACCAAAGTTCCCAAAGCCTACAGTTCACAGGTTTTTGGAATTTTTTGTCACATAAGTTTTTCTTGTTTGGTATATTTGAAGAAATTTTCAAATGCCATTTCTCCATCATAGGTCAAATGCTTTACAGGTTGCTGATATATTACTGTACCCTTAAAAGCCTTTTGTTCTCAAAAAAGTACTTGGAGGATCTACACAGGTATGAAGGTTAGAGAGGAATTTTTTTTTAAAATGAAAACTGGGCAAAAAAATGAATACTTTGGGAAAAGTATAGCAAAAAAGAAGTAACTAGACTTAGGAAAAAAGATTTATGTCATAAAGAGAGAACCTATCTTCTATGTGGGAACTATGAAAGTCGAAAAACTTAAAAGCCTGTAGCAAAATACTGCGATCAAACACAACGGAACAGTTTTTCATCATAATGCTAACGATAGGAATTATCTGTGCTTTTTTTGCTAGTGGTGATGAAATCTGTGTAATTCTTCCGGCTCTGAACAGAAGTGCTGTTGAGCATAAACAGAGAAGTGTTGAATCACACGTAGATTTCTTGGATTGAATCAGCTCTATACTCAAAGGAGTTAGTAATAAATCTGTAAATCTTTCTGACAGTTCTTTGCATTTGGCAGATGACTGAAAGCCTAGCTCCTAGTAAATCAGTGGAAACTTTCTCTTTCACTCCAAAGGATCTATGAGCAAAATCAGTACTGGTAGCTTGGAAAAATGGGCCAAATAAGTAGATACTCCAGTACTCCAATAAATTTTCTGTTTGTTTGTTTTAAATTAGTCATATTTTACAGTAAGTAAAGAAAGAACAGAAGAGATTTTCAAAGCAAAGCACATAATGGTTATATGATATCCTGAATCTTTCCAATGGTACAAAAGAAATGCTACAAGATAGTAAAAACAGTGGAGACTCATACATTTGTCCAACTATTGTTCATTACAGTTTTAGGCACTTTTCTCTCTGCATCATTTAACTTTTGGCTGCAAAAAGGGGTTGGCAGTAGAGAAGGGAAATGTCCCACTAGCTAGGTGTAAACAAAAGTGTTGAGTGTACGTTAATCTAAATCCTGGTACATGAAGGTCCATCCCAACCTGGAAATGGGTCCTATAAGTGTTGACAAGCAATAGTGTTGCATACCTAATTTGATTAATACTACTTTCAATGACAAAGCTTGACATTCATGCAAAATGCAGTGGAGTGACACTGCAGACCAGACCAGAGAATTGCTCTAGGTCACTTTTTGCAAAATTATTTTAAACTCATGTCAGGTTTCCAATCCAAGTCATCAAGTGACCCTCACATACCAGCACAGGGGTGTGGAGCTCTCTTAGGACAACTGACTGGCGCCAAAAGAAATGCTTACCAAAGCACATTGCAAGGCTATTTTTTTAATATGTGTCTGCCAATGAAAATTCCTAATGAGGAGAGAGAAAGGGTTTTTAAGAAGGCAAGGTAGGTAATTTGGGACATGACAAGTCTTCTCTTTGGGTGACAGTGATTCTGTGGGCTTGTACAAAATCTTTTATGACGCTCCATCCCCAAGAACTGCAAATGGCCAAACCACCACTTCCATCTTAACTTGAACACAACAGCAACAAGAGAGGTGTTTGTAAATAGATTTCATGGAGTTCACAGCTATGGACAGAACAAAAGAAAAAG
The DNA here is from genome assembly GCA_013396775.1 of Cephalopterus ornatus. NCBI lineage: Eukaryota > Metazoa > Chordata > Aves > Passeriformes > Cotingidae > Cephalopterus > Cephalopterus ornatus. Next base: position 16,530 of record VZRE01000436.1, read on the forward strand.
AAATAAATAAAATCCTAATTTATTCAGTAAGGTCAGAAACGAGGTTTTCAATAATCCCGGCAGCAGGAGAGCACAGCAACAAAAAGTCAGCCAACTAGAAACAGTACTCCTTTGGCTTGGAACAACTGTCCTAAAAATGATACATGTGCTAAGCTAAGGGATAAGACACTGACCTCTTTAACCAGTGTTATGGATCCTGTTGCTTCTGGCATATATTTCACCAGCCATTTTCTGAAAGTACAGTTCAAGAGCAACACTCCTTTATTCCAACAGACACTCAGAAAGACTAAATTATTATTAATACAATGAAAACAATAGGGGTTTTTTTCCAAAGAAAATGGTACTGCTCCTCTTGCTGCCCCTCAGCATGTGGTTTGTGGCAGCACTGCTGGCTAAAAGGAATTTATTAAGAGAGAAAGAAATAGCAGAACACTACAAACTGCTTCATGACAAAAGAAAATGTTAACAATGAATCCTATGCCTGAGCATATCAGCCTTGCTTGAGGCAGGTGTACATATTCGCCCCCTATCTTGTGGCAAACCACACTGCAAAAGTCAGCAGATAGACCCGGTATTATTGCTGACTCAGGATTACTGGAAGCACTGGATCACACATTTTGAGAGTCAGGGTTTTTTCCAGCTCAAAGAATACTTTCGCAGTGTTTTTCATACTGCAGTGGAGCTCTACAAACACACTGAAAACCCCTCCAAAACAAAGCAAATTAAAAGATGGTCAAATTTTCTAGTATTAACAAGTAACTGGAATCCACAAAAATTATAGAAATTACTAGGTTAGTAAGAAGTATGTAAGGGATTTTTATATGCCAATAGCAGGAAATGCATGATATTTTGAAAAATTATGTCTACATTTGCACTAAGGTCTTAGAAGAGGAAGAAAAAGTTTACCAGAAATGCTATATCCAGCACTACTCTGGAGATTCTTATCTCTATGCTCTTCTTTTTTCTTTGTTTTCAAATGCTCTTTTGACTCATTGTAGGTGCATCTCCTTCTTGCCCCCCACACAAGACATAGTCTAGTGATGGAAAACTAAAACTTATCTGTCACTAAAAGAAAACAAGATATTATACTTCTTAAAGAAAAGGAGAACCAAAATTCTCTCCTATTTTCCTGGTTTTCTTCAGAGGCAATGGTTACAAAATAGAATTCTGTGTTTCAAAACTCTCTAATTTCTTTTGTTAAACAATTCAAAACAACTGAGCATGAAAGAATGTTTAATATAAGTTTAGAAGAGTGATTTATCAGACTTCAGTTTGGGCCAAGGTTGCCTTCTATAATGGCTAAGATAGACATAAACTTAATCTCTCAATAACTAGGGGGTAATAAAATACTGAGAAACAAGTTGTGAGATTGGGCAATCTTTACAAATTTTTTTAACAGAATCTGGATCCAACAAAAATTCTAAACTGGGAAGGGGGAAGACAGGCAGAGAGTCCTACAGCGATTCACACCTTGATTTCATGGCCCATTCACTTCTGTATCAATAGTAACCACACAGAAGACGCACTATTATTTCACATAATGGAGGGGGCAGCTAAACGATTGGCTTCATTGCACACTGCAGCTACACTGACATTTGTAAAAACGTCCAAATCCAAAGGATAAATAATTCACAGCTTTGCTGAAAGATAGCACTAAAGAGTTTTGATAGGTTGATAAAGAAGAATGCAGTTGTAAAAGTCTGGCACATTCAAGATGCAGGGAATTTGGACGAGCCTAATGTGTCCTCACATTTCAAGAGAGCTGTGAAACTAAACCCTCTTAAATGTTCTTTTTCAACTGCAAATGATCCCTATGATAAAGCACAAGAAGATTAAAGAAAAAAATTAACAAAAAAAACCCTCTGAGCAAAATGGATCTGTAAAGGAAGCTTTAGGAAGACATTGAGAGAGTGTGGTGGCTTGTAGTTTTCTAATTGCTTCTTTAAACACATTCTTAAATTGCAAAGAGAATTATAACTTAGGATTCCTTTCTCAGTGGTTTGACAAATCAACAATTTGTCCATTGCAAAAATAATTATATGTTTCATTTATTTTCACCAATTCTTTTAATAGAATATTTTAGTCTTAGAATTGCAAGGACAGCTGAAAAGCTTCTTTGAGAATGCAGAAATCTGTGTATTACAGAAACATCTGTGATGCCTAATTCTGTTAACAATGAATGTAATGGCTTTATTTGTTTCTCGTGGTATTCTCTGCATTCCAAATACTTGAGGATACTCACTGAAATATATATTTATCTGATTTTAATCCGGGAGGCCCCTTCTCCTGTCCACATTCCCTCCAGTCATAGATAGGATGCATTTCAAAACCAATCTTCATCAGATAGATGGACAAGACTTGTAGAATGAAAAAATAGTGGTAATTTCTATACAAAATGCAAATTTTCCCCTTTATTGCCTGAACTGACATTAGGACTAAACAATAACTGTCTCCCACATCTTGATATGGCATATAGGGCCTGAAAAGATCTGGTTTAAGAATCATCAAGCCCTATCGTCCATGCCGCAGATAGTTACAAGCACTCCCTGTGCTAACAGGTCCTTCTCACTCTTGAGAAAATTTTTAGACATGCTTTTCACTTTTGTAGACTTTCAGGACCTGAAAGCTTGTTTTTGTCTATGGCAAGTACTGAGAGAACAATAAGAAATCTAGTGGTGCAGGTTATTTTAAAAATGTGTAGGATTGGTTTATTTTACATTTTTTTCCATTTTTTTTTCCCCTGCGCAGAGAAGCCTTAACAAGCTGTGGACATGTCCTTCTGCCTTGAGTTCTCTCTCCATTCTTTCAGCTTTGGAATTTCAAGGATTCTTCTAATCCTATCCTAATTTCACCTTGGGGTTCCCCAAAGCTCTCATTTCCTGTGTCTCTGATTCCCACACCCACCTTATTCTTTGAACGTTCATGTCTAAGCTGCAGAGTCACAAATCTACCCTGTTATTCCAGACCTCTTTTACAAACCAAACTCTCAGCATGTCTCTCTGACCTCCTATGGATAACTGTCAAATTAAGGTCAAAATTGTTACATCTTCTTCCTGAGGTATTTTTGCTACTTTCTTATTCATTTACTGGGGATAATGGTATTTATATCACAAAGATGTCATCTTTAACTTGCCTTGCTCCAGTTTTCAAATATGAAGGATATGGAATATGTCTAAGTTCTACTGCACAGCACCTGCCCTTCCACACCTTCTCAGAACTAAAATTTTTGTCCGGGGGATCATCTAATGTCTTCATATTTGCAACTTTCTTTTTTTTTTGGAATTAAATAAAGGAACCCCAATGCTTCAGTGTGTGAGAAACACTGCTACTTGTGAAGAGTATATCCCTGTCTTGCTGACAATGCAATGAAACAATGCTTCACCTTGCAGCATAGCCTCTCCCTCCTCTATCATGATGCAAGTGACTTCTTGAAGTTGTTCATAGACTTTCCTTTCTTTCCCTGTTTAACTATTATCTGTCATTCAGTTTCAAGAGGTTGAAGCCCATATCCAGTTTATGATTATTTCCTTAATCATTCGTCAGGTGAATTTTCAAACAAGAAGCTTCTGGCTCACACTCGGGATTCTCTTAATGCTTGGGAGAAATTCCTAATAAAACTCACAGAACTACCTTATAATCTCTCAAATAATTTCTACAATTGCCCTTTCTCTAAGAGAAGCCGGATGACATCAATCCCATTGGTGTATCCAAGCCATTAAACTGCTATTTTTAACTGTGTCTTTTCACTATTGCTTTTTCTTCCAATCGCCTATGTAGACCAGATGGCAAGCTGGCCAGAGACCATATTTGTTCTTTGCATCTTTATTGGAGGCTCAGCAGAGAGAAATCTCGTCTCATATGTAGGACCCCAGAAGCTGTGGTAAAACAAACATATGAAATGCTAGTTCTAACATACAGCATGACAATAATAACCATAAACTCTGCTAAGTTCTGAAAAACACTCTGTTTTTAATATTTATGTAATCTTTTTTACAGCACTGAACCTCCTCACTTGAAACCCTGTCACATTTGGCCTACACAGAACAGGGTGATACTCAGATCACCTGACATTAGACATCTCCAGTGTAGGCATCTCTTTCTGTAGTAATTCCCTGGACTTCCTCTAATGAAGGCAGTAGAGGAATAAACACTTTTGGGCACCTCTCATCTCATCCTAAATAGTCACCTATGGCAGATGTGAGTCATGGCCTCATCATGCTTATTTTCTCTTCTTGTTTGTACAGATGAACAGAGCTCCAGTGCAGAAAGCCATATATACAGTGCAGATGTCTAAACGTAGGTGATGTAAATCTCGGTCCTATTATAATGCCTGGAGGCGCAAGGCAGCAGTATGCTTTTCTCATGGCATTTCAAGTTCCATCTTTCTTTATTTAAGGTGTTCTTAGCACAAAACTCATACCAAGGACATATACGCAGGGAAAGTTTTTCTCGTCAAACTCAGCCAAAAGAACGTAATAGTTATTTTCTGTTCCACAAAAGAAATAACAGCTGCTCATTTCTGATATAGAAAATACACTGATCTATAGTTTCAGCTGGCACAAGGACAATGAGAGCTTAAGTCTTCCGTTTTCCTTAATCTTTATATAGTTTTAATCATTTTAAAGTTTAATCACTACCATCCCCTTTGCCAGGTTTTTTGTACGTGACCTGAAACTAACCCTTAGACAAATGTAAAAGCAAAGCGAGCTCTGAAACACTATCTGTATGTTCTTTTGTCTTGGGAAATGTAAATTAGGGCACTGGGTGAATAACACTGCTTGGCTTTGTGTCATGAAATGTAATTGTGGGGCTATGGCGGGGTCAAGATTTATGAAGCTATCAGGACTGGAGTGGGCGGGGTGCCAGCTTACACCTGCTGCACTGCTTTTTCTGCTTTCTAGACAAGTAACTGTGGAGTAAGGAACACTGATTTCTAAGCCAACATTATTTAACTTATCAGCAGGCACCCCTTAGAAATGGACAGGAAACGTACAAACTGCGAAAGAAGCAGTGAAAAAAAAAGACAGATAAATTGGTAGTTTGAATGTATATGGTATAAACAGAAAATATCTTTGAATAAGGACAAAGATAATAATAGAAAAAAATAAATAATTTGAGCAACTCAAAAAAACCCACCTAAATATTTAAACATGAGTAAGAGGGAAAGAGGAGTTATGGTAAGGAAATTAAAGAAAGGAGGTAAAGGATTTTTACACAGTGACATCTCTCAACAATATTTTATTTTTAACCCAAGAGCTAACCTAAAAAAGGCCTTTTTACTGCTAACTAATGTGGTCTGTTAAAAATAAATATACAAACAAACAACAACAAAAAACTCCAAAACAAACAAAACCAAAACAAAACAGAAAACCCACAACCAACCCTAAATCTCCCCCCAACACACATAAAGAAAAACAAAAAAAAATCCCCCAAAAAACCAACCTCACCACAAAACAAGCAAAAAATAAATAAAAGCACCAGCATGTATAAGTATCTGTGCCCCAGTGACCAGTTTCTATAGATGTCCATCATACTACTCTCTTTCTTCCTTATTCACAGCTCACTGACCAGATTACACAATCACCAGCTTCTGAAGCTGCTGGGGAAAGCAAAGTAACCTTCATGTGAGTCAAATGCACGAAATGAAGGACTACAGAGAAAAAAAATCAGCATTTCTTGTGTATGCTCTGCATTACCTTTCTGGTTATTAAATGGAGCTAATATTAATGCAGCAGAAATTTGACAAGCCATTGCAATGAAGAAACTTAGGTATGGAAAGTAGTCCTAATTTCCTTGAATATATTCAGTGCATAAGTTTGTATTTCTTCATACTACTTCTCTGTTGATTGCATGCAAATAGTCGTAATTTTCATTGGACAAGAGTGTCAGATCAAGTAGAATTCCTTCTACTTTTCACTTTCATACATTCATATTTCACATATTAATTTAAATTGTAGTTTTTTAGTTGCTAGAATCTTTGCTTCTGCTAAATATTTTTCCTCAATCATAGAGCACAAAATCAAGTGTGCACATGGTGAAGGAAACCATTAAAACACCCACCAAAAATGGTGCAGCTTTTTTCTACATATGTAATTATTTAAAGAACTGTAATTTTGTATATTAGAAAGGTTAGTTAAAGAAGAAAAATCGTCACTGTATTGTGTAATCCTGTAACGGGGAGGAACAAGGTGAAACCCAAAGTGAACGAGAAGATGCAATAAGTTACTGCAATCACACAAGGGTGCCTCTGCTTGTGTGCTCACACTGGGTGGATATGCTGGATCCTCCTCTGTTTCAGATGCCAGGAATCCAAGTCTGTCCTGCTACCTTTTCAAATGCACTCTTGTTTGCAACAGCAGCTGTCAAACACACAAAGGGCTGGGTACTCAGCTAGAATAAATTGATACAACTAATTTCAAAGTCTGTAGTTTTCATATGCTGACATTTTGGTAATGTCCCATTTCTATTTCACATTTTGAAATTGATCCAAAGCCTTTACAGATTCCTTAGCTCCACCCATACAACTTCTTAAGGAATCTATATAAGCTGAGTTCTCTCCACCTGGGCTTGTGGTTTTTTTCTACTGCATTTATCTTAGCTTCCAAATGATAATGCTAGCATTCATTAGCAAGATCTTCCACATCCTCAGCCATTTTTATTAAAATCTAAATAAAAAGACAGCACAGAAAAGATCATTAAAATGTTTCCATGTGAAACAAAATTATCTATTTAATGCATTAGTTCCATCTGGCAAGAATGAGATTTCTGTTGGCGTGCAGAAAATTCAACATGCCAATCTGGCATTGTGTTTCTCATTGGAAGCCTCCACTGCAGTAAAATGCATTATAAGAGGTTAAAAATTTGGATGAAAATCATCTCATTATTTATGTTTTATAAAAGTTAAAGCCTTACCACCGCACAATACTCAGAAAGTTGATCTAGGAAGGAAGTATGTGTATTAAGCCTGGACTTGAAGTTAAATAGAGGAGAGAGTACCTAAACTCTGGGCATTAGATCACTGCTATACATTTTCATTGCTGCTGGCACTAACCAGACAATAGGTGTGGAAATAACTAAGTTGAAAAGCCTGAGTACTTACCACATCACTGTATTAACTTCTGTCTTTTCCTGCTGTTTATATCTAAATTTAAAACTAATACAAGAACATTTTACATCTAATGTTTGATCCTATTACAATTCCTTCCACCTCTTAGTGTACTTCTTAACAGTGTGTACAGCAGAAAAGGGCAAGGAATTAATCAGAACGCCAAAAGAGTTGGGTTACACAGTGTGTAGAAAGCACTTCAGCTACATTATTTGCTCAATTTCTGTAGGGAGTTGTGAAATAGAGGTCTTAAATTTAACGTGTCTGGCTTACTTCCACCTGGATTCACTTCAAACCCGTTGCCTGCAGCTTGCTGCATACAGAGTGGGAAATCAGTCATTACATTAAGAACTGATGGCAAATGATTCCAATTCACATTTTTCAGCTGGTATGTTTTTTAACCTGGAGCAACACCAAATTGAAAAATTCTGCAAGCTGGGCATAAAAGCTATGTTGTAGACTAAATACATTTCCAGTTCTGTGAGGTTCACAAGGGGATTTTTATCCAGCATTTCTCCAGTTGCTATGCTACCCGCTGAAGTTACAAGGTGCACTGTATCATCAACTCATCCTGGTCTTTTTCTCTCTGCTACCTGTCAATGTCAAAGCTGCTCAGCTGCTGTGATCTACAGTTTAGTACTGACCCAATTTCAATACATTTATAAATGCCTGATATAGACTTAGAGGCTATTTTCTGCAAAGATAAAAACACACCTTTGAATTAATCTGCTGCCCTTTCTGATTTGAAGCATGGTTATATGACATTGCCAGAAGTTGTGTATCTTTCTGTTTTCTATCAAAAACTCAGTTGTCATTCGAATGCATTTCAATAGCTCATAGAGACATTACCCTGTTCTATAAAGCACTGATACACATTCCTCACTTAATTTTTTGAGAAAACTCTGGCAACATCTAGAACTTATGGATGTGAATGAAAATTTTACTGCCTGGAGTCTCATATAGTATGGAAAGGAAATCTGTCAAACCTGAACTCTGCTACCAATGTCATTTTAACCAGGGGGTCCTGGTGACTGTGTAACACTAGATGTGTTTAAATGTGTATTGATTTTGTGATGTTGACAAATGTAAATTTAAGTTACAGGAGAATGTTTTAATCATGTCACAAAACAGCAGCTCCAAAATGATTTTCCGATATATCACAACATGAACTTGATACAGAAAAATCTTGATACAAGAAAACCCCCAACCACAACCTTTTCCTTTTTTTAAAATTTTTAGTGAATGTAATTTAAACAAGGTACAACTTTCATTCCTGTAACAATTTAATGCACATCCTCTATTATCCCCATAAAAGTATTTCTACATTCAGTGACAGTGTAAAGGGAAAAGGGTTTAATTTGAGCTTATCTTTCACAGGAAATGTAAGTGGGATAAATACATTTCTGGGACAGCACCACTCAAATCAAATTAGCTTTGCCTGGACAGTTTTATGAGATTCTTTAAATTCTGTGTCTAACTAGCCAAACTAGTGACTTGTTTCAGTATATTTTCTTACTTGTATTTCTGTAGAAGATTTGTGTGTTCAGAGAAAATACGTTATAAGTGTAAAGACATTGGTCAGCATAAAATTTTCTGTCGGTAGATCTCAGTATGTGAAGAGAGATCCTAACATCCATGTAGAAAATTGTAAGAGGGAAAGAGGGAAGGGGAGATTTCTTAGATATCATACAGTGAGCAAGTGGTAAATTTAAGAAGAGAAAAAAATGGATTGAAAAGTGAAAAAAGAAGAGCTGTGGGTACGCAGTTTTATCATAGCTGTACAGCGAATGGAAAGTTTCTTCCCATCTATTCCATGATAAAAAAAAACTACCAAAGGAACTCAATCATGGAGAGAAAAGAGTCAGCATTTTTGTCATATCTCATTCAATGGTCATTGTTAGGGACAAACTTTCATCAGTCACAGGAACAGTGAGGCTAGTGTGTGTGCTTGTGTATTGAGGTACCTTTCCAGTAAGGAAAAGGCAGATTTGAGTGTTGCATTTTAACAAAAGGAAAAACAAAGATAAGGAAAACATATATCAGATTTCCACTTCATTGGAAACACCTTAAAAGCTACATGGATTTCATACTTGCTTCTATACATGACTTCTTGAATCTGACGTGGAAAACTGAAAGGGTAAAAGTGTTCTTAAACCATTTGTTACTTAGAGTAATGACTATGTCAGTAACACAGCATGAAGAGTTTTTGCATTTATGTTGGAGAGGTGCTGGACACTCAAATCCAACTGCAATTAACATGTCAAGATAAACAGTTTTCTGTCAGAAAGCTAAGATTTTGTTCAGGACCAAAACCAGAATATTCTATTCCTAGACTTGATCCTGATGCAGCCCAAAAAGATGGAAGTCTTAAAATAAAGGCTGTAATTGTGAGAAAATCACATCTGAGATGCTTTGTTAACCCAAACCCTAACGCAAACCACACAGCACAAACCAAACTTGTGCTGGTGGGGCCAGCAGAGAAGCATCTGTAAAAATCCCACAAGGAAAGGGACCTTGGTAGTTAAACTAATAAACAGCATAAGTAGTCAAGCTAATAAACATAAGCATAAGATCTGGCTGCAGTTCTAAAATCTTGCTCAGCCAAGCTGGACCCAGTCTACTTCCACTACATCCTAGCTTTAAAGTAATTTTAAAACTATGTCTTAAAACTGCCACTAGAGCAGTCACAAGAGGAAGGAGAATTCATCACCACAGGGGCACCAAAAATTCTTACTTACACAGACAGAAGACAAACATAAACATAAGCAAGATAAAACATATCGATCTAGGCACACATTTTGCTGGAGTTGCAGATCGTGAATTTATGTACATTATGTGTTCATTTTGCAAAGTGCTCTCTGTTTATGCAGCACATCCAGAATCCAAGCTTAGGCACAGCTCTAATTTTCTGTCCACTGACTCTTGACTAAAATTATGCCAGAGAAGACTCTCATTCAATATAAAACCTTAAAATTAACAGATAATATTAAATGTTTCTCTGAATAAGCAAATCTGGTATTCCCAACGCTGAATTTGGAAGTAAAACATTTTTGTAATGACAACTTCTATGTGTGGCTTTTAAATGGAAATTTTAAAAAATCTACTCAAGAACAACATAAAAACTTATTGTTGGAGTGCACAAAAAGCCATTTTCTTCCTCAAAGTGTATTTTAGCCCCCATATTGCTAACTGTTATTGGTCAAAACCAAGAATTTGATCAAACAGTGTACATTTATGTACATATTTGATCCAGGAAGTTTGCTTTAGGTCTCTATTCTGAATTATACAGGTATTAATTTTGATGAATTTTTGCTAGCGAATTGAGCTTGCAAGTGGAAGCTTCCACATTTGTATGTTTTTCCAGGACAGTGTCTAAAAGAAGGTGAGATGCTCTTGAGAATCTAAATTAAGCCAATTTCTTTATTTTGTTATGCTTCCTTCTTTCAAGTGTTTCAGACTGAGCATCTTTCTGGGATGTCTCTGGAAAACTGAATTCTTCCATAAGTTAAAGAATCTGCTATATTCTAGTTAAGACTTTTTGATCATATAATAATACACCTAGAAATTAAACCCAGATACAATGCTTTATTTCCTGTTATAGACATGTTTTTTTTTTCATCAACTATATAAACATTATCAATTTCATTAACTGATCTATCTCTGTCTTTGTATATTAGTGCACAAATTTATTAATCAATTTTTTCCAACTATAAATGAAAATGAAGTAAAGGTTTTAATTTTAAGGGATGTCCGCTTCTTCTGTCTCAGAAAGGTACCATTCTTAATCGCCTCCCTGGAAAGTTTATATTTCTAACATTTAACCTATGTTGCTCCACTCTGGTAGCCTACAGAACCAAATTTTATTGGAAAATTTGGTCCATTATTTTGTAGATTTTTTTCTACCAGACAAATTAAATTTTCATCAGAGGTGATGAAATCCCACTGTTTACAAAACTCTCCTTCAAGATGTTTGCACTTTAGTGTTTGGATTTTGGGAAGCAATTCTGCACCTCTAGTTTCTACTTCATTTTATGCTTCAGTAAACAATCTGGAAGAACAAAGAGACTAAATTGATTCCTGAAATAACTCCATCTACTGAAGCAGACTTACGATATTGCAAGGCATCTAGGAAATAACTCATAAAGTTGTGGACTGACAAGTTCAGCTCACTTGACCATATATATATTAAAAAAAATATCTTGGAAAATTATTCCCTTTTGTCTGTACGTGGAGGTATGAACAGATGTTTTAATTAATTTTTCACATTGGAGGACATCATCAGTACCCTGATGACTAAAAAATATGTCATCTCTATCTACTTACTTTGATTCTTACCACAGCTGATGAAAGTTTTGTTCTATCAATGTGTCTGCTTGAGTTTTTTAAAGATGGATTGCTGTCTGGTAGAAACACACCCATACACCATTCAATGCAAATTTTTTTTTTTTCGCTTTGGCATAATTTTAGCACCTTATAAATCGCATCAGACTCTATAAACAACCAAGGACAAACAATTCATCTTATAGAAACATGGCTCTTATGATCCAATATTATAAAAACGCTCACTGGGCACTGTGCTAAATTTAAAATTTTCAGATAAATATTTCATAGTTCATAGCAACATTTCAACCATGGAACTAATAGCAACTGGTAAACATAGAAGAGGAAACTTGCTAGATGACATATCAAAAGCGTATATCTTGGCACTGCAGTTTTGAATGATGTTTTGGGTGCCTGAAGCTGTGAAAAACTTAGAAAACAACATGCCCCAACAGGTCATTCAGTATTTTATCTTACTTACATATAAAATAATACTTTATTTTCTCTTTTCTTTCCATATAATCTGATCTATACCTTCATGAAGTGTATAATTTCTTTTTCTAATACACATGATGTTAACCCAGAATTTGCATGCTGTTGTTCTTTTCTTCTGTTTAGTCTGGATAATATAAAACATTTTTAAACTGACCCATGTCCTTATTGATGAAAGCCACATCAGTCTTTAAACTGATTATTACAGTCAAAGATCATCAAGGTGTAAGAATTAGCTGCTTAATTTCAGATAAAAAAAAATTAAAAATGACAGACTGAGCTTCCAACAGTGCAGCAATCAAAATGCTGAATAACTTAGACAATTTTGTTTATTCTCCTAAATATCATGTTGTAATAAAGTATGGTTACCTGTCATAAAACCTGTCAGCCGTTGCTGATCTCCACGTAAACTGTAACAATTTTAAAGCAATGACCATCTTTATGTTTTGCACTTTCAGAATATGTAGCTTCAGGATGGATGACTGATAGTTGAGGTTTGTGCATGTTCCCACAAGGCAACAATCAAATGATTGAAAGAAAGTAAAACTACTTTTTTTTTTTTTTTTT